>JAMPIV010000272.1:0-453797 GCA_024509875.1 Oreohelix idahoensis | reverse complement strand
AAGACTTGAATATGGATTTTACGAGATCATGTCGTATGTATCTACTGTTACAGACATCATTGTACAGTTTTGTTATCACTTCTATTCCAAATTCTTTCACAGCCTAAGTTTCCTTTACTATTATATTATCTGGTTCATTGAAATCTGCATGTTATTAACGATCTCATCGTGTAAAACAAAATTCAACATAAACCAACAATGCAAGAGAACATGAAACGGTTGACTCCGGTGCTTGCTAGAGTGGCCCGGGTACAGGATCATTTCTTTTTTTTCTTTTTTTAATGTTTATCTCCTCACTTCTATGTATTAGATATTTAAAAAAAAAAAAACAAATGTCAAATCTTACTTACTTACTTAGTCGTTCCCCTTCTACCGTGAGGTGTAGAGGTTTGGAAGAGAGAGTGCCAGACTATCCTATCGGCTGTCTTCCTCCTAGCCTGGTTCCATTCTAGTCCTCGGTCTTTCAAAGATTGTCTAATGTTGTCCTCCCAGCGGACTCTGGGTCGTCCTGGGGATCTGGATCCTTGGCTCTTTGTTTCCCATGCTTGTCGTGGTAGCTGATCTTCTCCCATTCTGCAGACATGGCCAAACCATCTTAGTTGGGCCTGTTCTACTTGGGTATGCAGGGGGTGGGATTTTAGGCCTTGACGTATCGTCTGGTTGCGGACCTTGTCTCTTCTTGTTACTTCAACCACCTTCCTCAGATACCTCATTTCTGAGGTTTGGATCTGGCTTTTATGGGTCGTAGTCATTGCCCATGACTCGCATCCATATGTCAAGACTGGGACATAGGTGGAGCGGTATATAGCCATCTTCGTTTTCTTACCAACCTCTCTCTTGCTGAGGAATCCTCGATTTATGGCCTGAAAAAGTCTCCCAGCTGCTTTTCGAGTGGCCAACTCTTCTTTGATGCCTCCCTTTCGGTCTATAATAGCTCCGAGGTATTTAAAGTGGTCGACGTGCTCCAGGACCTGTTCTCCCAGCTTAATCTGATGTGAAGGTCGTCCAATAGCAGATACTGCCGTAGGGGAGAGACGTGTTAGAGACTTCACCATAGCAGGTCCAGCATCGAGAGGTAGGGATGACCAGTTCCCTTCCTCGCTGCCTTTTCCTTCCGTAACTCAAAGTCACGTACCCATTTACAGCTGGGTAGATTGGAGTGTGTTGGTAACGCGATTCGAACCCGGGAGCTTTGCCGCGAGAGACCAACGCACTAACCACTCTGCCAATCGGACGATGATGTTACAAGAGAGAGCAAAAATAGTGTCCCTCTATGGCTTCATGTGTGGAACAGGCCAGATCTCAGGTTGTGCTGTAATTTATTCAATATAAAAGCGGTTAAATTTCTATATTTTGATGTTTGTTTCATATACATTGGTTGGACAGGAATGAAGAAATTTAAAAGACACTTTATAGTTGCAACTCTTGGTTAGGGGGTCGGAGTGGCTAAGACGTATAGCGTCCGCGTCGAATTCTAGAGATACTGGGTTCGATTCCCAGTTGAGGGAATATAATGTATGGAAATTTGGTCATAATGGTGTCATACTTCCCCCTGGTCTCCTGGGTAGTTAGATCGGATGCATGGTGTTCTCGGTAACGGGCGAAAAAAAAAATAGGAGGTTCCTCGTGCAAGTTGCGCAATTAAAAATCCCACGATAGTTGGAAATCGTAAAGAGTAGGCCTGTTAGGCCGCTGCCCTGGCAAAATTTAAAAAAATTAGAAACCTACACACTAGAAAAATATTTATAGAATGTGTGATTCCTATATACACACACCGGGATTCTCGCCGGTGCTGCGGACTTCATGCACTGTGATGAGATCCTCCTTATTTGATCTAAAGAAGGAAATCTGAGCACTGATGGAGGTGTCCGTGTTCAATGAAGATAGTCCTTCAAACCAAATCAAAACCATACCACAAACTCTTGGTTGCTTCTTCTATTTCTCAAATACGTGAGACCATGGATAAATCCATGATCGGTGAGGAGTTAAAATGGGAGGGAAAGGGGACGAAGAAGTCGGTACTGGCTGAAAGGCTTGTACCAGGTGTGCTATTCCCGACTCCCACTTGAGAAGATGGCTTCTATTGTCTCTGCTACTTTTGTGTGTGGTTTCAGATATCCTTGGAGTAACGCCCCGACGTAACTTCCTGGATTAGTGTTTCAGGATGGAAAGATATTAACCGCGGCCCAAAAGTGCAGATTTAATGTCTGACAAAATAATGTCAACATTACTTCTAAGGAAATCAGAGTAGTACACCATCTACTACTTTTAAAAAGTATATTGGAAGATTACAGTATCTACATTTAAAGTAGTATATTGGAAGAGTACAGTATCTACATTTAAAGTAGCATGTTGGAAGATTACAGTATCTACATTTAAAGTAGTATATTGGAAGAGTACAGTATCTACTACTTAAAGTAGTATATTGGAAGAGTACAGTATCTATTACTTAAAGTAGTATATTGGAAGAGTATAGTATCTACTACTTAAAGTAGTATATTGGAAGAGTACAGTATCTACATTTAAAGTACTATATCGGAATAGTGCAGTATCTACTACTTAAAGCAGTATATTGGAAGAGTTTAGTATCTACTACTTAAAGTAGTATATTGGAAGAGTACAGTATCTACACTTAAAATAGTATATCGGAATAGTACAGTATCTACTACTTAAAGTAGTATGTTGGAATGTTGTTGTTGTTGTTTTGAAGAGGTGATGGGTGGAGAGCGGGCACTAAACAGCTGACCGTTATTGCCTCTTCTCGTTCCATCTTGGTCTACCCTGTTCAACCTGAAAATTGGTTATAATTGGGGTATTTAGTGTCATTTTATTTACTAATTTTGTGTTCAATTTAAATAACTATTGTCTTTTGCAGTTGCTGATTTTAATTTATATTAGTATTTGTCCACTTTATTTTCTGTTTTGTATTGTTTACAGATAACGATTATTCTTTTCACTTGGTTTTAATTTGTATTAGTATTTGTTCTTTTTGAGTTGTTGTTTTTATTTTTTTAAACCTCATTGTCTTTCCTTGTCCTATGAGTAGTTAGTAAGTTTTTTTTTTTTTTTTAAATAATTTGTTAGTTCTTGTTGCCTAATTTCTATTTCGTTGAATGGCGTGTTGGAATATTACAGTATCTACTACTTAAAGTAGTATATTGGAAGAGTACAGTATCTACTACTTAAAGTAGTATTTTGGAAGAGTACAGTATCTTCTACTTAAAGCAGTATATTGGAAGAGGACAGTATCTACTACTTAAAGTAGTATATTCGAAGAGTACTGTATCTACTACTTAAAGTAGTATATTGGAAGAGTACAGTATGTACTACTTAAAGTAGTATATTGGAAGAGTACGGTATCTAATACTTAAAGTAGTATATTGGAAGAGTGCAGTATCTACTACGTAAAGTAGTATATTGGAAGAGTACAATTTCTACTACTTAAAATAGTATATTGGAAGAGTACAGTATCTGCTACTTAAAATAGTATATAGGAAGAGTACAGTATCTACTACTTAAAGTAGTATATTGGAAGAGTACAATATCTACTTCCAACAGCTGGAAGATGAAACGGAAGACCACTGGCAACAAGTAAAAAATATATGGAACGAGACATGTGAAGAAGTACTGAGAAAAAGAGAACATCAGCACAAAGCATGGATAACAAAAGAAACCATTAGTAAGGTAGACAACAGGAAAAACAAGAAAGCAGATTTAAACAGAAGTAAAACCAGAAGCTCCAACGCCAATGCTCATGAAGTGTACATAGGATGGGTTTGAAAAAAAATCGAAAAAAGGTGATTCGTCTTACGAGGACAAAAGACAAAGAAAATAGTCTACGTTACGGCCACAAGGCCTTCGTCAGGAAAGGAAAGAAAGTGAAGGCTAGATAGGACACATAAAAACTAAATAAAATAAAAACTGGGTACTTCCCTGAAGGCAAGAACCGAAATTCTATCAAAATCGCTGTCTGTTGATGACCGCGTGGCTGAACAGCTAGTGTACATAGAAGCAAACACAGAAGTAAGAAGAAACATCAAAAGAGACCAGATGAAATATATTGATGATTTGGCAAGGGAAGCAGAGAAAGCTGCAGCCAAAGGAAATATGAGGGATATGTACAACAACACAAAGAAGCTAACAGGCAAATATAAGCAAGCAAATGGCCTCATAAAAGATAAGAATGGAAAATTGCTTAGTAATATACAAGAACAAATGAAGAGATGGACAGAACATTTTGAGGAACTTCTCAATAGACCATCTCCAACTAATCCCCCAGACATCCAGCCAGCAGAAGAGGAGCTACAAATCAGCGGTGAACGACCAAGTAGAGAAGAAATAAAGAAAGCCATAAATTTCTGAAAGATGGAAAAGCAGCTGGTCCAGATTGCATTCCAGCAGAGGCCATCAAAACAGATATTGATACCTCTACAGAGATATTATGCAAACTACTTGGCAAAGTCTGGGAGAGCGAGGAAATACCAGCAGAATGGAAGGAAGGTTATCTGGTCAAGTTGCCTAAGAAGGGTGTCGCATAGAGATTTATGATCAATAAATTTTCTATATTCCTTTCTTTTCTACCCGTGTCCTCTACTTTATTATCGCTCTTTTATCCTTTTCCTGTATTTTTCGCATTCGTTCGTTTGCGAAAAATATATTTCTTTCCCATTCTGACTTTACCGTTTTTATCAACACTGGTAACGCATTTTATTACATCAGATGTCAGTCGCTGCAGGTAGACGACAAACTGTGAATATCCGTCAAGTCAGACAAGAGAGCAGACATTTGTCTAGCATTTCCATCGGACACGTAGCTTCTACGGCTAAAGTTCTCGGCGAGGTGTGGAAACTGCCATCTGCCTCGACCAGAAATGAGACATTCGTCTAGCATTTCCATCTGACACGGCACTCTACTGCCAGTTTCTTAGACGGAGGTGTCAAAGACGCGTAGTGGCAGTTTATGGCAATCTCTTGGTTTACGTAAGTGTTAAGAGGAGAGGGGAAGACCGAGGGGGGGGGTCGAAATAATGTGGGATCCTTTGTCTATTTCATATATCTTAACTGGAGTTTAGATTTCATTCACTCAGTAACTTCGCAGTCAAGACTAGAACAACCTACGTTCGATTCCTAAGAATCTCTGTTGATAGAAGATGGCATTTAGTTGGTTGAAGTGGATTTAGTTCTTAGTAGTTCTGTGTTGAGGTAAATATAATCTAGTATTTTGCGAGTGATTAAGTGTTAAATCGCTTATTACATTTTACTAGTTAGATTTCTGTGCAGAAGAAAGTAATATTAAGTCTGTTATATTCTCTAGTTGACGTGTTTCAGTGGAAAGCAGAATAAATTAAAATTTCTAGCTTAACTCATGCAGCGATAATAAATTTAATTTAACTGCTAATAACCAGTCGAGAATATTTAAACAAACTGATAACTGCACTGATTCATCATTGAGTATTGACGAAATACACATATATTTATAATTCATGATGATTAATTTTATAGATATAACTTATTTCACAGGAAGTTTTAAACGATAAGTCAAGCTCTCCGCTTGCAGTTTATAATGTAAGTTATAACTGAGTACATAGTATGTATAAGAATTTTATATGTTGTTTTTCTTTATTCAGTGAAAACTGGGGTGACCCAACTCTACCAGCGTTGAGTACTGAGTAGTATCTGTGAAGAACATAAACATTTTATTCTTAAAGACGTGGGTGTATCAAGTAAAACCTGTCTGGCATTGCATTGGCATCCAGAACGACAGAGTACCCATTCCATAAACTTTAAGATTTAAATAAAGTAACGGGCCTATCGCGCCAGATTTAATTCTTCCTGAGAGAAACCTCAAGTACATTTCAGCCCTTGTGGCAAGCAAAGTATTAATATCAGTAACATTCCGACGAAGTTTTGACTGGCGGTGGTGCGACCAAATAAAGTCCTATACTGAGAGGAGGCATTTACCTGACATTCCTAATTACTAGAAACCTAAGCTATTGACACTGTGCTCGCTGTTAACGTTCGTGCCTGGACAATTTTTATGTGACAGAACCAGATATTCTAAAATAAGTATAACCAAGAAAACGTTCCCTGAAGCATTGAATTCAACCCGTCTTTTTGGAACAGTGTTTCTCTTGGCCAAGTCTACCATTGGAGGGTCTGTATGTGCATGTCCTAAAATTGTGTTTCCAGAAGTTGCTACCAAAGCTGTGAGAACGAATGAAAGGCACGTGATCACGGCTGACTGAATAGAGTGAATGCAGGACTGAGTGATTGCTTTATTGTTGTATTTTGGCCCACATTTTGCTGTCTTAACTTTCTTTATGCAAGTTTGTTTTGTTGCTAACAATATTTTTCCTTAGGATAGATCAGAGTATCCAAGTCTGTTCATACCTTTAAAGGGAAATCTTAGACTAAATCATATGTATCCGTGACTCTTTGTGGCTATCACTTTTCTTCTAACAGGACTGTGGGCTATACATCGGGGGAAAAGATCATACCAATGGGTCTATCTTTCTTGTAGCAATTCATTGACTGTATGACTAGTTGTATATGCTTGATGTAATTTTATATGTTGTGATGGAAGTTTATTTTGATAATTAAACTTCACAATTAAACTTAATCAGTGTGGCGGTCAGTTCGTTCCCAAATATCTATTTTTTTCATTGTCATAGGTTCACGTGTTTGTGCGTCTATTGTCGTCACTTATGTGTGTGGGTATGTGAGGACAGATATATTAATATATATTATATTAGATTTGTCTGACTAATCTAACTCTATTGTATATGATAGGCTGACTGAGAGGAGCTTCTCGAGTGTCAGAGACAGAATCTAATATATTTCCTCCACCTCACTCGTGAAATCTATTTCTATTTCATGACCTCCCACTGAGCTATCACTTATTTCTATGTCTATTCAGAAGGGACCAAACTAAGTCTTAATCACCCATCACAATTCTACGACAAATGTGGTCTCGTCCGAAGGATTTTTTTAAACTTAGAATAGGAAGACGAGTACGATAAATATATTAGCTCGTCTGTTATGTTCTTTATTCTGAAATAGAATAAGAGTGTGATTGTCTCGTGGATTTTGCATCTTATAAAATAACTATTCCCCTAGACTAACGATCTGTTTATGGGCGTGCTGACCACACAATTAATAATTTTTTTTTCCCCCACAGCATTATTGAGCATTATACATTTGAGTTACAGGATGATTTTGTCGGAATATATGTTAATTACTGATTTTGTAATACTAAACGCTGGTAGAGTTTGTGATTGTTGAGCAATCACAGGGTTCTGAAGAAGTAGATGTTTGAGCTAAGCTAAGGAGTGCGTTCAGACAATTACGTCCTGTTAATTGCCTCCTTTACCCTAACTGTCTTCAGGGGTGAACTTGTAGTGGATTTAAAAAATTAAGGGAATTTTTTTTCTCTTATAATTTTTGCAATAATTATTTTGTTTCCACTGTAGCAACTTAAGTTTTAGTGAGTAAATCTTACTACCATTTAATTGGCATAGTCGCTTGCAATTAGAGCTTTTAGAGCCAGAAATAGCAGCGATAGTTAGATACATATTATAGGAGGAGGTATCCCAGGTTAAAGTATATCATCTTTTTGTTTGGTATTTTCTCGTAAGTGGTAGGAACCAGTGTATCCTTTTTCTTATTTCTTACTCGTCTAAGTCTCAGTCACCTCTTTACTATGGCAGACAGGGCGAAGCTTAGGCAGATCCTCAGGGACGAAGCGAAAGAAGAAGGTTTACAAGGAGAGGAAGCGAAAGCTTTTGTCAGGGACGAACTTGATGGATATGATGCGGAGCAGAAGGAGAAAGCAGCTGAAGCTAGAAAGCAGAAGAAGATGGACGAGGAAATGGAAATCCGCAGGTAGAGAGAAAGAGAGAAGGAGAGACAGCCTGAGAAGGAGAGGGAGGAGAGACAGCATGAGAAGGAGAGGGCGGAGAGACAGCATGAGGAAAAAGAGAAACAGAGACAGCACTAGTTGGCGCTTAAGACGCCAGAGTTCCAAAGACGTGGTGCTGCCTCTACCTCTAGCAATGGAGAATCTTCTCCTCATTCTTTCTTAGGTGATCAATCAAACACTCAATCTCCTCATCTCACCGCTATGTCTTTCACTCTAGAATCTTTCCCTTGTCTAAATGAGAAGAATGACACGTATCTAGAAAAATTTGAGAAAATTGCAACTCTGTACGGTTTAGAGAGGTCGCGTTGGAATATGAAGCTTTCTCAGGCTGTGAAAAGCAGTGCGTATGATGTTTACACCAAACTGGAGAGCAGCCAACAAGACAATTACGACGTCTTGAAGAAAGCGTTACTGGAGCGTTTTGAAATGAACGCGCGCAAATTTTTGCAACTGTTTCGCAACAGCAGAAAGAAGAATTCTGAAACTTTTCAGCAGTTCTCCTCTCGTCTAAAGGGATATCTGACAAAGTGCCTAGAGTTCTCGCAGCTTCCCTCTACCTATGAAGGTCTTCAGGAATTTGTTATAACAGAACAAATAAAGAACACATTGTCTGCGGACACCCGAAGGTTTTTAGCTGAGCAAGGTGCAGAAAAGCTTGAAGACATCTTGGAAAAGTCTGAGCGTTATCAAAATGCGTTGGCCGAACTGCCGGCCACAAAACGTAAACCGACAGAACAGCATTTTCGAAAGAATAATCTAGACCAATCTTCTCATGCTTCTAATCAGAATAACCACAGAGAAACTGGACCCCAAAACCCCCCTCCTGAAAAATCCAAGTTCTACAAAAACAGGTACCCCAACCACAGTCAACAATCTGATCAACCCAACCGTTCTTCATGGCACCGCGGTCAGAAAGGACAAGGTGACAAAGGGAAAACCCCTGCGCCCGGGACTAAGGATCAGAGCAAGCACACCGAGCCGAAGCGCATCGGATGTTTGCAAACAACAGACTCGCAAGAAAGAATTATTGTCAGTGATTCTCAACCTGAGGGAGAGAGGCCCTCTACGCGAGGTACTGTTGTTTTAAACGGGACTTCAACCTATTGTTTGTTTGACACGGGGCTTTCTTTTGATTGCATTGTTGCCAGGCACCTGGTCAAACCCGGTCAAGAGAAAGAAGAAACCGTTAAATTTTGTGGAGTTCTTAAGAGTGATGCACCAACAACGTTTCCCATCGCATTGGTGGAGATCCAATCTGATTTTGTCAGAGGTGTGATCAAAGCGGCTGTTATTGATGACCCCATCTACCCAGTCATACTTGGCTGTAGATATGTGTTTATTGGGAAACCGGAAGAGCCAATAAAGCCAACAGTAGCCACAAGAAGGCAAACCAAGAAGGAACGGGAGCCTGCGCCGAATTTGTTACCCATGGAACTTAAAGAGGCGCAACAAAAGGACCATACTTTGGAACCCTGCTTTAGGAAACTGCCCATGGCCAAGGACCCTAGACAACACGGGGACATTTTTTCTAAGAATGGCGTGCTTTATCGGAGAACGGGCAAGCCTGAACAAGGTTTTAATCAGCTCATAGTACCGAAAAAGTACAGAAATCTAATCCTAGAAATGGGGCACTCTCTTCCCTTTAGCGGACATATGGGACAGAACGCCCCAAGCCAGCGAATACACACTCACTATTAGTGGCAGAAATGAATACTGATATTATCAGATACGTCAAATCCTGCGCCCAGTGCCAACGGGTGGCACCCAAGCATTGGACCTCCCCCCCCCCAGTTCCCATGGGGGAAATGCCAATAGTGGGAACACCATTTGAACGTGTTGCTGTCGATATTGTTGGACCCCTAGAAAGGACCAAACATAGGAACAGGTTTATCTTGACCCTAGTCGACACATGCACTATGTGGGCCGAAGCTATACCGCTAACATGCACAGATTCGAAGCATGTCGCAGAAGCTCTAGTGCAGATTTTTACACGGTTGGGATTCCCTCAATAAGTTTTGACGGACAATGGATCCCAGTTCCGTAGCCTGTTAATGGAGGAGATCTTTAAGATCTTGAGGGCCAAACTCATCCACACCAGCCCGTACCATCCGGCCAGAAATGGGCTCGTGGAACGTTTCAGTGGCAGTCTCACCACGATGTTACGTAAGCTGGGACAAGAAAAACCGGAAGATTGGGATCTTTTCATTTATGCAGCCCTATTTGCGTACAGGGAAGTTCCCCAGGCCTCTACGGGTTTTCCCCCAGCTACACTGTTATTCGGCAGACCTATCAAGGGCCCGCTTGAAGCCTTACTCAGGTCGCTGACAGACCAGAAGGCGGATGAGACTGTTGTCTCAGCCAGTAGATATGTATCGGAATTGAAGGAAAGGCTACAGCTAGGATGGGATATAGCAACGACCAACCTTAAGAAAGCTCGCGCAAAGCACGCTAAACGATACAATCAAGCAGCAAAGGAGAGAGAATTACAACCAGGAGATAAAGTTTTGTCGTTACTGCCAACCGGAAGCAACAAGCTACGCATCGGGTGGCAAGGGCCGTTTACCGTCATGGAAAAAATCTCGAGAACGAATTATCAGATCTCTATTAAAGGAAAGGAGAAGGTTTACCACGTAAATCTGTTGAAGAAATACGTGGAAAGACCGGTGCCGTCCCCGAACATCTCCTGGCGATCGCCATAGCTACAGAGGATGTTGAAGATGACGATAGTTTCATGGAATATCCATTGCAACAAACCGAATCTTTCGAAGATGTAAAATTTGGTGACACTCTCTCTGAAGTACAACAGACAGAAACGAGGGCTTTACTGAACCAGTACACAGCAGTGCTAACGGATGTACCTGGGCGAACTCATCTCGTAGAGTTAGAAATGAAACTTAACAACGAGACACCCGTTCGAACCAGATTATACCCTATTCCGTATGCGAAAGCTGATACGCTACGCGCAGAGATAGACAAGCTACATAAAACAGCAATTATTAGTGAGTCTACATCTCCGTATAGCGCGAGCGTAGTGCTGTTGCAGAAGCCCAATAAGGAAGTTCGGCTGTGTATCGATTACCGTCTACTTAACACAGTAACGGAATTTCAGCCGGAACCCCTATAAAGCGCTTCTGAGCTGTTTAGCAAGCTAAGCAAGGCACGGATTTTCTCAAAGATTGACCCGAGTAAGGGTTACTATCAGATACCAGTCAAAGAGTAAACTAAGCCTTTGCTGGCTTTCAGCACTAGTGAAGGACACTATACGTTTAACGTGATGCCATTCGGGTTACACGACGCACCAGGAGTGTTCACAAGGATGATGAGAAAGCTGTTAGAACAATTGCACAGTCCACATATCCACAATTTTATGGACGATATACTAATTGCAGCAGACACATATGAAGAACACATGGCTACGGTTGAGATGCTCCTCAGGAGACTACAGGAAACTGGTCTCACAGCTAGACCTAGCAAGTGTTTAATCGGCTTCGAAAAACTTGACTTCCTGGGGCATACCATTGCTCACGGTGCCATGTGGCCAGTTGCTAAGGACGTAGAGAAGATACGTGCAGCAAAGAGGCCAAGGACGAAGAAAGAAACGCGATCGTTCTTATCACTATGTGCTTATTACCAGAAATTCATCAAAAACTTCAATGGGTTGACAGCACCCCTTACTGACCTTACGAAAAAGGGGCGACCGGAGAGAATTATCTGGGATCAAAAGTGCGAAGACGCTTACGTCACGCTCAAGAAACAGTTGACCGAATATCCAATTCTGCGACTGCCTGATATTACCAAACCCTTTGTATTGCGAGTTGACGCATCGGGACAAGGCATCGGGTCAACTTTGCTTCAGGCAGGCGACGACGATCCCAACCAGCTATTCCCAGTGGCATACGGCAGTCGTAAATTGAATAAGGCAGAACAAAATTACTCCACAGTGGAAAGAGAATGTCTGGCATTAGTGCATGGTATAAGGAAGCACCATGAATATCTTTACGGAACAACATTCACAGTGCAGACCGACCATGCTCCATTAGCATTTCTTGGGGCTAATAAGGAATTTAACGCGAAAATAATGCGCTGGGCACAGCTGCTAAGTGTATATTCCTTTAAAGTCGAATACATTCCAGGAAGAGAAAACGTGGGAGCAGACTTCATGAGTAGGAATTGGACAGAGACGGAGGGTGGAGATGAGAGTGAAGAGAACAGACACCCTGAAGCTACGGATATAGGAAATTTATTTCCATAACGTAGACATGGAGTGCTTCCATATCTTAAAGGGGGGACGTTCTGTCGCATAGAGATTTTTGATCAATAAATGTTCTATATTCTTTTCTTTTCTACCCGTGTCCTCTACTTTATTATCACTCTTTTATCCTTTTCCTGTATTTTTCGCATTCGTTCGTTTGCGAAAAATATATTTCTTTCCCATTCTGACTTTACCGTTTTTATCATACACTGGTAACGCATTTTATTACATCAGATGTCAGTCGCTGCAGGTAGACGACAAACAGTGAATATCCGTCAAGTCAGACAAGAGAGCAGACATTTGTCTAGCATTTCCATCGGACACGTAGCTTCTACGGCTAAAGTTCTCGGCGAGGTGTGGAAACTGCCATCTGCCTCGACCAGAAATGAGACATTCGTCTAGCATTTCCATCTGACACGGCACTCTACGGCCAGTTTCTTAGACGGAGGTGTCAAAGACGCGTAGTGGCAGTTTATGGCAATCTCTTGGTTTACGTAAGTGTTAAGAGGAGAGGGGAAGACCGGGAGGGGGAGGGGGGTTCGAAATAATGTGAGATCCTTTGTCTATTTCATTTATCTTAACCGGAGTTTTAGATTTCATTCACTCAGTAACTTCGCAGTCAAGACTAGAACAACCTACGTTCGATTCCTAAGAATCTCTGTTGATAGAAGATGGCATTTAGTTGGTCGAAGTGGATTTAGTTCTTAGTAGTTCTGTGTTGAGGTAAATATAATCTAGTATTTTGCGAGTGATTAAGTGTTAAATCGCTTATTACATTTTACTAGTTAGATTTCTGTGCAGAAGAAAGTAATATTAAGTCTGTTATATTCTCTAGTTGACGTGTTTCAGTGGAAAGCAGAATAAATTAAAATTTCTAGCTTAACTCATGCAGCGATAATAAATTTAATTTAACTGCTAATAACCAGTCGAGAATATTTAAACAAACTGATAACTGCACTGATTCATCATTGAGTATTGACGAAATACACATGTATTTCTAATTCATGATGATTAATTTTATAGATATAACTTATTTCACGGGAAGTTTTAAACGATAAGTCAAGCTCTCCGCTTGCAGTTTATAATGTAAGTTATAACAGAGTACATAGTATGTTAAGTTAGTTGCTTATCCTTTACAGGACGTGGCAATCAACCCCAGCTCTTATTGGCTGTTTTGTGATTTTTCATACGTTCAGTATAACCATTGTTAAAAATCCACACAAAGCGATCTACATAGTATGTATAAGTGTTTTATATGTTGTTTTTCTTTATTCAGTGAAAACTGGGGTGACCCAACTCTACCAGCGTTGAGTACTGAGTAGTATCTGTGAAGAACATAAACATTTTATTCTTAAAGACGTGGGTGTATCAAGTAAAACCTGTCTGGCATTGCATTGTCATCCAGAACGACAGAGTACCCATTCCATAAACTTTAAGATTTAAAAAAAGTAACGGGCCTATCGCGCCAGATTTAATTCTTCCTGAGAGAAATCTCAAGTACATTTCAGCCCTTGTGGCAAGCAAAGTATTAATATCAGTAACATTCCGACGACGTTTTGACTGGCGGTGGTGCGACCAAATAAAGTCCTATACTGAGAGGAGGCAGTTACCTGACGTTCCTAATTACTAGAAACCTAAGCTATTGACACTGTGCTCGCTGTTAACGTTCGTGCCTGGACAATTTTAATGTGACAGAACCAGATATCCTAAAATAAGTATAACCAAGAAAACGTTCCCTGAAGCATTGAATTCAACCCGTCTTTTTGGAACTGGGGTTCTCTTGGCCAAGTCTACCATTGGAGAGTCTGTATGTGCATGTCCTAAAAATTGTGTTTCCAGAAGTTGCTACCAAAGCTGTGAGTACGAATGAAAGGCACGTGATCACGGCTGACTGAATAGAGTGAATGCAGGACTGAGTGATTCCTTTATTGTTGTATTTTGGCACCCATTTTGCTGTCTTAACTTTCTTTATGCAAGTTTGTTTTGTTGCTAACAATATTTTTCCTTAGGATAGATCAGAGTATCCATGTCTGTTCATACCTTTAAAGGGAAATCTTAGACTAAATCATATGTATCCGTGACTCTTTGTGGCTATCACTATTCTTCTAACAGGACTGTGGGCTATACATCGGGGGAAAAGATCATACCAATGGGTCTATCTTTCTTGTAGCAATTCATTGACTTTATGACTAGTTGTATATGCTTGATGTAATTTTATATGTTGTGATGGAAGTTTATTTTGATAATTAAACTTCACAATTAAACTTAATCAGTGTGGCGGTCAGTTCGTTCCCAAATATATGTATTTTTCATTGTCATGGGTTCACGTGTTTGTGCGTCTATTGTCGTCACTTATGTGTGTGGGTATGTGAGGACAGATATATTAATATATATTATATTAGATTTGTCTCACTAATCTAACTCTGTTGTAGAATATAGACTGACTGAGAGGAGCTTCTCGAGTGTCAGAGACAGAATATAATATATTTCCTCCACCTCACTCGTGAAATCTATTTCTATTTTATCACCTCCCACTGAGCTATCACTTATTTCTATGTCTATTCAGAAGGGACCAAACTAAGTCTTAATCACCTATCACAAATCTACGACAAAGGGAAATTTACAAGAGTGCACAAATTATTGAGGAATAATGTTACTATCAGTGCCAGCAAAAGTATTAAACAGAATCATCCTGGAGAGATTAAGAGTCCATAAACAAGCAACTGAGAGATTAACAAGCAGGTTTTCGACAAAATAGATCCTGTACAGACCAGATAGCCACATTGAGAATAATAGTTGAACAAAGTCTGGAATGGAATTCACCGCTATACATCGGATTCGTGGACTATGAAAAGCATTTGTCGGTGTAGACAGAGAATGGCTTTGGAAATCGATGAGGCATTATGGAGTTCCCATGAAGATCATTAACTTAATCAAGAAGACCTATGAAGACATGACATGCAGAGTTCTTCATGAAGGACAACTTACAGAACCGTTTAGGATTAGAACGGGAGTGAGACAGGGATGCCTCTTGTCTCCATTTCTTTTCTTACTAGCAATAGATTGGGTTATGAAAACATCGACATCACACAACAGAAATGGAATCCAGTGAAATCTGACTAAACAGCTTCATGATCTGGATTTTGCAGATGACTTGGCTCTTCTGTCCCATAACCATAATCAGATGCAAGAGAAAATCAAAATTCTTGATGAGAGGTCACAACAAGTGGGCCTGAAGATACACAGGGAAAAGACAAAGATTATGAGAATAAATGCAAGAAAAGATAACAAGGTTGCACTTGAAGAAACACCACTAAAAGATGTAGAATTGTACACATATCTTGGAAGTAATATAGACAAAGTTGGAGGGACAGACAGTGATATCAAAATAAGAATACAAAAAGAAAGAGGAGCTTTCATTGCATTGGGAAACATATGGAGATCAAGAGAAATCAAGTCCAACACGAACATAAAAATCTTCAACTAAAATGTGAAGTCAGTCCTATTGTATGGCTCTGAGACATGGAGAACAACAAAAACAACAACCAAAAAGCTGCAGACTTTTATAAACGGCTACTTGCGTAGAATAGAAGTACTGAAATGGTATGACATAGTCACAAATGTGGAATTGATGACAAGAACCAGACAAGTGCCAGTGGAACAAGAGTTAAGAAGAAGACGCTAGCAATGGATAGGACTCACATTGAGGAAACCTGTTGATAGCATTACAAGGCAGTCCTTGTTCTGGATTCCACTGGGAAAGAGAGGCAGAGGTAGACCAAAAAACACATGGAGAAGAGTACTGGAAACAGAGGTGAAAACGATGAGGAAAACAAGGAAAGAATGTTTGCGGATGGCACAGGACAGGAAGACTTGGCATGTGTTTGTTGAAGGCCTATGCTCCTTGGGGAGCTAAAGGGTATTGAATTGACAGTATCTACTACTTAAAATAGTATATTGGAAGAGTACAGTATCTACTACTTTAAAATAGTATATCGGAAGAGTACAGTATCTACTACTTAAAGTAGTATATTGGAAGAGTACAGTATCTACTACTTAAAATAGTATATTGGAAGAGTACAGTATCTACTACTTAAAGTAGTATATTGGAAGAGTACAGTATCTACTACTTAAAATCCTATTTTCTTCTTTCGTCCTTGGGCTGACAAAGCAATCAATGACCATCACGCCTAGTGCCGTCTTGAATGGCAGCAATAGAACTATCTCAACTTTTATAACACATAAGGAAGGGAAACCCGAGGCCTGTAAACAGTAAATAAATATTAGACAAACATAAAGGTATGTTTTCAGGCACTCGTAAGAAATAAAGAAGTACTTTGCTCGGTCAACAGCCAACCTTCTGTGGTGCCTCAACACTGGTTCATGCTTAGCATCTCCGTCTCCACAGTTCTCTGCTAAGCGGCTTTTGGCCGATCCTGTTATAGCAGCTTAGTTAGCTACGACTTAAATAGTATTAACATATTTATTCATTAATTTTCATGTTCGCTCGTTAAGGAGTTTTGAGCCACAAATGTAGCTAGCTGGGCTCTTACAGTAAGCCTGCATCAAGCATTCATATGCCTTTGCAGCAGTGGTTTTCTGTGGCAATTCCGTTTACATGACAAGGTTGCCAGCTCATACACAACCTGATATTAGTTGCCTTGTACGACATGCCTGAAAAAGTAGTAGTCCTAGCCTTTCTTAGTCTCATTTAAAAAACCCCAGAAAAGTAAACGGAACAACATATTACTAGACACAATTAAAAAAACTAGTTAATCTTGCGTATTTACCACATAATTTAATACTGCACACAGACTAGCTCTCAATTTCACCAATGAAAAGCCTTTTCCCGACCAACTAAGTAATCTTATTCATTTTAACCGCAGCTGGTGTTAGTAATTTTGTTTTGCTCCACAATAAAAAACACCGCCAGACCAGAATGTCATTCATATTTGGGCAAGTGCCCTAATGTAACTGACGGACCTTGTGTCTAGGTTGACCCGGGGCGCCTCGCCAAAACGAGGCAAACCTTCCGCTCAATAACAACAAAATAACTAAAATTATATTACCACATATTTTTGAGCTAACATTTGCACCACACGCCTATGCTCCTTGGGTAGTTGAAAAGTGATGATTTACGTCACTAAGATTGATATTAATTAACCTCTCGTGCATTTTCTATTAATACAATTTTTTTCATTTATAGCATGCTAAATAAGATGTGTTGTTTAACTAGGACTGCTGTGCTTCTTGCTGTTTTGCAGCTAATGCCAAATTGAAGAGTCCTTGGTATTATCTACACAGTAGATCTAGGCTTTTCCTGTGGCTTTTCTGCCATTCCGAAACGTGTTGAGTTGAAGTTATGAGCTCCAGTTTCTCCATCTTGGTTTGCATTTTAAAGATCTTCATAGACTCATACACACATACAAAACATCAGATGGGTAAAAAAATAAACAGACACATACCAGTGGAACAAGAGGCAATGGCAAGACGCGGCATAGCATAATACAATCATTCGAGTAAAAACCAGCTCATTGCATAGCAATGCAGTAATTATTCTTGAAACCCCATGGTAAGAGAAACGGAGAGAAAAAGAGGAAGGCCGAAAGAACACACGGAGAAAGGAACTGGAGACGTACATAAAAAGGACAAAAAAGAGATGAGAAAGTCTTAATTCTAAAGACACCGGGCCTAAGAGAAATGGGCGTTGCCATATCTAAATTTCAGCCTACTTTAAATGCTTTTGTCAAAGTGAATCTTAGCTTCTTTTGGTAATACCTTATAAGCCAACGTGCAAAACTGTCCCTTAAAATGTGCGTAAAATCTAAGAAAAGATGGAGAGAATCAAGTTTCGTAAGCTTAGAACAAACTAAGTTAAGAGAATCTTCAGACTCAAAAAAAGAGGAAATAAGATAGTGTAAGGAGCGAAACCGAAACATCTATTAGGTACAGAGTAAATGTTTCTTTGTCATCGAAAGAAATGTTAAAGTATAACATGACAAAATATGACATTTTGAAACTAAAGACCACATGCCATGGTAATGATGTTATTTAGACCAAGGAAAAGAGTCCAGGTTTGTATGTTTATTTGAAGAGGCGTTGTTAAGTGCGTAGAAAATAATGAAACACTTTTAGACCAGTGCGCAATCTTCTCTAATAATTTGATAGGTATGACCGCAAGGAACAAACGTAACGATGACTGAAGGAGACCATTATTAAAAAGTTTAGATATAAAAAAAAAGACACTCATAAATATACAAACGCCCGTTGTGGTTTATGGTTAGAACGTTCGCCTGCAGAGCTCACGACTGATGTGTTTTATTTTGTTTATTTTAAATTCAGCCATCTATCTTCAGTTTTTATAAGTGTGTTTTGGCAAATATTAATTCCTAATGCATGTATATATGTATTGACGGCCTTACTTGCTCGGTAGAAGGTGAACAGTAGAGAGAAATGGGGAGGAACTAACTGATTGCAGGGGAAATTATTCTATTCTCATGACATGAAAAAGAAAGCACAAACTATAAGTCTCTGCGGTTGTCACGGTTTGCCTCCTCTTAGATCTGCAGTAGTGGTCCAACAGTGACCAAAACTCAAAAGTAACTGATGTGGGTCTTCAAATGTGTCTACCTTCACACAAGATTACTCTTGGCAGAGTTGTAGATAGAAGGATAATGATGCTTCTACCTCAAGGTAGTCATCATAAGAAATTCAGAAAAGCGAGAACAAAGCTGCATTGGCTGAACACGTTAACTCTAGTATATGCCGTCATCTTTTGTGAAGGATTATGTAATATAATTTTAGCTCGTACAAGCCCCCAGCTGAGTTAATTGAGCGAATTTCCTCTTATTATTATTTATAGCTCTGTTTGAGTGTATTTAAGAAATTGTCTGAGACATACGGAAGTAGTTCATTCAAAATGATTAAATCAACTGTAGATTTGTCTTTATACGAGTAACAAATTTAATAATCAATTATTTTTAACAGTTATAAAAATGAATAATTGTTTATAGTGCCGTAGATAGGGCTTAATAAAGGGGAGGGGGAAGGGTTTATAAAAAAATAATTTAATACACTATTTTGGAACAGTATAATTTCCCCACAAATATTTTCAAAAATGGACAGTTCACTTGGCAGCTTTTAAGTCTCACTTAGATGCCAATATTTGTTTCTGCTCCCGCTGATGGTTGGGTCTTTGCAGATAGATGACAGAATCACACGCGTCCCTGGTCAAGATTTAAGATTTGCAGCACGTTCCAAGTAGAATCTGGGAGTAACTGCAAAGCTGGTCCAGCGTCTCTAAGACGCGTCTGATGATGGTGTTTAGTGTCGACTTCAGGTCACTTATACCCTCACGTGTTCCAGAAAAAGTACCCTTAACTAGTACCACCAACTAGTATGAGCAATTGTTAACTTATTATCGATCCGCCGGCTTTTATGAAGAATTAAGCAATGTTTATAGCTCGTACAAGCCCCCAGCTGGTGTAAATCTAGCGAAGTTCCTTTTTATAAGTATTAGCTCTGTAAATGTAAATATCTGTCTAAATGTAGATATAATATTAATGTCATGCTCATACGTATGCTTTCACACTTACAATAACTGAATTAACTATGATTGTTTAGTTTTAAAATAACATCTAACAGATTTAATAGTCAATTAGTTTTAACAAGTTAAAATAAGGATGAAATGATGGTGAGTTTTAGATAAAAGCCCTCATCGAGACTAGATAAGGGAGTTATAAAAGTCCGTTTGCTGGTGCCCTTTTTTTTTACAAGAACTCAACTCTAGGTGAGTCCTGTCGCCGTGGTTTCCATCACTTCTTTTTGGTGATGAGTGCACTTCTCCACATAACTCGTCTAATGTAGGCCGTCAGTGTTGATGCTCTTCTCTCACACTAGCGGCGTAGTAACGTTAGTACTTCAAGCCGTCTGATAGCTTGTAACCACGAACTTTTTTGAAAAAATAGAAAGGACAAATGACTCTACTAAGTACACTGAGTTGGAAGCTTAACAGGCGCATTGTCTTGCTGCGCACCCACCAATGTTAATCTCTCAGAAGAATAAAATTCTTGAGTACACAGAGTAGCTCAAGTTAGATTATTAAAATCACCAGTACTCTTCTGGGTATTAAACTGGGAAAATGTGTCTGGACAGCGCGAATAATGACAAGCCTGAATTACAATTAACAAAATACATAGATCTCACAAAATGATACCATACACTTGAAGCACATGTGATGTAATCATAACTCATCACTGCTCCAGTCGTAGTCTGGGGTCACCTCTGCTGTCGGTTTTCTGTACGACTAGCAAGAAGAAATCACAAGCGCTTGCTGTAGTGGTTTATGAATATACTAGTTTCATATGTTGAGGTTGCCAGCCTCATATATATATAACGACTTAGCAAGAAAAACATGTCAAATTCACATTTGTAAAATATATGTTTATACTTAACCCAAAGTAACTTTTGGGAACACAATCTCATCGCACAGTTTAGAATGGACGCAAGCAATTTAGGTTATATGCTTTCGAATCACATGGCCTGAGAAATATTTTCTCTTATGACGGGTGATCCAATTCCTTAGGTTTCCAGTCTTAATATTTAAAGTCCTGGTCCCTTAAGTTTACAGTGTTTGTATTCAAATATGCGGCGTTACCTGTAAGTTCCAAAATTGCCCCAATACTCCACCTGTCACTTATAATTATGGAATTCTAAGTCCGATGTCTCACTGGCTTCTGGAAGTTTGCTCATTTGACGATGCGATGCAGTCTCTGATCTGTGTCTCTGATTTCACTAGATTTTATTTTCAGTTTCCAGTTCAAATCACAGATTGTGCTTCCGCCAAATTTTCCAATGAAATTCATTGTCTATTCCGGCTTTTCAAATCAAGCCAACGGTTAGCTCTTTCAGCACTACGTAGGTTGGGGGCGTTAAGTCATTACTCATCCCCCGCGTGTTCTAAAATATGAAATTTAAAATGCCAAACTGTGACCTCTTTCAGTGATGCCGTAATATTTCCGGTAGCATCTTGTGAAACCTCACAAAACAAATGTATGCACTGATTACCTGTTTAAATGCCTTCCGCCAAGATTGTCTACCCAGAAAGATTTATCTGTAATAATGATACAAACAAGGGCCAGCGGATGCGATAATCTGATTATCACCTGTGTGTATGAATCCCTTAGACTGATTTCTCAGACCGACAATATGGTTTTCTTTATGTCGATCGGGCGAGACCGTCTTGGGTAAACAGGCACCGTCGCTATCAAAAGGTGGTCAGACTGATTGAATTGATAAACGCATTACCGCTGACCGGTCTAATTACCCTGGCAGGACGTAACCAAGTCTGCGTGCGGCTTCAGCACACAAATAATGGAAAGGCAAAATATGCCAAATAATAAGCGGTGAGTGAGAGACAAATGAAGAAAAGAAATGATGCTGCCGGGGTTGATGAAAGAGTGGGAGAGGGGTCAAAAGTACATGTATAAACTACAGACGTTTCATCACACACCCTGCTCCATATGGAACTTGGGACTACCTCTGCTTTTGGTTCTTTATAAGAAACTCGCAATAAAGCAGTCACCAGCCCAGGCAGTAGTGGGTCACGAAATTATCATTCTATATGCTGAGGTTGCTAGCCTCAAATGACTACGAAATCCACTAGCAATTTTCACATATGAATATTCACATGTCAATATATACATATTAGTTCGCATGTTAATAATGCAAAATATAGAATTTAAAATGTACAACTTACGCCAATCTTTAGGCGCACAGACTGCTGGCTCAGAGAAATAGTTTATGGCAGATTGACGATACTTTTACACGTGGTCTGGGGTGTTGTTATTTTAGCAAAAAGTTCCCACTTTTGACTTTGTGTTATAGTTCCCTCAGATTCCGGTTTTCCGTGTTTAAATGGTAGCATTGTCGTGAGCTCTAAGTCCTCAATATGCTCCAACAAAGTCCGGTCTGGTATTATTCTTAACTCTGGCAAGGTCTGGTTGTCTTCTTAGCGCGAGTGAATTTTCACAGTGCTTTCACCTGGTTGAAGTGTCAGGTTATATTGCCTGTCTTCCCCCGCATTTGTTTGTTACGATGCTAAGCAGGGCTCCAATAGGACGGGATGTTGTTCCTTTATTCCGAATGTTTTCCAATCGATTCAAACAAGCGTGTTTTGTGGGGTAATTCAAATTATTTGCACATGGAAATTTCTGCGCTTTACTGCAAAGGTCATGTCTCCCAAATATGGAATTAAAACATTCGATCCTCTCTCTTCAATGTTTTCTCAAATACAACATCTTACTTTCATTAAAAGTAATGTCTTTGTAACAAGGTGTACCGGAAACGATTATGTCATTCTTGTCTGTCCAGAAATTTTCCAACATGATTGTCGGTTAATATTATCTCATCCGTCTCCTTTTCCAGCAGGGATGAATGGGTAAAGAAACAGACATGACGACTTATCACTGAGAGGAGTGTAAGATGATTTTAAAGTACTAAACATCTGCTTGATAGCAGGGAAAGAAAATGTGCCGACCACAGAAAAGCACGTAATTCAGTACACAAAAAAATGTAACTAAATACTCCCGGAGAGGAAAAGAGATCGACCCAATTTTTAGGTGACAGAGGTCATGTTTTTGGCGGGTTACTTGCTTTGTGTTACAAAATAACTTTAGAACATGACGAATGTAGTACCTGATCTCCCATTAGAACATGACGGAGGTGATACAAAATCTCCCATTAGAACATGACAGAGGGAGTACAATATCTTTCCTTTAGAACATGACGGAGGTGGTACATTAGCTCCCATTAGAACATGACGCAGATGGTACATTATTACCAATTAGAACATGACGGCGGTGGAACATTATTTCCCATTAGAACATGGCGGAGGTGTACATTATCTCTCATTAGAACATGACGGAGGTGGTACATTATCTCCCATTAGAACATGACGCAGGTGGTGTTATCTCCCCCTTAGAACATGACGGAGATGGTACGTTATCTCCCATTAGAACATGACGGAGGTGGTACATTATCTCCCATTAGAACGTGACGGGGTGGTACATTATCTCTCATTAGAACATGACGCAGGTGGTCCTTTAGAACATGACGGATGTGGTACATTATCTCCCATTAGAACATGACGGGACCAGATTTTATTTCTTCAGTGGCGTATTTATGAACATTCTTTGAGTGGGTTATTCAGATGGGCGGCGTTTATTCGGGGTCTTAATCTTGGAAGCTAACCCCTCCTCTATGACATATTATCTTAAAGTAATCTCTAAATGATACTGCACAAACTGAGTGAAACGTAAATAAATACAGTTCAAGACCAAAACGTAATCTAATGTGATCTAACGCCTATAAGCTCAAAAAACAAAACAATAAAATGACTCATGAGCCACCAAGCCTATAGGAAAGGAACTAACTGAATGCAGGAGAATTTATGCTATTCTCATGACATGAAACATAAATTGCACACAATAAGTCTCTGCGGTCATGTTTTTGGCGGGTTACTTGCTTTGTGTTACAAAATAACTTTAGAACATGACGGTGGCAGTTCATTATCTCCCATTAGAACATGACAGAGGTGGTACATTATCTCCCATATGAACATGACAGAGGTGGTACATTATCTCCCACTAGAATATGACGGAGGTGGTATATTATCTCCCATTAGAACACGACGCAGGTGGTACATTATCTCCCATTAGAACATGACAGAGGTGGTACATTATCTCCCACTAGAATATGACGGAGGTGGTACATTATCTCGCATTAGAACATGACGTAGGTGGTACATTATCTCCCATTAGAACATGACGGAGGTGGTACATTATCTCCCATTAGAACATGATGGAGGTGATACATCATCTCCCATTAGAACATGACGGAGGTGGTACATTATCTCGCATTAAAACATGATGGAGATGGTACATTATCTTCCATTAGAACATAACGGACGTGGTACATTATCTCCCATTAGAACATGACGCAGGTGGTACATTATCTCCCATTAGAACATGACGGAACTGGATTTTATTTCTGACTTTTATGAATTTTCTTTGAGTGGGTTATTCGGATGGGCGGCGTTTATTCGGGGTCTTAATCTT
The DNA here is from genome assembly GCA_024509875.1 of Oreohelix idahoensis. NCBI lineage: Eukaryota > Metazoa > Mollusca > Gastropoda > Stylommatophora > Oreohelicidae > Oreohelix > Oreohelix idahoensis. Next base: position 429,512 of record JAMPIV010000272.1, on the reverse strand, counting down.
GGAAGCTACCCCCTCCCCTATGACATATTATCTTAAAATAATCTCTAAATGATACTCCACAAACTGTGTGAAAGGTAAATAAATACAATTCAAAACGAAAACGTAATCTAATGTAATCTAACGCCTATAAACGCAAAAGACATATCCAAAAAAACAAAACAATAAAATGCCTCATGAGCCATAAAGGATATAGAAGAAACAATCGGGCTAAAGTCATGAAAGGTAGTCCCATAATAGATTCTGCCGTAGGCGAGGGAAGTGTCAGAGACTTCACTATACTAGGTCCAGCTTCGAGAGGTGGAGTGACCATTTCCTTTCCTCGATGCCGTTGCCATCTCTAGCTCAAGAGCAGAGTCAGATGCCCATTTACAGCTGGATAGACTGGAGCGTGACGCCACCGCGCTTAGAACTCTGCACCTTTGTCACGAAAGAACATCGCTCTAACCACTCTGCTAATCGGGCGCTCAAGTCAGGAACCCTCTAAATACATCACTGGGTCATGCTGTAGTTCCGGGTGGGACAAGGAAAGAATAGAACTACTGTCCCCACATGTATATCGTAACAGGCGACAAATATGAAGCTTTACATGTGGTTAATAACCTCATCACGAAAACAAATATTGCTACAGAACCCAACGCTGTCAGAGCACATGCACGCTTTAGTGTTGAAAAAAAAATTTAAAAAAAACACACACACCGACACAAATAGTAATACGTCTTACAAGGAGAAGGACAAGAAAAACCTACGTTGTGGCCACAAGGCCTTCGTCAGGGACAGACAAACAAGAGACAGGAGGGAAAGAAAATGAGAATTAAGTAGAGAACATGAAACTATAAAAATAAGAGAAAAAAACTCCCTTAATATTAAGTCCAGTCACATGTGAAGCAAAGCAGGATGGCTGCCACTCATGCATGCTTTAGTGCAGGCTTGATGCAAGGGGGGGGGGGGGGGGGGGGGAACTCTTTAAGAAAGATAATTTAATTACTGCAGTGTTGCGGTTTCGTCCGATGTGTTCCATGTTAATTTCTCAGGTTTGTAAACTGTTGCTGACGTAGGCTGTGACCCGAAACGTCCCGGTTTTCCAGTGCATCTCTCATTTTAAAACTAGCTCCATACCAATAATAATAATAATTATTATTATTTTTATTTAGCTTGTCTTTTAGAACATTTATTCTACACAAGTTAACAATTAGAACGTTCCTTTCATAAGTCAAATTTTTTTCATGTATATCGTACTTGCATCTGGCAATTGTGGTTTCCTGTATTTATAATTCAACGTTCACCTGTTACATTTTTCTGTTTGTATTTATTTCTACCGAGAAAGGCTCTAATTGGTTCATTCAACTCTAAAAATGTATCAGTGATACGGAACTACGCCGCGCCCTACCATAATGTTTGTACCAGACAACAGGATGCGACCATAAACTGTCACGGTATATGCTTGCACCAGATCACTCTCGCGAGAAGTTGCACCGTTTTTTACCAGTCTATTGTTACGATTTAATCCGTGGATTAACGCCAAGGACAACATAGGCTCATGCGTTACAGACAAGACAGGTGTAGTCAGTTCATGACAAACATCTGTGTGCAGGAAAGAAATGACAAAACACCCTTGAGGAAAGGAATCAAGAGGAGCCTCTACATTGATTAGAGACAAATCATATTTGTATATGATACACTAATCCATTTATCTATCCACTTATTGGCTACTTACCACCGACACGCTCCAGTCTACCCAGCTGTAAATGGATACCTGACTTTAAGTTACGGAAGGAAAAGGGCAGCGAGGAAGGCAAAGGAGCCCTGGTCACCCTCACCTCTCGATGCTGGACTTTCTACCTACTATGGTGAAGTCTCTAACACTTCACTCCCCTACGGTAGTATCTGCTATGGGACTGCTTTTACCTTTTTTTACGTTCAAATGGCTAAGCAGTTAGAGCGCTTGCCTTTCGCGGCACAGTTAACGGGTTCCGGGATAGACACATGTTAGCGTCACGCTTCAGCGAACCAGCTTTTAATGGGTCCTTGACTCCGCTTTTAAGCTAGGGAAGGCAATGGCAGCGAGAAAGGGAAATGGTCACTCCAGCTCATAAAAAAAAACCGGACCTAATATTGTGATGTCTCTAACATTGCACTCCCTATGGCAGTATCCGCTATAGAACTACCTGTGCCTGTTTTGCAGAGCATGTAGCCAATACTATTGTTGTTCCACCAGTTGCCAGGCAACAAAACATGTTCTTACAGCGATATATAATGTTAACATTAACTAATTAACTGTTATAGCTTAAGATGTTAATAATTTGCAAAAACATCAGTTTTCTTCAATGCATCTTTTTCACTATAATATATTTTTTTACATTCGTCCTTCATTTTAATAATAATCTATTGTTTCTTGCTCCTTTTATTCTTTAAATTGCATTACAGCAGAACAGACGTGTAAAATGGCGATAATGTCCAGTTCTTTACCCTGATATTGTCCCTTCGTTCATGGATTTCTGCAGAAATTTTGTTTTACATGATGATACTGGCAGCCGCATGTACGATCTCACATTAGTCGATTTTTAGGACATGCCTAGGACAGCAGCAATCCTGTTCCTTCTGTGTCTTTTCAGAGATACCCTGATACTCTGTGATACAATGGCTATGTATGATACAGATAGATAGCAATACTTTATAAGGGGCAAAAGTGTGGCGAACGTATTATATTTAAAACAGAAAAAACACCAAACACACACACACACACGCGCGCACGCACACACACACTCACACACACGCGCGCGCGCACACACACACACACATACACACACACACACACCACAGAGAACGGTATGAAAGTTCTAAATATTTTGTCAAACACGATACTAGAAGTGGCCGAACTCAATCAGCTAAACATTAATAGATTTCCCATCTTCTCTTTGCTCAAGCGAGATTTCCCACCTAAACTTTTCTCTAGCGAGATTTCCTATACTATCTTTGCAGTAACTAGACTTCCTATAATATTAGTGCTGTAGCTAGATGTCGTATATTTTTGATAGGGCAATTAAGATCAATTTTGGCCCAGTTTGAATAGGACTAGAACATGTGATAGCTCAGTGAGAGATCAGGTAAAGAAATAGATTTTTCACAAGTGAAATGGTGAAAGGTAAAATCTGTCCCTGGATTTGAGAGATAATCAATCCAGCCTATCGATTACGACTGAGATTAGTAGATCAGACAGTTTCCCTATAAATATATATTCAACCACTCATTTCTATACACACACAGATACGTGACGACAATTAGACGCACAAACGTGAAATCTATAACTATGGAATTGGGATCTTTTGGGACAAGCTGACCGACACACGTAAATAAATTGTATGTAAATTTTTATTTATCATAAAGAAACTACAACACACACAATATCTTTGAATATCAAAATCAAATACAATGAACATAGGTTAATGAGTTAATTAAAGCGTTAGACTCATAGGTTTAATCCTCCCTCCCTCTGTTGAGACAAGATTCCGTTACAGCAAAGTTATTAACCCCCGAAAGAGTCAACGGTTTTTACGCTATGGTCTACAATTCCCACTACAGTAAAGAACAGAGTTATAAGTTAATCTATTTTGAAGTGAAATAAAGGAGCATTTTAGCAAAAACTTGCATAAGAAAATACAAAATAAGTACATGGGTTATATCCAAATATAATTATTCTTCCCACGCTTTCTCTCGCTCTGACAAACCTGTGATCACAAACTCAGTCTCTCTTACCTACAAAGGTGCTTTCTCCACATCTGGAACAATTGTTAATGGCACCCACAGCCTATCCACGGTTGGTTGTTTTTTCGAATCAAGCCCCAGTTTCTCCAACGACTAATTAATCAAATGTTGGGAAACGCTTGGTTCACTATTGTAAGTAGGATGCTGATAAAGGTCACTTCAATTATGGTCCAGGTAGTAAAATAATTATGAGATCTAAATGTCACAGTGTACATTAGCTTGGAATCTTCAAATCGTTACATCAAATGGCAGGTAAACAAATCGGTTCAGGATCAATCTTCTTCACAACACGTGGTCGTTATACAGGTAATGTCAAATGTTTGATTTAGTAGCCACCACAGGCTGAATGTTTATGAAATTGGGAAAAAAAAAATCTGGATATTCTATCAGTCCAGTTATCAATTTATTCTTAATATTATTTGGGTGGTACTCTGTCTTTTTCTGGGTGAACCACGAGACCAGGGACAAGTCACCTTGAAAAACCCGATATTATATTCAGAATGTTCTTTGATAAAGTTTATTTCCAGTTTCATATGGAATGGAAGCCACTGGTAAGGTTTAGGGTTTGACCCAAATACTGTATAGGAGAAAATACAAATACTTAACATAATATAGTATAATTCACAATCCATCCTTACCGCCGCGTAAACATAGAATATATTATCCACTTCGGTTATTTAACTTAAATTAGAAACTATAAGCTTAGAGCTTCAGTCTCATCGTTTTAAAAAAAAACTTCCGTGAAATAAATTCTAGTCATTTAAAAAAAGAATCAATCATCATGAATTAGAAATAAATACATATTTCGTCAATACTCATAATGAATCAGTGCATTTTACTTAGTTGGTTAAAAATATTCTCTGACTGGTTACTAGCAGTTAAATTATAATTTTTTATTATAGCTTGAAGAGTTTAGCTGGAAAATATTTATTTGTTATGCTATCCACTGTAAACTCAGTAAAACTTTAGAGCTATAATATAAAAAAACTGGACCTAACTAGTAAATCACTCTGCACAGAAAATAACTAGTAAAATATAATTGACGATTTTAAAAAGATTTAAATCACTCAAACTACTAGTATAGTATTTACCCTCAATACACCGATACTACTGAGACTTTTCTCCAACGGACTACTAAGAAATTCACTTATACAAGTTATTCTAGAATCGAAGCTAGCTGTCTAGAGAAATCAGTGGAGGTACTGGATGAATTGAGTTAGATTTTTTTTGGTATATTTATATATATATATATATATATATATATAGTATATATATATTTATATATATATTTCATATATATATATATATATATATATATTTATTAATATCATATATATATATATATATATTATATATTATATATATATATTTATATATACATATATTAGAGATGAAAAGGAGGATTGTTTAATTTTCCCCGTCGAAAAACCAGACCCGCCGCACCAGCCCGCATGTTTACACATACGGTACATTCACGTTCAGCTTTTTGGCTTATTACAAAGTTACGTAATTCAAAAGCCTCCAGAACAACCACCAACGACCTTCGTTCTCCCGAGCTTCGATCAGACATCGGCCCGCAATGCGCTAATCAGTGTGAGTTTCCCTCGTCTCTCTGCTCGTATTCAAGCGAGCAATGTTCTTTAGATTCTCCCGATTCGTCGTGTGTTTAATTTACTTATCAAACGAACGGATTCAGGGAAAGGTAATAAAGATTTCTCACTATGGTTCCCAAGATCTACTCAAAATTATTTCAAATCTGGTCGCTGTCTGATCTCTAACAACGATTTGATCTCTGGCGCTGGTGTTAAAATTACAGCTCACGTTAGCTAATAGGTCTCTGGTAGACTCTCATCAAATAATTTTAGCGACCCGCAATACAATGCGTGCTAAATGAGAAAAGAGGGACAGAATTCTGAGTACTAGGAGGTTTTTATGTTAAGCCCAACAGGCGTAGGTGAAGCTAGGTAAAAAAATAAAAATGAAGATAAAGAAAATAGATATTATGAAATCAATTAACATAATCTGCCAACCACTAGACTTACCAACCCATTACTTGGGCGGTAGATACGCAGCCCTACCCTACCTGTGCTGTAGCTAGACTTCTTATCCTACCTGTACTGTTTCTAGACTTCTTTTCCTACCTTTGCTGGGGCTAGACTTCTTATCCTACACGTACTGTGCCTAGACTTCTTATCCTACCTGTGCTGTGGCTAGACTTCTTATCCTACCTGTACTGTGGCTAGACTTCTTATCCTACCTGTGCTGTAGATAGACTTTCTATTCTACAAGGTATTTGTGCTCTAAATATACTTTCCACCCTTTTATGCTGTAGCTAGACTTTCCACCCCACTTGTAAAATAGACAGACTTTTCAACCTGCTTGTGCAATAACTAGACTGTCCACACTACTTGTTCTATAACTAGACTGTCCACACTACTTGTTCTATAACTAGACTGTCCACACTACTTGTTCTATATTAAACTGTCCACACTACTTGTTCTATAACTAGCTTCTCTACCCTACTTGTTCTGTAACTAGACTTTCCCCCTTACGTTTGCAGTTGCTAGACTTTCCACTCTATTTATACTGTAACTAGACTTTCCACCGTACTTGTGCAGTAGCTAGACTTCCCACCCTATGTATACTGTAGCTAGACTTTCCACCCTTTTTGTACTGTAGCTAGACTTTCCACCCTACTTGTGCAGTAGCCGGACTTTCCATTTTATTTGTGCTACCATACTGAATCTACCATCGAGTCAAGAGGCAACAAATGTTTGAGATCCCATGCAGTCAACTTTCCATGCGAAGAAAGCACTTGATACTATCTGAAATGACGGTACACCTCATTCTCTTGCATCACAGAAAAATGGGAATGTATCATTACTTTTGGAAAAGTCTCTCTGATCTCTTAATTAAAGGAATGTCAGTAATGACTAGATGTGAACCAAAGGCCGTGCATATAGAAATAATCAGTAAAAGTATATGGCTGTAGAATATGGTCAATCTTTACCACATATGCCAACACTGCTGTATCATTTGTGCAGGTACTGCTACACTAGAAATATACCTCGTTCGATAATTGTGTGAAAATGATATCCAAAAATAAAAAAAAATTATAATAATAATAAAATAAATAAATAAAAAGAACTCTTTTCGGGAAATTTAAATATGAAACATAATTGTCAAAAGTGCCTTTTCGTACACCAGACTTTAAAAGTGTATGCTCAGTTGGAACGTCCTTCACGACATAATAGTACTCTGTAGCGGATCTTCACAATACATTATTCCAGGGTCTTCACATTTTGAATGGAATTCCATCTAAACTGTCACAGTCTGGATAACAGGGGTAAACTGGCCCGAGATATATCGGGCTCGGACGCTGCAGGGTGCCTGACTCCTGAAAGGGGAGATCATTGCAAACCGCGCTGAAAGGTTAGCGCTGCTGGTTTTTCTGCTTCCGAAAAAAACACCAATGTCCAGTAAACACTTTTCAAATTATGACACTACACTACGATCGCATCTTACGCGGTCGTTGCGTTCTGAATACACCGCGTAAAGTAAAAAAAAACGTGTACAGTATTGTCAAAAAAGGATGATAGGCATAGCAAGACCTCCTCCCCTCCAACAAATTTTTCAGTTTTCGAATAAAGCAATTTGACATTATTTGTTCACTAAATATATTGTAAAATATATTATGAATAGAAAATAAAGTAAAAAAATAACAACAAAACTAGTAAATAAATAAATAACAAAAATAGCGATGTTCAGTTAATTAAAACGTATAAAATGCTGCGAAGGGAAACGTTTACTATCATCCTAAAATGAACGAAACAAACCGGTTAGTATTACATCTGCATAACTAAGCATATACCGGTACGGGTATTTATTTTAATTGTTTGCACAAAATGATTTGTAAACACTAGAAAAATTAAAAAGGGTTTATCCTTTCTGTGACTAAGCTTTATGAATACATAAAAGTGACTTTTGCTTAGTTACCAAATACATAGCGTGTTTCATCTTCGTTTGTATTATTATTTCTGTATAATCTACTTATTATTTGGCTTTATTTTACATTTTACTTTCTTCAGAAGATTTTATACAAAATAATACATTATGCATTTAAAAACAAATTTATGTAAATAACTTAAACGACAGTGTTTTATAAATCTAAACATTGGCCAACCATCAGCGTAATGCTGACTCCGCGTAAAATGCGATCGAATTTTACTTCTAACGTTGTTTGAACTTAGATTTGACAATTATAGAATTGGAAATATACAGTAGAACTCCATTTATCCGAACCCCATGGGACCGAGCATCGTTCGGATAATCAAATGTTCGGATAATTGGATTACATAATGTATCGAGTACATGTACACATATTTCTAAAAATAATTAACCATCACAAGGAAAATACACTATAAAACATATTTACTTGTACTGTAATAATAATACCCATACTGTATTAGATCACTGTATCACCAAAATCTTTCATTACACTGCAGTGCATGTACTACTTGTATTAATTTTTTTTTTTTTAAGAAAGAGAAATGTTTTCAAAATAACATTACAAACGATTCAAAACCAGGCGCAACTTACGTATACATGTACTTGCACAGATGTAGCCCACTATTTAAAATAATGAGGAATCCTCTTTTGCACCAAACTTGGATAGTCTCATTTTGGCTGCTAAGTCCCGCATTCTCTTCAACAGCAGAAGCTGTGTAGGACAGCTGTCATCTTCTTGCTCGTACCAAGCCATCGCTGTTTCTAGTGCTATAAAGGCCTCTTCAGGACTTGGTCGACGTTTTGGGTTTTCTTCATAATCTACAAGTACATCATGTACTTCTGAGGAGTCTTCATCATCGGTCACTACATGTATTTGGTTTTCTTCTTGCACAAAAGACAACATTTCTTCGTCATTCAAAAACTGAAAACCAGAATCATTATCATCTTCTAGCCACATGTGTGCATCATCTTTGTCACAGTCCGAAAATCCGGGCATTGAAACAGTTCCACAACTTCATTTATACAATCATCATTTGTGTCCACTGCAGTAGTTTCATTTCCTCCTTTTTTCCCAAGCAATTTATTCCAAGCCTTGTTGAGATTATCTTGTGACAGGGTGGTCCAAGCATCAGCTAACATATAGCAGCAGTCTTTGAGATTAAGCTTTTTAGAAAACGCCACCACACTTTCTTCATCTTCAGCCAACAATAAACGACGCAGGACTTCCTTCTTGTACATCTTTTTAAGCTTTGCTATAACACCCTGATCCATTGGTTGAATCAGTGCTGTTACATTGGGAGGCAGAAAAATTACTTTAAAATTTGCATCAACTGCATTCAATGTATCCTTCTCTGGATGAGATGGTGCATTGTCCAGTAGAAGAATTACTTTTCCAGTTTTCTTTTCTTGTTCTCTCAACCTCTTAACATTTGGGATGAACTGATTTGTATACCAATCAAGAAATATTTCACTATTCATCCAAGAATTCTTCTGTGCTTTGTAGCACAATGGGAGACATGTCACATTCTTTAAACAACGTGGTTTTTTGGCTTTGCCGATCATTAGCACCGGTAAACGATGACTTCCACTGGCATTCGCGGCTACCAAAATTGTTACTCTCTCTTTGCACTTTTTAAACCCAGGGGCAGCTGCTTCGCGCTGAGATGCAAGTGATTTTTGAGGCAATGATTTCCAGTATAAGCCAGTCTCATCGGCATTATACACATCATCTAGTGAATAACCTTCTTCTTCCAAAAAAGCCAAGAATGTTTCTTTAAAATTGTCAGCGGCAGTTGCATCGCTAGATAAAGATTCCCCTTGAATCTCCAGTTCTCGTATGCCATGACGAGATTTAAAGTTTCTTAACCATCCCTGGCTAGCTTTAAAGTCAAGAGGACCGTCAAGTTGACTGTTGAACTGAAGTGACTTTTCACACAATAGAGAGCCAGAGATAGGTTCCGATTTGCTTCTTCTTTGCAGACACCATATATACAAAGCCTTTTCCAATTTCAAATATTTCGCATTTCTCATGGTTTTACGTTTCCTCGACCCATTTTCACTATCCAATTTCAATGCAAAACTCATAATTTTATCCTTGTTACTTCTGATGTCAGAGACGGTAGCTTTCCCAACATTGAAAATCCTCGCAAGTGAAGACACAGTTTCACCTTTTCCTAGTCTCTTGATAATTTCTGTTTTCGTTTCAATTGACAAAACATTGCGGTTCCTTTTATATGCTTTAGGCCTACTGGAAGATGCCATATCGCACAGAGAAATACTTGTACACCAAAACTATTCTGCTGTAGTAGCAGGACACAACTATTTTAAGTTGAACTGTCTGTTTAGCCAGTGTTCTGCCTAGAACGCACACGTACACTGGAGTGGTAAATCAGATATTAACTGACTTTATGATCTAACTGACTTCCTGTACGTAAGCGACCGACCATTACCCCAACCCATCCTCTACAAATTGTTCGCACACATTTGAAGCTTGCCGCATGAAAAGATTGAGAAATGTAGTCTAACGTGACTGGTGGCGATTGATTTTTTTTTTCTGGAAAAAGTGTTCGGATAATTGGATGTTCGGATAATTGGGGTTCGGATAAATGGAGTTCTACTGTACACTCATAAGATCTTAGGTTAGGGACCCAAGACGCATCAAAAGTGAGGAATGCAGTAAGCGACCCATAGCTTGACTGCCTGCGTCAGGGTCAGCGAACCAGAGCCTACCTACTTTCCTATATACCTACCTGCCGGTCTCCTGGCTGCCTTCCTACCTAAATGCCTTCCTGCCTGTCCATTTGTCATTTTGTCTATCTACCTGTCGGTTTGTGACTGCTTGTCTGTCTCTCAGTCTTTCTGTGTTGAAGTGGAGCGTTGATTTAACTATTTGTGCAGGTACATCTGTATGTCTATATTGCTAAATGAGAAGTCAGAGAGCATTACTCTGGCAGAAAAATTGTATGTATGTGTCACGAAATACGTCCGTTCGGTTTTTTCTGATCTTCACTACTCTCCGGCATTATTACTCTGCCATTCCTTGTCCGTGCTAATTCTTCCACTATTCGTAGTTTTCGCTTTCATAGATCAAGGTTTTCTTATCTCATCTTGTCACACCTCTCACCCACCCTTCTCTCCTGGTTATGTTCGCCTTTGTTATTGGCGACGCTTAGCGAAGAAGTGAACTTGCCACATTGACTTTTCGCTTATCGCCAGCTCCATATGAAGTAAGAATCTACATTGTGCGACATTCCTATTGTTAACCCATACTTTTTGTCCGGGAAGATACACGAAACCATGTTGTCGCACGAAACGGTGCTAGTTTGCAAACATGATGTGCTTCAATACACGGTCGATCTCAATGGGATGTAATAGGATAACAATCTTGTTGAAGATTAAGACACAGACAGTGATATAATGCTTCCGGCAGATGGACTTTGTTTTGATAAACAATTACAAGGCAGTAATATTTTGGAGGAGATTATAATGTTAGACCTGTGAAGTAGTGAGTTTGTAAACATGACAGACAAAACGGAATATGAAGACCTTACATGGTTATGGAGTTTGAATATCTTATCTTATGTTGTCATATAGTAATGTGCTACATGAGAGGGATGGGGGGGGGGGAAGAGATAAACCTCTACCAATATCAGACGCTTTGATGATGAGTGGTTGAGCATGAAAATGATATGATAGAATGCTCCTGATTGGACTTCTCCTCTAAGTAGCAACCTGCGCGTGTAGGCGAAAATCCTCCAACACGAGTGGCGTAGTAACTTCAGTACTTCGAAGCGTCTGATAGCTGGTAACCTCGTACTTTTTAGAAAAAAAATAGAAAGACAAATGCCTCTGCTAAGTACACTGAGTTGGAAGCCTAACAGGCGCATCCTCTCGCTGTCCACCCACCAATGTAAATCTCTCAGAAGAATTAAATTCTTGAGTACACAACGTAGCTCAAGAAAGATGATTAAAATTCACCAATATTCCTTTGGGTATTAACTGGGAAAATGTGGACAGCGCGAATAATGATTTGTGCCTGAACTAACATTAACAAGTTACATATATCTCACAAAATGATATGCTACACTTGAGGCACATGTGATGTAATCATCACTGCTCCAGTCGGAGTCTGGGTCACCTCTGCTGTCGGGTTTTCCGCACGACTAGCCAGCTCTTTCTGGCTTTTTGGGAGCTGCTCGTTTGAAGTTGCGAAGCTCTCTGTTCTGTGTCTCTGAGTTCGCTAGATTGTATTTCCCATTTCTCAGTTAAATCACAGATTGTACTTCCGCCGAATTTTTCAATGGAATTCATTGTTTATTCCGGCATCTCACATCAAACCAATCAAATTTCTCTAGCACTGGGTTGGGGTGTTTTAATTCAAAATAACCCCCGCGTGTTTTAAAATATTAAATTTAATATTCCCACGCTTGACCTCTTTCTAATAATTCGAAAGACTTCCGATTGCACACAAACACATCTGTGAACTGATTACCTGGCGTAATGTCTTCCGCCAATGTATCTACCCAGACAGATTATCTTCGCTAATCACACACGGGGATGAGCCCGTGAAACTATTATCTCATTATCGCCTATGTGTTCGTGCCTTCTTCAGAATGTCAAACAAAAGGTCATCGGCCGCTCAGACAAATAATTTGGATGTCCAACGAGGATCGTATATTATCAAAGATTGGGTAGGCGACTCAAAGCGACAAACGTATTACCGCAGACCGGTGATAATGATCGGGTATTGTTACGATAATATCACAGTTCACCTGGTGGAACGTAAATAAGTCTGAGGAGTGGTAACGCAAAAATGTAAGAGATAAAGATAGTCCCACAGCAGATACTTCCGTAGGGGAGTGGAGTGTTAGAGACTTCCCTCTACTAGATTCAGCATAGAGCAAAATAATGAATGGAAGGGCAAAAAATTGCCAAATGAAAGCGATGGGTGAGAAAAATGAAGAAAAGAAATGATACTGCCATAGTGGCTGAAGGTGTGAGAGAGCTACCAAAAGAGCACGCACAGACGTTCTGTGACAAGATATATATATATATATATATATATATATATATATATATATATATATATATATATATATATATATATATATATATATATATATATATATATAAACGTGTCGATTTCCGCTGTTCGAAAGCAATTTCGTCCGACTCACTGGGGTTAATATAAACGCCCAGGGAGGGTAAAATTTCTGCGGAAGTTGAAGTAGTGGATGGAAGCGGAGGTCGCCTGATGTCTATATCAGGAGACCCAATACTTAGCAGAGACACTGAAGTACAGCCAATGGCACCTGTGGGAACCAACAGCAGCTGAAGCAGACACCAACCAACCCCACACTGGAAGCGAAGTAGCATAACAGCGCAACTAAAGAACATTTCACAATTTTCCATAACTTCCACCACAGTTTAAATCATCTATGATGGTAAATATCATGGCTTCTTATTTATAAAGAATAAACATTATTTTGCATTGTTAAATTATAATTGGTTATTAAACCTGTTTATCTGTAATTTAAAGGCTATAGTTGGCTTAATCACTGTTTAGTGAAGTGTATGTCTATATCCGTATGAGTTACATTGTTCTAAATACATAACCACATAGAGCTATTAAATTTAGATTTTGCTGAATCACCCCCAGCTGGGGGCTTAGAAATACGAGCACAATTATATTACCTCACAGAGGTGGTGGGAAAATAATAAATTCGTGACAGCTTAGATGATCTCAGTTGTTATGCTTGTTTTTCTTTACAATCCTCTATGCTCCTTTAAATAGAAGCATCATTCTTCTATTGTTATCTCTGCCAAGAGCAATCTTAAGCGAAGGTTGATACCTTTGAATACTCTTATCATTATAAGCTAAGTTAAGCCATTGTTTGAACACTACTGTGGAGCAGGGGAGACAATCACGCCACAGTATATATGTATGTATGTATGTATGTATGTGGTTAGTGCACTGGCTTCCGAGCTCAGTAGTTCATGGTTCGATTCCCGGTTGAGGTGGGACTTTTAGACGGCAAACAGCTACGGGGTCGATCCAGCCTCATAAATTGGGCACCAGAGCAACCTTGGGAATTTTTTAATCGGCCGGCGTGATACTGACTACATCACCTCTAGTGTGCTGTATGGTCAAGAAAATATGGGCCTAACACCATATTCCCAATATGCCTAAATGGGCATGTAACGGGATCCTTCACCTCCTTTTTTATGCATGTATTACGTATGCCTTTTTGCATGTATTTCTGAATGTATGTACACATTATGCACATGTGCATGTAAATATGTACATAAACCGTAAAACAAGTAACTGCACAGCTGAGTTCTTAGTACACTGTAATAGAATGATCTAGGTGAGGGATTCTCAACCTTTTTTTTTTTTTTTTGCTCTCCCCCCCTTTATGAGCCTCCCCCCCCACCCCCCCCCCCCCCCCGCTTTTAATGAGGTCATTTTACCACTGTAGTGGCCCCCTCAAAGTCGCTGGCATAGCCGGTTGAAAAGGTACTTTACTATTGATCTAGTGGCCCCCCATAGAAACAAATGGTCATATAAACACACTTTGAGAACCACTGATCTAGGTGATCTAGAGAAAAAACCCTTGAAAATTTCACATTTCTTCACGTAAACAAAGTAGTCATATAAACAAAACAAGAGTATTCTTTAAAACAAGTTCGTAAACCAGAGTCAATGATTTATTGTGTCACGTCTTGCCGTGTATAGACGCGATATTTGATCCCCACAAATTCATTTTTGCAACATTGTGCAACAGTAACCATGTATAGCGGATAGGTGGTCGGGTGGGAATCTTAAACAACAGCGGCTCCCTTTACTAGGTGTTGCGTACGGTTAATGTCACCAAAATATTCAAGCATTGTTTCCATACGGTGCACAAGTCAACTAGACTGAAACACCTCAGATAAAAGTCAAGTAAAATACAGCAAATTTATTTGATACGAATAGGATTACTTCTCGTTCTGGAATGTCGCAAAAGGCTAGACAAATCAACTAGACTTAAGTAACAGTTTTTAAATACCATCATAAAGAAAATGTATAATAGAGCAAAATTTAGTTCATACGGAAAGGACTACTTCTCACTGACGCAAGTAGTAAAAGGCAACTAAGATCAATGTATGTGTATATATATATATATACTTACCATTATTTTTTTCTCAAACCGGGACAATTTCGAGAGTTTGCTCGAAACAGAAAGTGAGCGCCTTCTATGCGATTTTAGAAAGAGAGAAGTATATTCAGCTAAGTACTTATGATTCAAAAAAGGCTAAGTAATGGAGTGGTTAACAAAAAACAACAATTATGTAGTAATAATTTTAATTACTCTTAACTGAACATAATTTATTATTAAAAAGTTATTAATATTTATCACTAGCGTGAACTTTCTTTAAAAATTCTTTGTTATCTTTAATCACGTCGAAAAATTCACCACAATTTAGTTCACAATTAACTTTGCAGCGCACTAAAGCTTTTACAGTCATTCTACCTCTTTCTTCAGACCATATGTTATTCATTATTGAGAATATCCTTTCAATAGGTGCAGATGTGCCTAGCAGGCTGAAAATGTATTCTATAATTTGGACAAGATTGGGCAATGAAATGTTCTTTTCTTTGAAATGACTGAATAGTTGTGTCCATTTTTCTTCGCAACTTGTATTTTTCCAAATGTCATAGTTTGCAGACCAAAAACCTTTTGCAATCACCACTTCATCAAACAGTTCATCCAAGTTTATTGCACTATTTGCAAGAGTTTCATAATTTTTTTCACCTGATGCTTCAATTTCAGACCATGTTAATTCATTGTTGTTTATCCAAATAAAAGATTCTGCTCCACCAAAACTGTTTTCCCATAGCTCAATGTAAGAAAGACATCGGTCATAAAATTTTGTAAACTCTTGTAGGATTGTATTAATATTAATACTTCCATTATTTTCCAGTATTCTAAAAAGCTTTTTTGCTTCTTGAGGTATAAATTTATTATCACGCCTTTCCTCAAGATTTTTTTTTCAATTTTCTAAGTTCACTGACAATATCAGTTGCACTTGCTTTTGTACTTTCCATAATCAAGGTAGATTTGTTAAACAATGTGAGTTGCCCTTGCACAAACCACAAATACATTTCACCACAATCATTATCAAAGAACTGTTTTATCAACACTGGACAGTGTTCTTGTGAAATAAAATATGATTTCAGTCCCAAGTAGATTTCAAGTATTCTGTCGATAGCTGGAAGTAGCGAAAGAAAACGTTTGTTGCCATTTTGAAGAACCTTTTTATACTCGACATCTACAAATCAACAGAACTCTTTTAGTTGAGTTACTCGAACCGTATAAATGTGGAAATATTTATAAATTTTGACCACTAAAGCTTCTATTTCAATAGGTAGAACATCAACTGCAGTTTGAAGACAGTTGTGAACGATGTGAGCACCGCAACCAGTGCCCACAATATTTCTTCCTAGTTCCTTCTTCACTCGACTGTAAATATTGTTTTTTCCTCTCCGTTTTACACTTCCAAAATTGGTATTGCAGTTATCTCCACAAAATCCAATAATTGTTTTGGTTATATTATGGTTTTTGATAACTGACATTAAATAGTTTGTCAATATTTCTGCAGTTTCACCGGGAACTGATTGAAAGTCTAAAAGTTTAACTTTTACTGCACAATCTGGTACAAAATACCGCACAACACATGGCACAGTTTTAATTTCTTTCCTGTTGGAAGCATCAACCGATATTGTCACTAAATTTGTTTTGTTTAAATCTTCACAAAGTTGCTGAAACAACAGTGGCTCAATCACATTAACAATGACAGCTTCACATTTTGTTCTGGCTAGTCTAAACTTTGTTTCAAAAAACTTTGATATCAATTTAGATGAACAATCGGCAGACTTGAAGCTGAGATTGTGAATAACAGCATGAAATGCAAAAGTTGCTTCTTTAGCAGCTGTTAAAAATTCTTTGTCACATGGATCGGCACTTTTAAAATATGACAATATTTTTGAGGAAGTTCCTGCCGCTGCTAGACTAGCCTTATGTCTCGCACATTTCAAGTGATTTTTGATGTCCGAACGCCCACCATGAGCCACCGAAAATTCTGAAGAACACTGTTCTCATTTCACTTTGTCAATATGACCACAAACGTTTTTCAAAAACGAATAATCCTTTTTTAATTCATCCGTAAATACACAGTTTCTTTTTGGCATTTTGGGGGTTAAATTAATTTAATGTACAGTACAAAATAATCGCAAACAACACGCCGAAAACAAACACCGACTCGAGTAAATTACCTACGCAACTAAGATTGCGCATGCTCGGCGGCTGCGCAACTGACTTGCGACGCTGCGTACTAGGCTAGTGTTAAAGTCGGGTTTTAGTGTTGCCTAATTGCTATTTTCCGAGACTGCACTTTTTGACTTCGTGTATATTCGGCACTTTTTAATTTTTTCCAAATAACCGGGACAACATGACAAACTGGCCGGGAAGCCGGGACCATACCTTCAAACCAGTACAGTCCCGGTCAAACCGGGACGTATGGTAAGCTTATATATATATATATATATATATATATATATATATATATATATATATATATATATATATATATATATATATATATATATATATATATATATATATATATATACACACTAGCAAGTAACATTGCTAAATAAAATGACGGCAAAGAATTATGGAGTGCGATTTCTGTCTCATGTCCTCAGAACGGCACCATTTCTCCTGTCTTCAGTTTCTTCTTTTTCGTTTCCTTCCACCGTTCACTTTCCAACGAGTAAGTAAGCCCATCAAACCATACGTATATTTGGAACCTATCATTGACAAAAACGCTGGGAGAAAAACCGCAGATCGGTGCCAGAATTAAAATAAATAAATAAACTAAAAAAAAAAAAACAACCGCTCTCAGAAATCGAACGCAGAACGGTTGCTTGAAGGGCAACCTTTAAGCCACCGACCCACTTTGGTGTATGTTGCTGTTTTATAAATCTTAACGACTTTAATGATGGCCTCTCAGTCAGCGTAGCTTTACCTGGGACATACCAAGCAAATTATTATATATATATATATATATATATATATATATATATATATATATATATATATATATATATATATATATATATATATATATATATATATATATATATATATATATATATATATATATATATATATATATATATATATATATATATATATATATATATATAGTCCCTAATGTTCTAATGTTCCATGACTTTTTGACTATCTAATAACATCTGATAATCCAATAAAATATTTATGTCTGTCCGTTTTACAGTTCTGTGTGTTTATCGAGCCAGATTTGCTCACACTTTACTCTAGTAACAGAACGTGTCTTGCCTAAAGCAAAGCCAACTTTAGAAAAAATACACGTGTCCGACGCTAAATCCAACACTTAAATGTTTGCATAACGGTATGAATTGCGATTTTCCCCCCGAAATTTCTCACTCTAGTAATTTACTGCAAGCTAAATATAATATCTCAAATCATATTGCATTATTTAAAAGCATGCTATTCAGGTCACAAGCAGGCATGGAAAGGTGCCAAATAGCCAGAAAGTTCCGCAGGGTTTTTTGGCTTCTACAGTCAATTCAATTTATTTCCGGTTCTTTTCAGGTTTTGGTGAATTCCAGAAATCTGATATTATGTTTTTTTTTCCATCTGAAATGTCTTGATGTGATATAGAACACGTGAGCAAACAACGTCAGGTCTTCCCTCCATCCACACTCTCTGCGTGATAGAGGTGTGCATTAAGGAGTAAGACCTTTTATGGGCATCAGGGGTTTTAGCGATTGGGTCGGACACAACAGATCAGAAATATTTGCATGTTTGGTTTGGTTTTAAGGACTATCTTCATTGCACATGGACAACTCCATCAGTGCTCCACTGTTCTCCCTTAGATCAAACAAGGAGGATCTCAGCACAGTGCACGAACTCCGTAGCACATGCGAGATTCCTAATGTGTGTATACGAGTATAGGAATCAAACATTCTATAAATATTTTTGTGGTGGGTAAGTTTCTAATTTATAAATTTGTTGCTAAGGCAGCCGCCTTTTGGCCTACTCTTTACGATTTCCAACTGCCGTGGGATTTTTAACGTGCGCAACTTGCATACGGGACCTCCTATCTTTTTCGCCCGTATCCAAGAATGCTAGGCATCCGATCTTACTATCCAGGGGGGAGGGGGGAGAGAATGTATGACATTATTAGGACCACGCCGTAGAGGATTGAAGTGTTAGAGACTTCACAATACTAGGTCCAGCTTTTTATGACGTTGTGTGACCAGTTTCCTTCCTCGCTGCCTTTCCTTCCCCTAACTGAATAGCAGAGTCAGGTACCCATTTACAGTTGGATTGACAGGAGCGAGACCTTACCTGGTTTTGCTCTCCGAACCCGATAACTGTGCCGCCGGGCCTATCGGACGCCCTGAGTGTCTGGTAATCGGGCAGTGCTCGAGGGCCCAGAGCAGTAGAAGGCCCATTAGATACATAGAGAACCAGAAATCACTGCCAGTCCGCCCCTGACTGGAGGAACAAACAAACTAGAGCTTTCATTAGCGTCATCATTTTTTTGGGTACTCATTAAGGAGCATGGAGCCTTCACGGCAGTGGGCCCCTTACAGGAAGGCTGCACTCACATGCCCTTCAGCAGTAGTTTTTGAAGCAATTTGTTTTGCATTATGAGGTTGCCAGCCTCATGTACAATCACATATTAGTTGCCTAGTACGACATGCATGAATATGCAGTGATTCTAGTCCTATGTTTACTTTGACTCTTCAGAGATCCCAGGGAACTAGTTACACGGGATAAACTGAAAATTTGCTACAAGGTAAAACAAGAAGAGAAAAAGGAGCGAAGACATCTTTAAAATACACAGACATTATGAGAGCGCTTGCTTCTCGAAACAAAGTGTCCATGATCAAAACCTGGTAGCGACACGCTTCAGTCTACTCAGCTTTAACTGTGTACCTCACTCTGCTCTTCAGGTAGATGGGTAAGACAAAAGGTAACAAGGAAGGGAACCGGTCACTTCATCTAATAAAACTGAGGCCTTTTATAGTGATGTCTCTGACACTCCATTCCCCTACGTCAGTATTTGGTAAGGGGCTACTTAAAAAAAAATATTTAGAAACAATGATGCAAGAACCTCAAATGAAGGAAAATACTGCAACAAAGAAGTGCGCGTTGAAAATTAAGATGTAGAAAGATATTCTCTGAACAAGGAAATACACATCCAAAGATGGGGTCCATGAAATCAAGAAAGAGGTAAAAGGAGGAAGAGTTGAGTCGGGGAAGAAAGCACAAGAAAGCCCAAGAAAGCACAAGAAAGCACAAGAAAGCACTAGAAGGAATAAGAGAATGGACAGGACCAGGCATTAGAAAACTGAGACCAGTGAGAAGGACGTCGATTCTTAGATAAGGCATGTTCTGAGTAGGCAGGTCAAAGGGCCAAACAAAGTGAGCAGGAAACGGAGATGTCTCTAGCACGCTCTTGCACACGTGCCCACGTTTGCACATTCAAGCTTATGTAGCATACATGCACCAATTATGTCCCTTTATTTGAATTGGTTGTGGTCAATTGATATGTCTTTTGCAGAAGAATATAAACTCACCCGAAAAAGATGAATTATTCCGTTCATCACACACAGTAAAACAAACACACGCTCAAATACACGGGAACTTCACCATACACCGTCCCAGTGTTTTCTTACCAGGGAGATTAAAATTTGATTTCTCGTCAACAACGAAAGACTCGTCACGCCTCATTCATTCTGTGGCCAGAATTACCGGCACCTCAATGTGTGAACATTCTGTGAAAAGTTCCACTTTATTCTTCTCTCAGTTTACTTTATTTCCAATCCGGCACGTGAGATCTGGTCTCTGATGGGAGACAAGTTGTGTTCTAGGACAGGTGGTAATGTACCCCGGTGCTGAAAGCGGGTTCAAACACAGACTTTAGAAGGCCGTTTTCTAGTACCACTGATGACGCTTTTAGAGTGCTCTAAACCCCCTGGCTCACAAGTATAAAGGCCTAAGTAGCATGTTCGAGCTCATCCATGATTTAATGTTAGCTATAGCCTGTTAACTTTATTTTTTAAACAGCCACGATGGTTATAATTTAATCTATTTATCTTATCATGCCTTTTATCTTCTTATGTAGTTTTCCTTAATTAATATTATTATTTTCGTTTACATTTCAGTTGCTTTGGTTGGATTGATTTTTTACATTTATCTCGTCTCTTCACGACTAGAGGACAATGTTTAACATCTTTAAATATTTGGAACACTGAAACACGTCAATTTTATTCTTCATTATTTTGTTGCTACGGAGTTTTAATTAAAGTTAAATTATTTTAAATACACTATTAAAATCTTGTCCCGTGAGGCTCCCTCGGGTCTCTGATAAAACAAAGGAAGAAGAGGACTTCTGCACACTCAGGCATGTCATAAGAGGAGGATAATATCAGGTCGTACATTTGGTTGGCAACCGCACCAGGTAAAACAAATTGTCACATACACCACTACTGCAAGAGTATGTGAGTACTTGGAGCAGGCTTTCTGTAAGGAGACCAGTTGCGGTGGTGGTTCAATGTTCCCTAAGGAGCACAAAGGAAAATTATAAGGATGGTTTAAATGGTATACATATTATGAAGAATGCAAGCGTCCCTTTCTTGAAGCCATGTTTTTTTTTTCTTTCTGTCTCTATCGTGTCTTTGTCTGTACCATACTTGTTATGTATGTTACTATATCATGCCTGCAACTATTTTGACTTCTTGCAAATCAATCCAAGACTGCTCAACACTGTAATTTTTTTCTTTTAAAATTTCGCTGAAGAAATCGTACAATAATTCAGTTAAGACATTTCTAATTCCCAGCTGCTAAACTTTCATTTGGTTAACATGGCGGATTTCATGACGAGGGCGAGGACGCTTACCTCCCCAGCGTCCACTCTTGTTTCCTGCGTACATGCGCAAAACAACAGATCTGGGTCCCCCGATTCCGACGTCGTTCGTATAAACGGCGTTTATTGAGGTGTGAGAGAAAGAAAGCTCTGGACATCGTGTGTTAGTACCAAAGATCTCATTCAATGTATTATGAAAAAGGAAAATAGAGTGTTCCAAATGGTTCTTTTTTGAGAAAACTGTTTATTCCCCATTCCATCTAAGACTGTGTTTATGCCATATTCATGCATAATAAAGAGAGGTCACAATATACAAAATACTTCACGCGTTCTTTCTACTGTTCATGGCATAATGTAAAGCAGGAGTTTTCAACTTTTTTTTTTTTTTTTTTTTTTGCTTATGGCCTCCTTCTGAGCCTAATTTACCGCTGCAGTACCCCTCATAGTCGCTGTTAGTTGGAATAAAAAATATATAAAAATATTTTAAACATACGCTTTTAATGCACTTACTTACTTAGTCGTTCCCCTTCAACCGTGAGGTGTAGAGGTTTGGGTGAGAGAGCGCCAGACTATATACTATCGGCTGTCTTCCTTCTGGCCTGGTTCCATTCTAGTCCTCGGTCCTTCAAAGATTGTCTAATGTTGTCCTCCCAGCGGACTCTGGGTCGTCCTGGGGGTCTGGATCCCTGGCCTTGCCAAACAGTCCCAAAGTTTGCTCCAGGGGACCCTGTCAAACGCCTTTTCCAGATCTATGAAACAAAGATGGATCTCACTCTTATACTCAAGAGCCTTTTCATTCAGCTGTCTGAGTGTGAAGATTAGGTCTTGAGTACTTCGGTTTGCTCGAAATCCGCACTGAACCTCATCCAATTGTGGCTCAGCTAGGCGTCGGAGGCTCTGCTCTGGGATTCTAGAGTAGATTTTACCAGGGACACTGAGAAAGTATGTCTCTATGGTTTACACATTGTCGATTGTCACCCTTTTTGAAAATTGGTGTTATGATAGCAATCTCCCAATCCTTTGGTATGGTCTTGTTGCACCACGCTGCCTGTAGGACCCTTAGGAGTAATAGGTCTCCTGATGCTATCATGTACTTAACCATTTCTGGTGTTATACCATCATGCCCTGCTGCTTTGCCCATCTTGATTTTCTCCAGTGCTGCCTTCAGTTCTTCCATCTTTATGTCATCTTCACCATCATTGGTTTTCTCTTCTGTGCTAGTGGTTATCATTTCTGATGCTTCACCATGCTCACCATCCACGAGTTCTGATAAATATTCTTTCCATCGTTCCATTACTTCCTTCGGGGCAGTAAGCAATTTGCCTTGCTTGTCCTTTATAAATTTGAGATGGCATTGTTTTTCCTTCCTCATGTTTTTTAGGGTCTTATAGAACAATTTATGGTTTTCTTGCGCATCTTTTTCTAGCTTTTCTCCAAATTCTTAAAATGACTTCTGTTTTGCTGCTAGCACCTTGTTCTTTGCTTCTGTTCTGAGTGTCACATATTCTCTATATTTCTCCTTTGGCCTGTTATGTTTTTAGCTCCTAAGTATTGTTTCCTGTCACATATATATGTAAATATAGCCACAGTGATCCGACCACCTTTGCTTCCCCATCTAAGGTTCATAATTTTGCTATGCAAAAACCACGCAATTCGCTGTCTACAGTCTCACTGTGAAGCCACGCCTATTTTTCCTGTTTACATGCGCTAATGAGCGTTTACAAATTTTCGCACCCGACAGTCTTAACAAGAGGGGAGCGAACCGGGGTGTTTACCTGAGTTCTCAAGCGAGCTGAGATGTCAATCATCGATAGTGACAGATCAGACGTCGGTAGCAAATGCAAGGGCGATAATAATATTTACCGACCACATTCGATGTCCGTGATCTCAGGGGACATAATTATTTGATCTACGGCAGAGGGGCGAAATCAAAGAAGGCCTGTTTGCATGGCCAGGTCTTGTGATGTCGTTTCGGCATCGCGAGCGAGCGAACAGGAAAATCCTTTACATCGGGAGTCGAACGCGTTGATTTTCCCTAATACGGCCGAAGGCGTGAATTATCGCACCCTTTAGTGATTTAAACCCATTTCTGTATAAATACTCCGTCCGCTCAAAGTCAGTTATCTAGTCGCTCAGAAATTTTGGATAATCTAGCTCGTTATTCTAGAGCCATTGTGAAAGTGTGTTATAGCATTCCGTGGAGATTGTTTCATTTTCTGATTGCGGTAATAGAAATTAGCATTTACGTGACTTAATGTGTATCATTATAATTCACTGGGATTTTCTAGGTGCTAAGACTAGCGTATTAAATAACGCATAGCTATTTTGTTTCAGTTGTAATGTAGATTTAATCACCCGCTATCACCCAGGAAGAGATGTTTTAATTGACTAATAAATACACTAGGCAACTGATAATTGACGGAATACAATTCATTTCTAATTCATTATGTGTAACTATATAAGTGACTAGTGTAATATCATGTGGCGAAACTTATAGCTATTAATGACAAGCGATAGTTGTTAAAGTAGTCAAAATTAAATTAACACGGACATTGTGCGCTGAGTGTTTTATCGGGCGGGAGGGGAAAGGCGCATACCTAAAACCCAACCCGTACCAGTTGAGCGAAGCGTGATAAGATAGGCTAAGACACGTGTGCCTTTTAATCTAATTAGATGACGGAGAGGATAAGAGATCTTGCCCTTACGCGTGATAGGATAGGATATTGATATTGTCGTTAAATGTTGCGATTTCTTCCTAATTTAGTGCTGCTCACAAACCAGCTGCCAGCGGTCTCATAGCACCAGTAACAATTCTTATTATTATCGGGTCTTCGATGTTGACCTGTTCGGTCCTCTTGCTTCATTCAGAGAGAGACCAAAAATATAAACAATAATATTAATCGTAACTAGACATACAAAACACCCAGATTTTTGCATTCAATTTTATCAGCCCGCTGAGGCCAAATATATATATAATATTTTTCCCGACTACTGACAGTCGTGTTTCCAAGCGAATGTATCCAGGAGAATACGTTGTTTCATAATCGGCACTCAACCCCAGAGAGAAAAACCGATAGGATATACCCTCATCATCTTTATTAACAGTTTACCAACCAGATGTTTCCTTTAGCTATTGGAAGTACTGTCTACTGTCTACTGTGAACACTAGATCGCGGTTTATATTTTGCTACATGAACTATCTGATGTTACATTTTCATATCCAATAACTCACCACCAAAGTAGGCGTTCCCCGTTAGAAAAATTAATTATTCGTGGAAGAACTGGGGCTCACTTCGGAGAAGCACAACACTGGATTATGATACATGTACATTGATGTTTACGTTCAAGAGGTTGTTAACCAAGAATTAGGTAAGGCGTGATTGATGTGGCCACGAATGACAGAGTGAGAGTGAATACGTTCTAGTTACGGAAACTGTACAATCCTTTATTTTCTTTGCAAATACTGTTATTTACGGGATAGATTAACTAGGAACTTTGTTCTTTGCTTTACTGTCTATTCTATACCCTAGTGTTAACCTTTGACCTATTGGGTTATTAAGTTTTTTGGGGATCTTTTCTCAACAAGAGAGGAGGGCACTTATTAAGTTCTTTTCCTATGTCTGTACACAATGATTATATTGATTTCTATATGTTTGATGTTGTAAAGTTTAAGTGATAATAAACTAAACAAAACTTAATTTATTGTGTTGGTCAGCCCCAATTTCCATTTACCATAGTTTTCACGTTTGTGAGTCCTGGTGTCACATAACTGTGTGCGTGTGTGTGTGTGTGTGTGTGTGTGTGTGTGTGTGTGTGTGTGTGTGTGTGTGTGTGTGTGTGTGTGTGTGTGTGTGTGTGTGTGTGTGTGTGTGTGTGTGTGTGTGTGTGTGTGTGTGTGAGAGTAGTTAACTTATAATTGTATTTATAGGGAGGTTTTGATAGATTCTCTATTACAAAAAGATAGTCGTAAAGTCCATGCCATTTTCGTCTCTCTTATTTTCTCTTTGACTTCCTCTGTCCACCAAGGTGTCCTCTTTCTCTTGTTCCCAAGTCGGACTTCACCACATGCTTCTGCAGCAGCTGTCTTTATGATGGCCTTGAATTTAAGCCAAAGGGTTTCCAAGTCATGAGGTTGTTCTTCTGTGTTGCTCAACGCTGCAGCAATAAGCCCCTGATATCTGGTCTTAATTTCTGGCTCTCTCAGCTTGTAGGTCTTAATGCTCATTTCTCCCGTTCGTTTACTTAGTTTCTTGCGTGATGTTGGGCATATGCATGTATGTGCTTATGGGGGAACTTTGTGTTTGTAATGATCAGATTCTGCTCACTGCAGAATCTAAGGAGTCGCTTTCCATTGTCATTGAGAGTATCTTCTCCATATCTTCCGATAACTCCACCCCATCTAGCATGGTCATTTCCAACTCTGGCATTGAAATCTCCGATCATGATAATTTCATCTAGGCAGTCATCAACTGTCCTTTGAAGCGGCTCGAAGAATTCCTCCTTGACCTCTTCTCTCTCATCCTCATTTGGCCCATACACTATGACCAGGTTGACTATGGTTTCTCCTTCTTTTAGTTTTACAACCATAATGCGCTCCGAGACAAAGTTCCATCCCTTGATAATATCTTTTTGGTTTTTGGCCACAATGCAACCCACGCCCCCTTTAGCTCTTTCAGATGTGGGTACACCACTGTAGAGCAGCGTGTTGCCATCGAGATCTATGACTCCTTGTCCTTTTTTCTTTGTTTCCGTTATAGCCAGGATTTCTAGTTTTGCTTTCCTCATCTCTTCCACCAGCGCCTCTTCTTTCCCATTTATACTTCTTGTGTTCCAAGTTCCACAAGTCGTAGTCCGTTCCAGTTCGTCGCCTTTAGAATCAGTCCGGCTTTCTCTCTTGTAGTTCTCGTAATCAAAAGTTTAAAGCAAACAGGTGACTGGCCTGGTGTGCTTTTCTTACGGCCTTTTTAATGCACTTAAAAACCCAAAAATAATGTTTCAAGGAGTTTATAGCTTGCAGTCAAAAAAATGTAACATCAGATTGACAAAAAACGTGGGGCGCTGATTCTGCATGAAATTAACTTCTGCTTTATACTTCATTAGACACTTATGGATAAAATATATGATAAGCGCTTAAGCGCTTAATAAGAGAGAAACAAATACCCTCCTGAGTTTTGGGTTTCCTGACACAAAATCAGGTGTGTCCCCTTTTAATTCCGCCATCCAATCTGCCAACTTTACCCTCTCTGAACATTAATATTAATCACGGTTAGCCGAAAACATCCATTGAATTTATATTGAACATGTTTACATTTACATTTACGCTGGTTGAGAAGGTTAATATTATAAGTATGTACATCATTTCTATCATCATCCACTCCCTGCTCCTTATGGAACTTGGGACTACCTCTGCTTTTTGGTTCTCTATGAGAAACCCGCATAAATCCTTCACCAGCTTTTGCAGTGGTGATTCTCGAAACCATCATTCTATATGCTGAGGTTGCCAGCTTCGCATGACTTGGACATCCGCAAACAATTTTCGCCTGATAAAAATGCAAAATATAAAAATATAAAATTTACAACTTACTCCAAATTTTTTTGTGAATACAGAATAAACTTCTGGCTCAGAGAAATAGTTAAGGCAACTTGATTAAGATGCCTCTTACACGTGGTCTGAGGTGTTCTTTTACAATAGACTACCACTATGACTTAGTGTTCAGGTTCCTAGGATCCCGGGCTTTCCGTATTAATGTAAGAAGAGTTTTCCTGGGATATAAGTCCACAAAATGCTCAAACACGTTGTCCGGTCCTTTAAAGTGGAATACTGATCCTGTTCCTTACTCTGGCTTGTCTGGCTGTCTTTTTGACGAGTTCAATTTCACAGTGCTGTAAACTCACAACGCGCTAAATTATAAGGCACCATTCAGCCCACATCCAGATTGCAACTATTTGACAAGGCAGCAATAAGAAATTTTGTATTTTTACATTTCAAAAGCCAAGACAATGGCATGCAGCGAAAATAAATGTGTTGTTTACAATCGCCATATATGGTATGCCATATTCCGTCTATTATCGATCATGTTTACACTCACAACTTCAAAATTTATCATAGGTAATCTATGTCAAGATGGATAATTATTCTTCCGAAAGTCTTGTTCGGAAACGATTACATCATTCATCTGGCCCAGCAAACATTGACAACAGCTTGATCTGACAGAGACTTTCCCAGCGATAAGATAATCGACTGTGGTCATCCCAAAGTTGTTTACTCACTAACCCGGTCGCTCCCCTGCACTTGTCTGGTCTGGCAGGAAAATGTTTTACACATTAGTAAACCACTCTTCTTTCTACCGATCTCAGGTGTTAATATGGGTTCAAACGAAAGGGATTGATTACGCTAATAAGCGAAAGATGGTCGCTGAAGTCCCGACATAACGTATATGTACATTTTTTTTTAAAAGAAGGAGTCCGTAGCCTTTATCGGACTATGCACTAAGAAAGGTTTAGAACCCCTGGTATGGATGTATAATTCCACATTTATATACGCTATCCATGACTGAGATTTTGTAAGTGAATGATGTTCATCACTTCACAATATGATGTGAATTAAACCTCTTTATTCAGACTCCACGTGAAGTGTTATTTTTAGTCATGGATGGCTGGTCGTTTCGAAAGTGAACTGACAGAAAAACCTGTCACACAAGAGATAAAATGGTATATGAGACAAATTTCATTGAAGGCATGATAGGCAAATTTTGAATGGAGAAGTTGCTCATACGTGAATGAAAATGAGCTGTAGTGAAATCAGTAAGAGACGTAGGGTGGAGTCATTTATTTATCTATCTATCTATCTATCTATCTATCTATCTATCTATCTATCTATCTATCTATCTATCTATCTATCTATCTATCTATCTATCTATCTATCTATCTATCTATCTATCTATCTATCTATCTATCTATCTATCTATCTATCTATCTATCTATCTATCTATCTATCTATCTATCTATCTATCTATAGGAAGGGCAGAATGTCAGACGGGCCTGCGTGCCCAATTCTCAACCCTTTGAAAATAAAGTTCGTTCGTTCGTTCGTTCGTTCTATCTATCTATCTATCCATCCATCCATCCATCCATCCATCTATCTATCTATCTATCCATCTATCTATCTATCTATCTATCTATCTGGGAGCCGCGCTGGTGTAATGGCTTCGGTGTTGTACTGGCGACCAGGTGTTCATGGTTCAAACCCGGGCGTCGGCGTTTGAAGAAATGTTTACGGCCGGAAATTTGACTGAACAGCCTGAACGGCTCCTGTGATAAACCCTCTGTGGATGGGAAGGAGCGAAGCTCCTGACCGGGTTGGAAGGAAAGTCCTCAGGTTCCCCAGCCTCGCAATGACATGTCATTGGGCCGAAGGGCTGAAAGCCTAAGTGCCGCTGGTTAAGAAAAAAAAAAAAAAAAAAAAAAAAAATCTATCTATCTATCTATTTAGTCTGTCTGCCTGTCTGTTTGCCTGTCTGTCTGTCTGCCAAACAATCATTCCTTCTCTCTCAACAAAACAACTTCACACATTTCTTTTCTTTCTGTATGTGGTCTGTATTTCCACCCGCTATATATCTTTTTTGTCTTTTGTGCAGTTTTTCCATATTCACATCTTAAACAGGTCTCCGGTTTCCAGTTCATCTCGTTCCTTTTTTTAAATGTTTTTATAAAGGAGTCAATCTATCTATCTATCTATCTATCTATCCTATCGATCTATGTGTATGCATGTATGTGCCTTTATATGTGTGTGGGTGAAAAGAGCCTATTAGTTATCACATGAAAGGATTCGCCAACCAGAAAGAGCTAACTGCTCCAATCGAACTGACCCCACACAAAAAGAGCGTGTCTCTACAACTCCAACTTTTCCGAAGAATAGAAACTTCACTTCTAAAAAAACATACAACATAATTTTTTCTCTTGAGACCAGAGAAGCAGAAGTTCTAAGCGGATTTGTATTTAAGCAAAGTGGATATTATTGAGGGGCGCTTTCCCCCCCCCCCCCCCCCCCCCCCCCCTTCTGTGAAAGAGATCGTTGTATGCATGGTGAGAGAAAGTAGAGAAAAAAATCTCAGATCTGACTACGATTACTCATCCTTTCTTTTCGTTTTGTTGTCCACACTCACAGGTTCCAATGACGTCATACAATATTCCATGGACAGCACTAGAGTAGTTCTCGCTATGGTTACTAAACGCTTTGCTGGACCGTAGAAGATTGAAAACAATGTGTCGCACAAAGTTTGATCTTTATAATAAAATCTTTCGTCTTTTTTTTCGTCGTTTCTTTAGAAAGCGAAGATGTCTACGAGT
Source organism: Oreohelix idahoensis (assembly GCA_024509875.1). Taxonomy (NCBI): domain Eukaryota; kingdom Metazoa; phylum Mollusca; class Gastropoda; order Stylommatophora; family Oreohelicidae; genus Oreohelix; species Oreohelix idahoensis. The sequence continues at coordinate 399,428 of JAMPIV010000272.1, read as the reverse complement.
ATCAGCAGATAGTCTTTTTTTAAAATATTTTTTTAACGCTCTAAAGTGTGATTATGCTATAGAAATGTATAAAATAGTATTATTCCCACTATTTGGAGCTATATCGAGAATGTGTTTATATCTTTTTAGTAATTATGATACATGCAAAAATGTAGATTAATATTAATTGTTTTTGGTTTAACCTCGTGAGTGAGTATGAGGATTCAGGATGAAAGACAAAGGGCAGGATGTCAGGCGGGCATGTGTACTCCATTCTCAAAACTTTCAATATAAAATTCGTTCCTTCGTCTTCTTTTTAGTCTTTTTCGTGCTATGCTGACTTGTTGGGGGTCATCATGTTTTTCCACAACTTCCTATCTCTTGTGTTGTTTATTAATTTTGTTGTTGACTTGTTTCCATGACATACAATTTAACTGTCCAGCACCTTCTCTCTTTGTTGGCCTCTGTCTCTCGTCCCATAAATTTTTATCTGTTCTTTTTTTACAATGCGTTCTAGCTTCTATTTTCGCTTAACATGCTTAAAGAGCGCTGATTGCTTTCTGATGTATTTAATAACCTTTGCTTGCGATTAGCTGCTTTCGTGATATCTTCATGACTGTTGGTACACGGAAACAGACCGCAAGGTCTTTTCTATTTGGACATGCGCTCTAATATAACCAACGGACCTTGTGTCTAGGTTGAACGGGGTGCGCCTCGCCAAAAACGAGACATTTTATTTTAATCATGACTTGTTATATGCTCATGACATTGTTGACATTCTTCTGGAAAACCATATTTCTGTGACCTCCATTGATCTTATTGTTTGCTTACTATCCATGACTCGCTTGTATATGATAGGATCTGCTTTGAGTAACATTGAAAAAATAAACTACTTACTTCCATTGACAAAGATTTGTTGAATAGAATGCTTCTATCTTTATCACAAACTATCTTTGCTTTGGCTGCTCTACTCTTTATGTCTGAAATGCATCATTCATATGATGTTATTAGTGTGCCCATCTCTCAGTTACTCCTGTCATAACACGGGCAAGACACTCTGCAATTGCCACGTAAACTAGTGTCTTTATGATAAATTATGAATTGCACAATATAAATTCTTCTATAACGTTATGGTTAATGACCCGAACAGGATGATTCTTTTAGAATTTGAACAACAACTAAAAATACATGTAATCATGGCAGTGGGAAATCTTTATCTTTGGTATTTGACGAGGAAATTATGATTTTGTCCATAATTTGGCACAACAACATTGAAATCCCACGAAAGTTTACAAGAGGAGAAGTGAACTCAGGCGCAGAAATCTGTGAAAGCAAGGGCTAGATCTGAGATTAGGTATATTAGCCCGTCTCAGACACAGTTCTTTACTTCCGAAAATCACTTCAAGATCTGAGAATATATCCAGAGGGCTGACTCTTAAAGTTAGAAGTCTTAACCCAAAACACGACAAGATAACGGAGAAGAAGCCATAACTGACAGAAGATCGAAGCTTCTAACAGCCGCAGACTTCGAAGTACCACTGTGTCTTAAGGATTCAACTAGTGGTGAAAAACGTGACACAGTTTTAAAAATTGTGAATTGTTTAACAGTAGACCAACAGTGTTCCTCGCATAAGTATTGCGTCTCCAATGTCCAGATGTTTTAACGACAGAGGGAAGTCAGCTTCAACAACGTAACAAGCAAGTTAAGTACAACTTATCGTGAAAATACAAATCAAGACACCCAAGCCAATAACATGATGAAAATGACCAAACAGTGATAATATACTATTTTTGTGGTAATTTTTTTTAACTACATCATTAATCAATAAAATACATTGATTTTTTATAACTGCAGTTATTGAATTATTGAAATTTCCAGATATAATTTTGTTGTGTGGTCAAAGAAATATTAATAGTTTAAACTTAGTAAGGAATAAATACGAGCTGCACTCACATATTTATATAACACCCCTGGAGCATAGGATAGGTCTAGCAAGAAGATGACTTACCTATCAGTTCTCTTCCACAGATAACATCGAGAACTGTGCGGTTAACTACCTGACTTGTCGTGTACCCTCCCTACTTCTGGTTCACCAGCTCTCTTCCCCATTTCTGGGAACTACTTTCTAATTTTCAATACAGCATCCATCTCGCCACAACTCTCATGCTATATTCTGGATAAACTGTTTCTTAGATGTGATCATTACTTCTGTCTTCGTGCCATTTAGGTTAAGGTCTTTTTATTTTATTACCCGCTATTTGATCATAATACAATAACGTCCGATTGACAGAGTGGTTACAGCGCTAATCTCTCGCGGTAAAGGTGTCGGGTTCAAATCAAGGTACCGACACGCTCCAGTCTATCCAGCTGAAAATGAGTACCTGACTTTAAATGAGGGAAGGAAAAGGCAGCGAGGAAGAGAACTGGTCACCGCACCTCTCGATGCTGGACCTAGTATGGTGAAGTCTCTAACACTTCATTCTCCACGGCAGTATCTGCAATGGGAATACCTTTACCTTTACAATAGCATATTATTAAAAATACCTGATTGGTAATAGCCAGGAAGATTTGAAATAAGTTTGTTGAGGGCTTATGAGATTTAGAGAGTTTAAGGAGGATCATGAAGATGATGAGTGGTAATAACATCCCATATGTGTAAAATGAGTTTAAGGAGGATAATGAAGATGATGAGTGGTAATAACATCCCATATGTGTAAAATGAGTTGAAGGAGGATTGTGCATACGACTAGCAATGTTATCATTCTATACATGCAGTGGTGGTAATATGTTCATGAATGAAAGAAGAAAAAAACCAAACCGAACATGATGCTATTCAACAGAAATATCGATAATTAAACATATTTCAGACTTGCAAACAAACATTCTTTCATTACAAGCCATAATGCAAGTGGCAGTATGTATGTTGGGCACGTTCCCTTGTTGGAAGCCTGCATTAAACCTTCACATGCTCCTGCAACGGTGTCAATTAATGTTACATTATGAGGTTGGCTGCCCCATGCACAAACTCATATCAGTCCGACATGCCTGAGGGTTCAGTAGACATATTCTTTCGTTATCTCTTCAGAGACCCTCCGAGAACTACTGGGGGAGGGGGGCAGACAGGTAATATGTGTGTACGTTATGACAACACTCACTGTCTTCCTACATTACAGGCGGGTTAAGTTACAGGTAGGCCCACTGTCAAACATTATTTTACCTGGAGATGACAGTTAACGCAGAATTCAACATATTTTTTTTTAAAGCGTAAGATAACGAAGGACCACAAAGTGGAGGGGGTGAGCTGGGATAAAGAGTGTTCGCCTCTTTATTGAATGCCGGTGAAGGTGACGAGAATTGACGATGCTAATGGTGAAACTAGAGACGGAGTCTCAGCTCATGAGGCTTCTCCTTAAATAGGGCACAGATTTTACCCTCCAGTTTGATATTGGTAAACTCTACCCTCTCAGCTCAATCTTTCTCTTTCTCTGTCCCTCTACTCTTAAGTACAAGTCCAGTTTCCCATTTTCATAACAATGTGTACATTCAAGATAAACAGTTTAGGCTCATTATGGAGTGAGAAACTTCGTAGGAGTATGTGCGCGTAAAAAAAAAGAAAAACTCAGGAGAGAATCTAGAGGACTCTCTACTTTCTCCTGTGCCTCTCGACCTCTTGACCTTCCAAGCTGGTGGTGTTTCGCGTAGAATGGATCTAGGATCCTTGATGAGATTCAGTCCACTCAAATGTTCCAATTGACTCAGTAACTTTCTAGTTTGGACACACTGAGAATTGGTTCGAGAAAATAACGTCTCTTTTTTTTTTGTCCCTCCATTTTCTCTCTTTCATTTCTAATCTGCCGACAATGCAATGAAGGACCCCTGTAGGTTATGGGGGTCTCTGAAGAGACAAAGAAAGAATGGGGTACTGCACCCTCATGCATGTCGTACAAGGCAACTAATATGAGGTTGCGTAAAGGGCTGGCAACCTCGTGATGTAAAACGAATTGCTACAGAAACTATCGTTACAAGAGCATGTGAATGCTTGGTGCAGGCTTCTGTTATGCCTTTTTATGCGCACCGCAATGCGTTCATGATTTTGAAACATCGCGGTGCTCAAATAGAATGTAGTGAAATTGACAGAGATACAACGGTAAAATACCTCCAAAGATAACATGTAAGGATAAAAACATAATGCGTAGGCTGCTGATAGTACATGATCGCCCAGACCGCGGGTCATCACCCTCCATAAAAATTGACTTGCTAGACAGGAGGGGAACGGCGGATAAAAAGGAAAAAATATGACTGGAAAGATTGCGTGAGACTAGAAAGGCTAAGGAGACGCAATTGGTGGAGAAACGGAGAAAAGTCACGTTTCCCAAGTTGACATAAAGTAAGGAACTCGACAGAAGGGACCTTGGATATGTTACGCCACAGTCATTTATTGGTCGCTTTTGCGATACCAAGCCTTTGATTTGAATTCAGCGGCAGAACGCAGATGTTTGGAATATTACAAAAATTAAAAAGTAACTTTTTCGTAATATTAATGTTAGGAATATAAAAATTAGCTGGCCGGATGGCCCATTCTGAGCAGTGAACTAATATGTTCTTAATTTTACAGACGGATAGATAATATTGAAGATAATGACAAAAGACAGTGTTGTTCACATCAGCGACAGACTGTATGGAATAAAAAGTGTCGCTATTTGCACAAAAAAACACGACCTTGAGACGCAGGTGTTCAAATCTACTTAGTAGGGAAGCGAAGGGACATTGGTGGGAGCTGTGTCTAAATATAACTTTTAACGACAAAATTTTGGAGGGGAGAGAAAGGTTGGTTCAAAAATCAAGTACTAACAGATAAACATCCATACTTGACTGAAGCATGACTGAAATGACTTTAGGGTAGGAAATTTGAATTTGAAATAAACCTAGGCAGTGATTGGCCACAGACAATCATTTTATCGGCGCTCAGACGCGCAAGTGGGGCCATTCCTCAATAGTTGTTCGATGATAGACACAGTATTTTAAAGTGTGGTGATTTCCAAATGAAAGAAAGTGAAATAAGTTCAGGGACGCCATACTATAGCCAGCAGCTCAGCTGAGTTTTGCTAGCATTTCTGTGTTCTTTATTCATAATCTGGTAAGATTGAAATTATTTCTTTGTATATTTTGAATATTGTTTAATGTTCGAGTGATTTGATACTGCCATATCATAATCTAGCCTTACAAACAAGTAGGGATTTGCTCTAGACCCCCCGCCCAAGTCAGGGTCTAGGGACCAACAATATACATAAACTCCAGCAAGGGTTAGGAAAGACAGATCAAGTGTTGAGAATAATGAAACATATTACCTATCCACTTTTAGGGAAGGAAACTAATAAATATTTTTCAGAATCTATAGTCTGGGAGGACCTATCTGATGTAAAACCACCATGGTAAATGTGCTGTTTGGTCAGAGAGATCTGACCTGTCTGTATGATGTGGTTGTTGTGTCCGTGTTGTGTCCAGACGTGGGTAGAGAATAGAATTTTGACACATAGCCAATACTTTGATTGCAGAGCTGTGAGTTTCAGTTGTCAACAAGGCGGTGTCCATTCAGTTGGTGATTTTACTCGAGTGTATCTGTGCAGTACGTTGTGACAGAGACCACTATTATTGCCCGCCAGCACGGAGAGGTGGGACCACCAGATTTCAGCACCAGAGCTACATATGCAAGTTGAGTGAGCCTCTGGTCTGCTGGAAGTTCACCAACGCCTTTTAGTTACTAATACCCCATAAAATTCCTGTAATTTACTGGACACTGTGTAGTCAATATAGACAGGTGTGATGAGGCCACCCCAACAGCACAAGCATTAACTATCCTCCCAAGTAGATGACTACTAGAACATTTTAATAAAACTAACTAGTCTAGTACTTATATATGTACACTCTTGCATTTATTATGTAACATTCCATGCATTTCTTTCATAATTTTTAAATCCTTTTTTTAAAAAAAAAAAAAAAAAGTTCTGGTCAACATAAAACTTGATCCAGAACAAATAAATGTAATATAATTCTATCAAAAATTTTACACTCTTGAGTTAGTTCAGTGTATTATAATATTTGTTAAATCTTATTAGTCTGCTTAAATATCTGTGGGTGTATCCATAACTATCACACCACATTACATATCATTACCCTAGACATTTTACATAGCTACATTCATTAAGAAAAAAATTGAGTGTGAGGTCGTAGTGGTAGCAAGAAAGGCCTTCTGACAATTCACAACTACATTTTATCTCAGGAGCCTTCACAGCTGGCCTCATACATTACATTTAGTAATATCACCATCATACAATACCATCAAACCCACTACATACATTGGGGTCTTGTCCAGGGATAATTAGCCCAACAGTAATATTAGGATCTCCTGGTTGGAGAAATAAAATTAGGGGAAAAAAAATTGTGAAATTCCCTTTAAAATTAAAAGTGTCCCTGCAGATAAAAGTTGGTGAATCTTCACAGCCAGTGATAATTAATTAGTTAACTGGTTAGTTAGAATTAGTTAGACTATAGTCATAAGAAGTACTTAGTGTATTTACTGGTTAGAGATTTAGCTTGTATATTATTATATTGTCTGAAAAGTATGGCGGAGCTAGCAAAATTCCGATCAGCTGCTGTGCTGACCGCAAAGGAGATGGGAATGGATGGTCAGATTTTAATTCAATATGTAACGGCTGAATGTGATAAATATATTGAAAGGGAAGATAGAAAGGTAGCTGAAGAGAAGAGGTTACAAATTGAGGCTGATAGAGAAATTAAGAGGCTGCAGATTGAGGCAGAAGAAAAACGACAGCAAAGGGAGGCAGAAGAAAAAAGGTTGACTGCCGAAAGGGAGGCAGAAGATAGAAGGTTGCAAAGGGAGCACGAATTACGACTAAGGGAGCTGGAATTACAAGGCCCGGCTCCTGAAAATGGTGCCAGCCCTTTTGCCTCAGATGCTACGCCCAGTCTGGGAGCCTCAAACTCAGCTATGGGGTTTCATTTAGACCATTTTGTTGAAAAAGACGATGACATAGAGGGGTACCTAGGACGTTTTGAGTTATTAGCTACTACATATGGGTTAGAGAGAGAGAGAGGTGGAGTTTAAAGCTATCACAGGGATTGAGAGGTACTTCTTATGAAGTATTTGCCAAAATGAACAGGGAAGACCAAGACAATTATGACATGTTAAAGCAGGCTTTGTTATTAAGGTACGAGAAGAATGGTGAATTTTATCGTAAGAAATTTAGAAATGCCAAACTGTTGTCTGGGGAGACATACCACCAATTCTCTGCTAGACTAGAAACCTATTTGGAGAAATGGACGGCTCTGGGGAAGACCCAAGATCTTAAAGAAATGATCATGATTGAGCAATTGAGAGAGTCCATGGCTCCAGACATGAGAAAATTTCTCATGGAACAAGGTGCAGAGAAGTTGGGGGAAATTTTAAATGTTGCTGAGAGGTATCAGGCAGCTCAGGCAGAGGTAAGTGGTGCTAAAAAGAAGCACATAGACAATTTTAAAGCTCCACAGCAATTTAATAAATTTGATAATAGAGAGCAGGGAAATAAAGGTAGGACAAACTTTGAGCGGCCAAGAAATGACTATCGCGACAGAAACTCACAGTTCAATGACCAAAAGTTCAATGAAAGAAAACCGTTGAACCAAGGAAAAAGATGGTGTAAATGGTGCAAGAAGGATAACCATAACACCGAATTTTGTAGAAGGAAACCTTCAAACATTGCTGCAATGAAGTCGGGGAAGCGAAGATTAAAGGTTAATCCTAATGGACAACAGGAACCTTATCACCCCCCAGTTTGTGAGGATGCTATTTGTAATGGGGTCACCATAAGGTGCCTTTATGATACAGGTTTGGATTATGATTCAGTTGTGAAGTCTAGCCTAGTGGACCCAAGTCAGTATACCACAGAAACAGTGGAAATACAAGGGGCGACTAAGGACATACCACTCATGACACTTCCCATCGCAAGGATAACTGTGAAAACTCGCTATGTGGAGGGAGAAATCAGAGCAGCAGTGATAGATGAACCAATCTACCCTCTGATATTGGGGTGTAGATACGTCTTCTTGGGGAATCCCGAGAAACCTGTGATCATGGCGACAGTGCAGACCAGGTCACAGAAGAAGGAGGAAGAAGGTGAACCTATAAATGCTCATCCAGAGGAGATGAGGAAGGCGCAGGCTGAGGATAGGACACTCAAGCCCTGTTTTAAAAAATTGCCCAAATCCCACACACCTCCGAGCAAGGTAGAGTACTTTGTGAAGAACAGATTATTATATAGGAAGACAGGAACTAGATCCCCTGGTCACGGACAGTTAGTTCTTCCCAAGATACATAGGGCAAACTTAATAAGGAGCTTACATGTTGGAAAAGATGGTGACCATGAGAAAGTCGGTACCATCTGCCAAAAGATTGCTCGAAAATACTATTGGCCCGACGTAAATGTCGATGTTGAAAACTTTGTAGAAGCATGTGGCGTATTTCATGAGGGAACACCCACAAAGGGAAAATATGTGCAGGACCTAGAAACGCCACGGGGCAACTTTAGGCCTGAAAGGAAAACTAATTATACTCGGGTAGACAAAGTGGAATGGGAGCCCCCTTTTCACACCCAGTCTTCACTTGAATGGATTAACATGGCAACTATGCGAAGAGTACAAAGAAGAAATTTTACCCAGGATAAGATGACAATCCCTCGGTCAGACTTATATAAACTGGAAGAACAGACAAGAGAGCGAAGATCTCTCATAAGCAATCTAAAGTGGGGAGACAAACCCCAGAAAAAAATTGGTAGTGGTCGATTTGTGAGTGATGATTCTAGGAAGAAAAGTCCTCATTATAGAGCTTCTAATGGACGGGACCCGATGCGTTCCATGAAAAATAAGTATGATAAATTAAAGATCCAGATGTAACTCTATTAAGGACCTGGACAGATGAGAAGGCGGAAGAGACTGTTACCTCATCATATCAATACGTGAACGAACTGACCACTCGTTTGAAAGCTGGATGGAAACTGGCAAATGATAATTTGAAGCAAGCCAGGAAGAAACATGCAGCATATTTTAATAGGAAGGCAAAGGACAGGGAACTGGCAGTCGGAGAGAAGGTGCTGCTTCTACTACCCGGAAGCCAGAATAAATTACAAATTGGTTGGCAAGGTCCATATACGGTTCTAGAGAAGGTGTCTAGAACAAACTATAAAATTGACAAAAAGGGGAAGGAGAAAGTTTATCATGTAAACCTGTTAAAGAAGTATCTGGACAGACCACTCCAGGAAAGCACCCCCTTATTGACCTTGGCTATTGCAACCCAGATGCAAAAAGAACCACTCACCTCACATGAATACCCATTACATCCTTGTGAAACAGCAGCACAGGTAAAAGTCAGTAAGCACCTGACTAAAAACCAGAGGGAGAGAGTTCAACAGGTTCTGGAGGAACATACAGATGTATTAACAGATAAACCAGGCCATACAAATTTGCTACAGTATGACTGAAACTGGTAGACTCAAACCCAATCTGTATGAGAGCCTATTCTATTCCGTTCGCGAAGGAGAAGGCATTGAAGGAAGAAATAGAGTATTTGTTGAAGGAGGGGATTATTTCGCACAGTGAATCATCTTTTAGTTCTAGTGTCGTTTTGTTGAGAAAACCGTCTGGGGAACACAGACTGTGCATAGATTACAGGAAACTGAATGCTGTCACAGAAGGACAAGTGGATCCATTACCAGACACAAAACAGTTATTTGCCAGACTGAACAAGGCAAAATACTTTTCAAAGGTGGATCTTAGTAAAGGCTATTACCAGATCCCAGTGAAGCCTGAAGTGAGACCTTATTTGGCTTTTAGCACTTCGGATGGACATTATGAATTCAGTATGCTACCATTCGGACTGAAAAATGCTCCGAGTGTGTTTTCAAGGATGATGCGCAAATTGTTGGATCCCCTGAATAACCCATGTATCACGAATTTCATGGATGATATTCTCGTCGCCACAGAGACATTTGAAGAACACATTGAAGCTCTGGAGATGTTGTTTGATAGACTTCGGGAGGCGAACTTAACTGCTAGGCCCACAAAATGTTGTATTGGATGCAAAGAGTTGGAATTCTTGGGACACACTGTATATCAGGGTAATATGACCCCTGATCCTAAGAACTTGGAAAAACTGCAGAGAGCACCTAGGCCGCAAACAAAAAAGGACGTGCGATCATTTGTGTCGTTATGCGGATTTTATCAGAAATACATCAAGAATTTTAACGCTATTTGTGCTCCTCTGACTGATCTGACTCGCAAGGGACTTCCAGATAAAATTATTTGGACTGCACAATGTGAACTAGCGTTCCAAGAGTTAAAGGAAAAACTCACTAGCAAGCCTATTCTCAAACTGCCTGATTTGACACAGGACTTTGTCTTAAGAACCGATGCAAGTAATGTAGGACTAGGAGGGGCTTTGTTGCAAAGATCATCTTCACCTGATGGGGAACTGAAACCAGTCGCTTATGCAAGCCGTAAATTGAATAAGGCGGAACAAGGATACTCCACAAGCGAAAAAGAATGTTTAGCGTTAATCTGGGCAATAAAGAAGTTTCAAATCTATCTGTATGGTAGGACTTTTGTGGTGGAGACGGACCATCAGCCTCTCGTATTCTTATCTCAGGCTAAGCATGAAAACGCAAGATTGCTGAGGTGGTCTTTATTGCTTCAACCTTATCAGTTCAGTATCCAATATATCCCAGGCAAATTGAATGTCGGTGCAGATTTCCTCAGTCGGCACCCCTGTGATCAAAATTAGAGTAGTGGCAGACGTGAGGAGTAATTTTACCTATGTGTATCGCTGGTTTTGGAACTTGCCATAGGCATGTTTTCAAGTGGGGAGATGTGTAGTGAAATTGACAGAGATACAACGGTAAAATACCTCCAAAGATAACATGTAAGGATAAAAACATAATGCGTAGGCTGCTGATAGTACATGATCGCCCAGACCGCGGGTCATCACCCTCCATAAAAATTGACTTGCTAGACAGGAGGGGAACGGCGGATAAAAAGGAAAAAATATGACTGGAAAGATTGCGTGAGACTAGAAAGGCTAAGGAGACGCAATTGGGGGGGAAACGGAGAAAAGTCACGTTTCCCAAGTTGACATAAAGTAAGGAACTCGACAGAAGGGACCTTGGATATGTTACGCCACAGTCATTTATTGGTCGCTTTTGCGATACCAAGCCTTTGATTTGAATTCAGCGGCAGAACGCAGATGTTTGGAATATTACAAAAATTAAAAAGTAACTTTTTCGTAATATTAATGTTAGGAATATAAAAATTAGCTGGCCGGATGGCCCATTCTGAGCAGTGAACTAATATGTTCTTAATTTTACAGACGGATAGATAATATTGAAGATAATGACAAAAGACAGTGTTGTTCACATCAGCGACAGACTGTATGGAATAAAAAAGTGTCGCTATTTGCACAAAAAAACACGACCTTGAGACGCAGGTGTTCAAATCTACTTAGTAGGGAAGCGAAGGGACATTGGTGGGAGCTGTGTCTAAATATAACTTTTAACGACAAAATTTTGGAGGGGGAGAGAAAGGTTGGTTCAAAAATCAAGTACGTTTTTGAAAAAAAAAACAAGTAGAGACGGACAGACTAACAGATAAACATCCATACTTGACTGAAGCATGACTGAAATGACTTTAGGGTAGGAAATTTGAATTTGAAATAAACCTAGGCAGTGATTGGCCACAGACAATCATTTTATCGGCGCTCAGACGCGCAAGTGGGGCCATTCCTCAATAGTTGTTCGATGATAGACACAGTATTTTGAAGTGTGGTGATTTCCAAATGAAAGAAAGTGAAAGAAGTGCGGGGACGCCGTACTATAGCCAGCAGCGCATCTGAGTTTTGCTAGCATTTCTGTGTTCTTTATTCATAATCTGGTAAGATTGAAATTATTTCTTTGTATATTTTTGAATATTGTTTAATGTTCGAGTGATTTGATACTGCCATATCATAATCTAGCCTTACAAACAAGTAGGGATTTGCTCTAGACCCCCCGCCCAAGTCAGGGTCTAGGGACCAAAAATATACATAAACTCCAGCAAGGGTTAGGAAAGACAGATCAAGTGTTGAGAATAATGAAACATATTACCTATCCACTTTTAGGGAAGGAAACTAATAAATATTTTTCAGAATCTATAGTCTGGGAGGACCTATCTGATGTAAAACCACCATGGTAAATGTGCTGTTTGGTCAGAGAGATCTGACCTGTCTGTATGATGTGGTTGTTGTGTCCGTGTTGTGTCCAGACGTGGGTAGAGAATAGAATTTTGACACATAGCCAATACTTTGATTGCAGAGCTGTGAGTTTCAGTTGTCAACAAGGCGGTGTCCATTCAGTTGGTGATTTTACTCGAGTGTATCTGTGCAGTACGTTGTGACAGAGACCACTATTATTGCCCGCCAGCACGGAGAGGTGGGACCACCAGATTTCAGCACCAGAGCTACATATGCAAGTTGAGTGAGCCTCTGGTCTGCTGGAAGTTCACCAACGCCTTTTAGTTACTAATACCCCATAAAATTCCTGTAATTTACTGGACACTGTGTAGTCAATATAGACAGGTGTGATGAGGCCACCCCAACAGCACAAGCATTAACTATCCTCCCAAGTAGATGACTACTAGAACATTTTAATAAAACTAACTAGTCTAGTACTTATATATGTACACTCTTGCATTTATTATGTAACATTCCATGCATTTCTTTCATAATTTTTAAATCCTTTAAAAAAAAAAAAAAAAAAGTTCTGGTCAACATAAAACTTGATCCAGAACAAAATAAATGTAATATAATTCTATCAAAAATTTTACACTCTTGAGTTAGTTCAGTGTATTATAATATTTGTTAAATATTATTAGTCTGCTTAAATATCTGTGGGTGTATCTATAACTATCACACCACATTACATATCATTACCCTAGACATTTTACATAGCTACATTCATTAAGAAAAAAATTGAGTGTGAGGTCGTAGTGGTAGCAAGAAAGGCCTTCTGACAATTCACAACTACATTTTATCTCAGGAGCCTTCACAGCTGGCCTCATACATTACATTTAGTAATATCACCATCATACAATACCATCAAACCCACTACATAGAAGGTCGCTAGATTAAAATGACGTCAAAAAAATTAATAATGACGTAGACGCGCGTACAGGGTGTCCTTTTGAGGCTGCTATGTCCGTCGTCATGCTTGTGTATAAAGAAAGTGTCTGCACCTATTGATGCCAGGAGATTCGTATAATGTAAAATGAGTATTCTGAGAATATTGTGAAATCATATAATTATGTCGCGGACCTCGACTTGACGGACTTTACGAAGAGGTGTCGAATGCACCATTATGTTACAGTGTAAAGGACTTGGAATTATGGCCAAGTAGAGTTGGCCGATTTGCAGATTATAATCATGAATCGTTATATATATGTGGAGCTGCGTGTTGTGGGAAATGTGATTAAATTATAAGAATTGTCAACACGAGTAAGCTGCATTTACTTCACAAGTTACTTCTGTCGTTTTCCTTTGGACTTTTGAACTGCTATCACCCTAGATGTTACTTGTCCAACGCTAACATCAATTTCAATCATTAAGATAACAGAATGGAACGCAACAGCTTCTTACAAGGGAACAAGCTACGGTGGGGGCTCTTTTCTCTGTAAGGAGCGCAAAGGAAAATGCTATAATCATGTGTTAAACTTTATTAAAATTTTCTATTTACTGATGATCGATATTCGCAAGCTGGCAATGGATAGGATGTACATTGAGGAAACCTGTTTATAGTAGTACAGGGCAATCCTTATTGTGGAATACACACGGAAAGAGAAATATAGAAGAAAAAGAAAACTGGAGATAGATATAAAAGGAATCAGGAAGACATGGGCAGTTCTTGAGCTGATGGCACAGGACAGAGTGACGTCGGCATTCCTTGCATTTGTACATTGATTTTTAAATGATAATTTTAAAAGGTCACAAATAAATATATAAATGATGTTGTGTCTTGTCTTTCCACGGGTAATCCCTAAATATCACTGTTCTGTTACTTGTTTTATCCACAACTGTCGTAAAGCGTCGTGGGAAGATGACATTTTCAATCTTGAGACAAGTGTGTCGTACTGGCTGTTGTGAGCCAGGGTTGTTATAGAATTTCTGTAATATGGGGTTGGGTTTTTTTTTTCCTTTATATACAAATAATATCACGGCCTTGACGTATCGTCTGGGTGCGGACCATGTCTCTTCTTGTTACTTCAGTCACCTTCCTCAGATACCTGAAAATTATAATAAAAGAAATTTTGAAAGAGAACTGACAAACCGTCACAGCTACATAAGTGGAATGGCAACTTCAAGAAATTAAAGGATAGTACCTCTCGCGGTAAGTACCTTCAAGGTAGGGACAGCAAATGTTGAAGATCCCATTACAGCCAGCCTTTAGTGCGGAGACGGACTTGATTTGATTACATACTGTGTTCTCATCTTCTTTGAGTTTCTGAATGCATGCAGCAGTTTATTTATAAATTTTTTTTTCAATTCAAGCTTTCGTCCCCCCCCCCCCCCCCCCCCCTTATTTTTTCATTATATTGTTATTTTTACCACCCATTTATTATTATATTTGTTTCATCTACAGTATTATATTCCTTTAAATGTTTTACAGAAACATTTCTTATGTTTTTTTTTTTTTTGGTTTTAGATTTAAAATGTAAAAGTTGTCCCACAGAAGATACTGCCGTAGGACAGTGAAATGTTAGAGAACTTATACTAGACGTCAGCTTGATGAGGTGGGGTGACTATTACCTTTCCTCGCTGCCTGGGGCTTCCCTAAACCAAGAACACAGTGAGGTAATTTTTGATAAACAGCCCTAAGTTTACTCTCAATGTGACCCCAGTCACGGGTATGGAAAGATAACTTCGCTTTGTCGTATTTTGTTCCCATAATTCCACTTTGTGTTCCAAAATATGAAGTACCACACCCCAGTCTTTTTCCTCACGTGTTTTGTCTAACGAAAAAAAAAAAAAAAAAATGAGAACGTTAAACTTCAGTTTGTAAATAGTTCCCCTTGGATTTGATGACTAAAGAGCAAGGTGGCAACGGGTGACAATCCAGGAGAAAATAAAGGGGGACTACTTGAGCACATCTGACGGTGTCTGCAGTGCAGGTGACTCTGCTTTGGGGTCAAGAGGATCAAGCTATAAGGGGAAGCTAGAATCCAGCGCAGGATCTGATGAGATTAGTTCTTCTTTTACTGTTTTCTCACAAAGACAGTATTAATCTAGTGACAACGTCTGTAAAAAATATATTATTTTGGTTTTACCTTAATTATAAAGTTACAGTTTTCGTCACTATTTAAAAGAAAGCGGCTCTTCGTTACAGAACAAAAGTCACGTAGTTTACATTTTGAAAATATGCAACTGTAGTTTTGCGCGAAACGGGGTTTTAAAACAAAATCACTATGTCATTTAGCATACCGGTAACTGAGAAGGTATATTTCTCTCTGTATATTTCTCTCCGTATATTTCTCTCCGTATCTCTCTCCCTGTCATTTCCGGGGGTCTCTGAAGAGACAAAGAAAGAATAGTGTTAATGCACCCTCATGCATGTCGTACTAGGCGACTAATATGCTGTTGTTCATGTGGCAACCTCATCATGTAAAACTAATAGACACACCACAGCTGCAAGAGCATGTGAATATTTGGTACAGGCTTTCTGCGAGGGGACCGGCTGATATAGTGGCTCCATGCTCCTTAAGGAGCGCAAAAGAACAACGATTATGATCAGAAGATATCTGGAAAAAAGATAACGCAGGGACATACAGAAGGTGGATACACACAAGTAGCATGAAACTCAGATAAAGATACTTCGTAGAGTCTATATAGCAGTGATTCTCAACGTGGGTAATAAGGCCCCCAGAGGGCCATGTCATATTTCTTGGGGGCCACAGTAAGATCGTAAAGTACCTTTTTTCCAGCCAACAGCGACTATGAGGGGGCCACAGGGGTAAATGAGGTTGAGAACCCCTACTCTATAGAACTATATGGGTATGTAAAACTTAAAAAAAAAAGAACTAAGGTAAAGCGCAGATAAAATATTTTGCAGAGTACGGAGAACTATACGGATGAATGAAACTTAAAATAACACTTGGATGAAGCTAAGATATAACATTTTGTAGGTACATATACGGATGTATAGAAAGTAAAACTGCCATCACCGGTGTCAATACCTTGTCGAGGTATGGCGGCTTGCGTACCCTGATTACCCCCATAGCTATGCCAGCTGGAGTTTTACTCCTGGAAGGCTCTACCAAGCTGGACAGGTTTGCGCGGGCAGGGCTCAGACTAAAGCAGACACCTTGGTCTTCCAGGTTGGGGGTTTTAGCATTGGGCTGACACCCCTGTCTATGTAAAAAGAAATGAAGTTACGGAAACGACAACAAATGAACAAACTTTGCTGCGGGACGGACATCCGGAGTCTGAAGCTCATATGACTGTCAGTGGTGAAAGCCGAAAGGAAGCTACTGACACGAAAACGGACGCCCTGACCGCATAACGTGAAACAAGAATAGGATTTTGGAATGTCAGGACAATGAACGAGAAGGGTAAACTAAAACAGGTCACAGCAGAAACGAGAAACTATATATTATACATTCTAGGGATAAGCGAGAGCAGATGGACAGGGGCAGGAAAAGTTAAAACAGCAACAGGAGAAACAGTACTTTACTCTGGAAGAGAGGATGGATAGCACAATGAAGGTGTAGCCTTATTCTACAGAGAGGAATAGAAAGGACATTACTGAAATGGAAACCCATGAACAAAAGACTGATAAGAATAAGATTGAGAGGGAGATTCATGAACACTACAAAAATACAATGTTACGCACCAACGAATGACAGCGATGATGAGGTCAATGATGAATTCTATCAACAACTGCAGAAAGAAATGGAAGACACACCTAGGTATGATCTTATCGTAGTAATGGGAGACCTCAACGCGAAAGTTGGAACACACATACATATAACGAAAGAGTAATGGGGAAATGCGGCAGCGGAACAGCAAACGAAAATGGGGATAAATTAATAAGTTTCTGTAGCATTAACAAAATGGTCGTTGGAGGAACACTTTTCCCACAAAAAGAAATTCACAAATTAACATGGGAATGACCAAATGGTCGGGACAGAAACCAGATAGACCACATAATGATTAACGGTAGATGGAGACATGCATTACAAGATGTGAAGGTAAGAAGAGGTGCGTATGTGGGAAGTGATCACCATTTAGTAGTAACAATACTGAAAGTGAAACTCAGAACGGCTGGGCCAACTGTAACTACACAGAAAAGGTTTGACATCAATAAATTAAGGGACCCCCTTACCAGAAAAGCTTTTGCGGCTGATATAAAGAAGTGATATCAATTTGCCAAAAAGCAGGAAAAGACATTGACTGATGATATAGACCAGAATTTCAACACCATTTCAACAATACATAAGGAAAGCAGCACATCATGCTTGGGATTCCAGGAAAGGAAGAAGCAAGACTGGATAACACCAGAAACATTAAACACCATAATGATGAGAAAGGAAATGAAAAGAAAGAAAACAGAAGCGAAGTCCCCCAGGTTAAAGCAACTATTTATCGAACAGTACAATCAGCTGGACAAGGAAGTTAAACGCCAAACCGAGCAAACAAAAGGAATTTCCTAGACGATCTTGCAAGACAAGCAGAAGAGGCAGCACTGAGAAATGAACAAAGCACAGTATACAAAATAACTAAAATCATCAGCGGAAAACGAGGTGCAAACAATATTACATTAGTAAGAGATAAGCAAGGAAATCTCATCACGACAACAGAGGGACAGGAAACAAGATGGGCAGAGCATTTCAGAGAAACTCTGAACAAGGAACCACCAGAGACACAATTGAATGCTCCTGAGGCTGAAAATGATCTAGATGTTAATACAGACATTCCACGAAAAGAAGAAATCATCACAGCAATCAAAGGGTTAAAGAATGGAAAAGCTCCTGGCCATGATAACCTAAATGCAGAGCTATTTAAGACAGACCCTGAGCTAGCAGCAGAACTATTAGAACCACTAATTGCACAAGTCTGGAAAACAGGGACAACACCAACGGAGGGGAACAAAGGAATAATTGTCAAATTGCCCAAGAAGAGAGATCTTGCAGACTGCAATAATTGGTGAGAAATCACTCTACTCTCAGTTCCCAGCAAAATACTAGGCAGGATAATTATACAGAGAATTTCAAAAGCAGTAGACCACAAACAGATGAAAGAAAAAGCAGGATTTAGAAAGAACAGAAGATGCGTAGATCATATATTTACCCTCAGGAACATTATAGAGCAGTACTTAGAATGGCAAAGACATTCATTCATAACCCTCCACTCCCAAAGGAGCAAAGGCCTTCAACAAACACATGCCAAGTCCTCCTGTCACGTGCCATCATCTCAAGTTCTTTCCACGTTCTACTTATCATTTTCACCTCTGTTTCCAGCTCTCGTCTCCATGTGCTTCTTGGTCTGCCTCTGCTTCTCTTGCCCTGGGGGTTCCAGAACAAGGACTGCATTGTAATGCTATCAACAGGTTTCCTCAGAGTGTGTCCTATCCATCGCCATCGTCTTCTTCTGATCTCTTGTTCCACTGGCACTTGTCTAGTTCTTGTCATCAGTTCTACGTTGGTAACCTTGTCATACCATTTTAATCCCTCTATTCTACGCAAGCACCCATTTATGAAAGTCTATAGCTTTTTGGTAGTTGTCTTTGTTGTTCTCCATGTCTCAGAGCCATACAATAGGACTGACTTCACATTTGAGTTGAAGATTCTTATTTTCGTGTTGGATCCGATTTCTCTTGATCTCCATATATATCCCAATGCCATGAAAGCTCCTCTTGCTTTTTGTATTCTTATTTTGATATCACTGTCTGTCCCTCCAACTTTGTCTATATTGCTGCCAAGATATGTGTACGATTCTACATCTTGTATTGGTGCTTCTTCAAGTTCAACCCTGTTATCATTACCTGCATTTATTCTCATTATCTTTGTCTTTTCCCTGTGTATCTTCAGACCCAATTGCTGTGACCTCTCATCGAGTGTTTTCAATTTGTCCTGCATCTGATTACGGTTATGGGACAGAAGAGCCAAGTCATCAGCAAACTCCAGATCATCCAACTGCCTAGTCGGAGTCCACTGGATTCCATTTCTGTTGTGTGTTGTCGATGATCTCATAACCCAGTCTATTGCCAGTAAGAAAAGAAATGGAGATAAGAGTATCCTTGTCGCACTCCTGTTCTTATCCCAAACGGTTCTGTAAGCTGTCCTAAATGAAGAACTCTGCATGTCATGTCTTCATATGTTTTCTTTATTAAATTAATGATCTTCAGGGGAACTCCATAATGCCTCATCAATTTCCAAAGTGATTCTCTGTCTACACTGTCAAATGCCTTTTCGTAGTCCACGAATCCGATGTATAGTGGTGAATTCCATTCCAGACTTTGTTCAACTATTATTCTCAAAGTGCTATCTGGTCTGTACAGGATCTGTTTTGTCGAAAACCTGCTTGTTCATCTCTCAGTTTCTTGTCTATGGACTCTTTTAATCTCTCAAGGATAATCCTGTTTAATACTTTTCCTGGCACTGAAAGTAACATTATTCCTCTATAATTTGTGCACTCTTGTAAATTTCCCTTCTTAGGCAACTTAACCAGATATCCTTCCTTCCATTCTGCTGGTATCTCTCTTCCTTTTCGCAGACTTTACCAAGTAATTTATATAACATCTCTGTAGCTGTGTCGATATCTGCTTTGATGGCCTCTGCTGGAATGCCATCAGGTCCAGACGCTTTTCCATCTCTTAGAAGCTTTATGGCTTTCTTTATTTCTTCCTTCGTTGGTCTTTCAACGTTAATTTGTAGCTCTTCTTTTGCTGGCTGGATGTGGGGGGGGGGGGGGGGGGGGGGGGGGGGGGGGGGGGAGCGGGTCGGGTGCGGGTCTATTGAGAAGGTCCTCAAAATATTCTGTCCACCTTTTCATTTGCTCTTGTATATTGCTGAGCAGTTTTCCATTCTTGTCTTTTATGAAGCAACTTGTTTGCTTGTATTTCCTCGTTAGCTTCTTTGGGCTGTTATACAGTTCTCTCATATTCCCTTTGGCTGCAGCATCTTCTGCCTCTCTTGCCAACTCCTCAATATACTTTCTCTTGTCTCTTTTGATACTTCTTTTTACTTCTTTGTTTGCTTCTGTGTACACTTCTTGAGCCTTGGCTTTGGAACTTCTGGTTTTGCTTGTGTTTAAATCTGCTTTCTTGTTTTTCATCTCTTTTATCTTATTGATGGTTTCTGTTGTTATCCATGCTTTTTGTTGTCGTTCCCTTTTCCCCAGTATTTCTTAACATGTCTCATTCCATACCGTTTTGACTTGCTACCAATAGTCTTCTGTATTCTCTGCATCTTCCAGCTGTTGGAGCACTTGGAATTTGTTGGATATTGTGACCGCAAATTTGTCTCTTGTTTCTTGATTTCTTAGATGTCCTACATTAAATTGTTGTCTATAATTTTGCATTGGTGCATATCTCTTGAGTTTCATTTTTACTTTGGCTTTCAGAAGGTGGTGATCTGATGCCACATCTGCTCCTCTATATACCTTTACATCCTGCAATGATGATCTAAACTTCTTGTTTATGCATATATGATCAATCTGATTTTCTGTTCTATGGTCTGGTGATATCCATGTTGCCTTGTGTATTCTCTTATGTGGAAACATGCTTCCTCCTATGGCCAGTTGATTTGAAGCACAGAAGTTTGAGAATAGTTCCCCATTTTCATTCATTATTCCTAGCCCCTGTTTTCCCATGACTTCTTCAAAGCCGGTGTTGACTATACCTATCTTTGCATTCATGTCACCCATCAAAATTGTGATATCTCTTCTTTTTACTTTTTCCATAATTTCCTGTAGACTAGTATAAAATGCTTCTTTCACAGACTCTTCTTTGTCATTAGTTGGTGCATAACATTGGATGACATTTACATTTATTTTCTTTTTAGCTGTTTTAACAGAAGCTGTTATTATTCTACTCTCAATTCCCAGCAAAATACTAGGCAGGATAATTATACAGAGAATTTCAAAAGCAGTAGATCACAAACAGATGAAAGAACAAGCAGGATTTAGAAAGAACAGAAGATGCGTAGATCAAATATTTACCCACAGAAACATTATAGAGCAATGCTCAGAATGGCAAAGACAGCTGTACATTAATTTCGTTGATTTTGAAAAGGCTTTTTACAGTATACATAGTTTATGGAAAATACTGAGGGCTTATGGAATTCCAAGCTGCATAGTGTCAATCATAAAAAGCCTCTATGCCAACTTTACGTGTAGCGTTGGGCAGAGCAACCTAACCTTTGAGGCGAAGACAGGAGTACGACAGCGATGCCACTTATCAACCACTCTATTTTTAACAGTCATAGACTGGGTGATGCGCCAGACAACAGAGGGCACTCCAAGAGGAATAAGATGGACTACATTTTCTACATTGGAAGATCTGGAATATGCAGATGACATTGCTCTACTAGCACCTTCACATCAACACATCCAGGAAAAAATGGATAGACTTAATAAGTATAGCCAGCAGGTGAGCTTGAACATCAATCTATAGAAGACAGAGGTCATGACGCTCAATGTGAGCAGCCCTGAGCCCATATCAGTAAGGAATCAGCAACTGGAACAGACAGACACATTCACATACCTAGGATGCATAGTAACACCAGATGGCGGAGCAAGCAAAGACATCAACAACAGAATGAACAAAGCAAGAACAGCCTTTTTTGTCTAAACAACATCTGGAAGTCCTCTCAGTACAGCACAAGCACAAAATTTAAGATTATATCAGAGCTGTGTGCTTTCTGTGCTTTTTTATGGTGCGGAATGCTGGAGAGTTACAGAGAAGGAAATGTCGAAACTGTCCTCTTTTCATACAACATACCTAAGAAAAATTCTCCGAATCTTTTGGCCGAATACCATCACCAACCAAGATCTGCTTACTCGGAGCAAGCAAGAGGACATGTACACCATCATAACTCGCAGACGCTGGAGCTGGGTTGGCCATGTCCTCAGAAGAGACCCCGATATCATC
Source organism: Oreohelix idahoensis (assembly GCA_024509875.1). Lineage (NCBI taxonomy): Eukaryota > Metazoa > Mollusca > Gastropoda > Stylommatophora > Oreohelicidae > Oreohelix > Oreohelix idahoensis. Next base: position 377,228 of record JAMPIV010000272.1, on the reverse strand, counting down.
AGAAGAACAGCTATGCTATGGACCCCTGAAGGAAAACGAAAGAGAGGCCGACCAAAAACAACTTGGCGGAGGACTGTGGAGGATGAGATGCAAAGAATGAACCAGAGTTGGGGCACTTTACGAAGGATGACCACTGACCGAGCAAAGTGGAATCAATTTGTTGTTGCCCTACAAGACGCCACCAGGCGTGATGGCCCTGACTGCTTTTACGGTCAGTGGCTAAGGATCAAACAAGAAGGAGAAGAAGAAGAAAGTAAAAGTAACTCTAGGCTTAAGCTCAGATTAACAGTTTGTATAGTTCGGAGATATATATACGGATGTATGAAAGTAAAAGTAACACTAGGATGAAGCTCAGATACAGCATTGTGTAGAGTATAGAGATAACTATTCGGTTGTCTGAAAGTAAAAGGAACTCCAGAATGAAGCTCAGATACAGCATTGTGTAGAGTATTGGATAACTATAAGGATGTCTGAAAGTAAAAGTAACTCTAGGATTAGCTCAAATACAACATGTTATAGAATATAGAGATAAATATACGTATGTCTGAAAATAAAAGTAACTCTAAGATGAAGCTCAATTACAACATTTTGTAGAGTACGGAGATAAATATGCGGATATCTGAAAGTAAAAGTAACACTAGGATAAAGCTCAGATACAACAATTTGTAGAGTACATAGAGAACTGTTTCGTATGTATGAAAGATAAAGTAACACTAGGATGAAGTTCAGAGTACGGAGATAAATTATTTGTGGTCAAATTTTATTGGTAAGATTTTAAAACCAGCTCTATCCATTTTAGTCTTGGCCGTCTACTTCTTTGGAAATTATTTATCGGAATTCGTAGGTTTTATCTGTGTTGACGTGTGTGTTAAGGAATAAAGTTAATATGTAATGGTATATTGCCACACGCAGGCATATAGCCATTGTTATTTGAAGAGATATGTCTATTTGTGGTAATGCATGCTTTGCACGATCTTTAACTTGGATTGAATGCCTTATACTTTGTCACGTCATCGGGTGTCAATGACGTAACGCGGTGTGCTAATTTATTCTAACGGCTAATATTCTGGGCCTTTCGTATACTTCATTCGTCCAAGCAAGACGTATTTTTGGAGCTCTCGGAGTTGTGGAGGACTTTGGTACCTTTATGTGGCATTAGTATATTTTCCAAGGCCGCCACTTGTTTTTCAACGATCGTTAAGATGGTCCCGAACTTATGAAGAAGTTCCGCACCTTATAGAGAAGTATTTTATTCAAGAAATATAAATTCACATTTCGGGTTCGCATTACTTGGGTGAACTCCGCCTAGGCCGGTCCAAAGCCCGGATGAAAAAGGAGGAGGGCGGCCTGCATTGATGCCGTAAGGAGGCAGCCCCTCCATCATGCAAAGGCACAACAGGCCAATCACCTGTTTGCTTTAAACTTTTGATTACGAGAACTACAAGAGAAAAACCCGGACTGATTCTAAAGGCGACGAACTGGAACGGACTACGCACTACGACTTATGGAACTTGGAACACAAGAAGTATAAATGGGAAAGAAGAGGAGCTGGTGGAAGAGATGAGGAAAGCAAAACTAGAAATCCTGGCTATAACGGAAACAAAGAAAAAAGGACAAGGAGTCATGGATCTCGATGGCAACACGCTTCTCTACAGTGGTGTACCCACATCTGAAAGAGCTAAAGGGGGCGAGGGTTGCATTGTGGCCAAAAACCAAAAAGATAGTATCAAGGGATGGAACTTTGTCTCGGAGCGCATTATGGTTGTAAAACTAAAAGAAGGAGAAACCATAGTCAACCTGGTCATATTGTATGGGCCAAATGAGGATGAGAGAGCAGAGGTTAAGAAGGAATTCTTCGAGCTGCTTCAAAGGACAGTGGATGACTGCCTAGATGAAATTATCATGCTCGGAGATTTCAATGCCAGAATTGGAAATGACCATGCTAGATGGGGTGGAGTTATCGGAAGATATGGAGAAGATACTCTCAATGACAATGGAAAGCGACTCCTTAGATTCTGCAGTGAGCAGAATCTGATCATTACAAACACAAAGTTCCCCCATAAGCGCATACATGCATACACTAGATGTGAAGCAACAAAGAATGAGAAGTAAGTGATCGACTATGCCATTGAGAAGCTCATTCAAATATGTCCGGGATGCTAGAGTCTGGAGGTGGCCAGAGATTGGAAGTGATCACTACCTGATTACAATCAAAAGAACAACGGAAAGAGTTGCTCAGCCTAGGAACTGCCCAACATCACGCAAGAAACCAAGTAAACGAGCAGGAGAAATGAGCATTACGACCTACAAGCTGAGAGAGCCAGAAATTAAGACCAGATATCACGGGCTTATTGCTGCAGCGGTGAGCAACACAGAAGACCAACCTGATGACTCGGAAACCCTCTGCCTAAATTCAAGGACATCATAAAGACAGCTGCTGCAGAAGCATGTGGTGAAGTCCGACTAGGGAACAAGAGAAAGAGGACACTTTGGTGGACAGAGGAAGTCAAAGAGAAAATAAGAGAGACGAAAATGGCATGGAAACAATACTTAGGAGTTAAAAACACAACAGGACAAATGGAGAAATATAGAGAATATGGGACACTCAGAACAGAAGTAAAGAACAAAGTGCTAGCAGCAAAACAGAAGTCCTGGGAAGAATTTGGAGAAAAGCTAGAAAAAGATGCGCAAGAAAACCAAAAATTGTTTTATAAGACCCTAAAGAACATGAGGAAGGAAAAACAATGCCCTCTCAAATTTATAAAGGACAAGCAAGGCAAATTGCTTACTGCCCCGAAGGAAGTAATGGAACGATGGAAATAATATTTCTCAGAACTCTTGGATGGTGAGCATGGTGAAGCATTAGAAATGATAACCACTAGCACAGAAGAGAAAACCAATGATGGTGAAGATGACATAAAGATGGAAGAACTGAAGGCAGCACTGGAGAAAATCAAGATAGGCAAAGCAGCAGGGCATGATTGTGACGACTTGCCCAATCTTCTCTTCATTTTTTTTATTATTTACGTGACATCGTTTTTTCTCATCCTCAATGCATGATCGCAAAGTCCCGGGAATTGTCACTTGCGGAAAATCTCCTAGCGTTCGGTATTTTCTCCTCGCTATTTTTAGATACGACGTCATTGTTGACCAATGACCTCGGTAGCGAGAAATCCGTTTTAATTTAGAACTGCTTGAACTTGGGAGAACCAGTTTAGGCCATTTAGGAAGACATCACGTGACTTTTAACATTATTGATTGGAGCGTCTAAAACGAGGCTAAGGTCACATGATGCACGCTACGGATCACGTGTCCAAGCGGAAATGACCCGCTAAAAGGCGGCAAAGCCAGCATTTTGTCACTTGCCCAGGAACCCTCAAGAAAGCTAGGTCTAAGCCAGATCGGCGAATTCTCGCATTAAAAGCACTGAAGCCACGTGTCTAATTGCGGGTTAGCGTCCATCTTTGAGTAGGTAAGTGAAATCTCGCTAGAATATAATGTGATGAAATGTGTAGTACCTTGCAAAATCGACGCAAGATTGGTATGTTTACTTTATTCATATTTATGTTGTACGATCACATCCAGCCACATGTGATCGGGTATATTTTATGATCCCACGGGATATGTACATGTTCATAATAATGTATAACGGGAATATATATATATATATATATAGCTATTAATTTCCATATTGTTTGATTAATTTCGACCCGACGTTTAGACTAACGGAAATTAATATTAACGATAATGTTGACAGACCGTGACATATATTCATTATAAATTATATGACGATGCGACCAGACATGAAGTGTGTGATAATGTTGTCAGACAATTCTAAAACACGGATGTCCAATTATTTGTTAAATTCATCATAATGACATGACGATTAGGCTAGAGGCACAGAACTAGAATACTGCTGCCGACATTTCTATGATAAAAGTTGGTGGGTTTAACTGACATTTATAATAATTCATCGGGTTAAGTTGACGATAAATCAGTTTAAAGAATTATAATACTGCCACTGGGGCAGAGTAATATAATAAAGGACAGACAGGAGAAACTTGAATTCAAGATTAGACTCTAGACATATGATGTTAGAGACTAAAATCTGAGATGACTGGCAGAAGGACGGTTTAGGGAAAGACTGCTTTCTAAAGCTAGAAAATTAATGAAGCCGTCGTATTTGTCTTCAGTCTATGGTGGAGCCTTGCACGACAGTCCAATCTCAGCGCAGAATACGGAGTCGAGCACAGAGAAGGCAAATCCGAACCATTCAAGACCTACCTGGGGCAACGTCAGGAGACCGGAGAACTAACCTCGCTTCACTATCAGCCGGGGGCTGAAAAGCTAAGTCCCATTCAAAATGGAACCCACTAAATCAATGCCACATAGTTTAGTCATCCATGATGAAAAACACTTGAATTGTGAGACACATAATACATACAGCAGACACTAATTCCATCGACAATACTATCATTCACCATCTATTCATTTTATTGCAATAAACCAATTGGGTGTATATACTGTACCCCACGCTTTGTTCCTTCCATTAGATGTTGAATATTGTCTATGTTTATCTTCCTTTATAAGGGAGTGGGGGGGGGGGGGCTCGTAAAATATAATATAAATTAAAGAATAATAATAATAGATAACTGAGAAGGGGACGACGGTAGCGAGAGACCAAATATCTCCTTACAATCTTTTCCAGACCTGTCGAGTTAGGAGAATTTACCCTCTTCGTCACCCTTCGGAAGTGGGAAAACCCAGCAGGGATTCCTTGAGCCAAATCTTCCACATCAGATCTATTATTTCCTCTAAATAATTCTCTTATCCTTTAAACGCTACGTGACAATGATGGTATAACACCAGAAATGGTTAAGTACATGGGAGAATCAGACGACCTATTACTCTTAAGGGTCCTACAGGCAGCGTGGTGCAATAAAACCATACCAAAGGATTGGGAGATTGCCATCATAACACCAATTTTCAAAAACGGTGACAATCGACAATGTGGAAACCATAGAGGCATATCCCTTCTCAGTGTCCCTGGTAAAATCTACTCTAGAATCTTAAAGCAGAGACTCCGACGCCTAGCTAAGCCACAATTGGATGAGGTCAAGCAAACCAAAGTACTCGAGACCTAATCTTTGCACTCAGACAGCTGAGTGAAAAGGTCCTTGAATATAAGAGTGAGATCCATCTTTGTTTCATAGATCTGGAAAAGGCGTTTGACAGGGTCCCCTGGAGCAAACTTTGGGACTGTTTGGCAAGGAAAAACATTCCAGCACCTCGGATTCGTGCTATACAGAGCTTCTACAAATCTTGCAGAAATTATGTGAGAACAGCAAACCGTAAGTCAGAAGAGTTCAGGACCACCACTGGTGTAAGACAAGGTGATATCCTGTCACCTTATCTTTTCATACTCCTCATGGACGATGTCATCAAGGCATGTAAGGAAAAAACAAGAAAGCATTCAGTGGGGTACTGGAAGATGAGACAGGTCTGTATTTCAGAGCTGGCATTTGCTGCTGTTGTTGCCCTGAATGCTAAATCAGAGGCACATCTCCAATTCAACCTGCAAGTCTGGAAGCAATAGCTGGAGAAGAGAGGGATGGTCATAAGCAGCTCCACAACAAAATCCATGGTGATATCACGAGAAGAAAGAAGACATTAGATTAAGCTGGGAGAACAGGTCCTGGAGCAGGTCGACCACTTTAAATACCGTGGAGCTATTATAGACCGAAAGGGAGGCATCAAAGAAGAGTTGGCCACTCGAAAAGCAGCAGCTGGGAGACTTTTGCAGGCCATAAATCGGGGATTCCTCAGCAAGAGAGAGATTGGTAAGAAAACAAAGATGGCTGTATACCGCTCCACCTATGTCCCAGTCTTGACATATGGATGCGAGTCATTGACAATGACCACGACCCACAAAAGCCAGATCCAAACCTCAGAAATGAGGTATCTGAGGAAGGTGGTTGAAGTAACAAGAAGAGGCATAGTCCGCAACCAGACGATACGTCAAGGCCTAAAATCCTACCCCCTGCAGACCCAAGTAGAACAGTCCCAACTAAGATGGTTTGGCCATGTCTGCAGAATGGGAGAAGATCGGCTACCACGACAAACATGGGAAACAAAGAGCCAGGGATCCAGACCCGCAGGACGACCCAGAGTCCGCTGGGAGGACAACATTAGACAATCTTTGAAGGACCGAGGACTAGAATGGAACCAGGCCAGGAGGAAGACAGCCGATAGGATAGTCTGGCGCCCTCTCTCCCAAACCTCTACACCTCACGGTAGAAAGGGAACGACTAAGTAAGTAAGTAAGTATTACTTGGGTGTCCGTGGTTGACACGCACCTACTAGTACAACGGCCAGAACTGAATAGATGAGATGAGATGAAAATATTTACGATATATCACCATGCATGCTTACATACTTATGGATTGACCATGCATTTATTTGAGGAGACATGTTTAAGATTCTCCAATTTTTGCCATTGCTTGAATTTTGTGAAGAAGTAAGTAACTATTGTACGACGTGTATTGTGGACCCAGTACCAAGCGACTTATGTTCTTCTGCCAGTTTTTCATGTCCTGTGGTGACAATGGCCTTATGCATTCGTGTTGTCAGTGTGGCAGCTTGCCTTGGTAGATAGCAATGTTAATATTGCCTGAGGTTAGTCACGGCGCCAATTAATGTATAATGTGGCCGCCTGCGCTAACAGGTGGTTACCTCACATGGCCGTTGCATGCCCAGGTTCTTTGCCTCAGTAGCTAGCGATGACATGATGAATGATTACAACAGTCACACACACAGCGAGCGATGACACAACGCCAAACAGAGCTTCCATATGACTAGTCAACGCCACAGTCAACTGAAAATACTATTTATTTACACTGTATGGACCACTGCTGTTACTTGGACCTCTACAATCTTGGTCCGTCACCCTTCCTTCCTCAACTCTCGTTCAGCATTGAAACTACACATTCAATATTATAATATCTAACCATCAATGGTTGTTCAGGTGCTATCAGTATCTACCTCTTTTCTTTCTTCCTAACAAGTCTATTGTTACACGTCGTTCTGGGTTCAGGTTATCTATGTGATACCGGGCTCCTCCGGGGTTGTTCCTTTTTCCCTTTTTCTGATAGATGGCCACTTATTTTTGACGAGGAATAGCATTCGTATTACATTCTAATAGAGGAACACTATACACTCAAATTATAATCCATATGGGGCTGAACCGGCTGTTTCATGCACAAAGTAAACATGTTTTTATTTTTTATTTATTTATTTTTTACATGGTCTAAAGATCAATCATTACATTCTTAAACAAGCATTCTGTTTACTGTTTTTAATTAGGAGTTTTGCTTCGTATTGGCGAGGCGCGCTCCGCTCAACCTAGACACAAATTCAGTTTGGTTATATTAGGACGCATGTCAAAATAAAATAAAAAAGTAAATAAAACACGTTTGATCTGAATTAAAGCGTTCTGCCTGAAAACCACGTTGAAGCATAACATTTAATTTACATTTTTAAAAGTTCTCGGGCTTCAGTGGGTTAAATATCGTGTAATGCCGAAGAGTGGACGTTTTAAAAAGCAATATGTGGCAGAATCCAGTTCAGAAAATGAGCATACACTGCAAATACGGAGTGTATTGTCATGGAAACAGAAGCTAACTTTAACGGCAGTTTGGTAAGATAGTTCATGGGCACCGGAAATAGTGAAGGATAACAAAACCAAATTATAGATATATATAATCACCTTCTTCTTTGTGGATTCTTAGCCCCTGACTAACAAAGCAGTCAGTGGCCATCACGCCTACTGGCGTCTTGTAGGGCAGCAACAAACTGTCCCCAATATGCTCGATCAGTGGCCATCCTTCGTGCTGTGCCCCAGTTCTGGTTCGTGCTTTGCATCTCAACCTCCACTGTTCTCCGCCATGCTGTCTTTGGTCTACCTCTCTTTCGCCGTCCTTCTGTGGTCCATAGCATAGCTGTTATGGTTATATATATATATATATATATATATATATATATATATATATATATATATATATATATATATATATATATATATATATATATATATATATATTTTTTTTTTTTTTTTTTTTTTTTTTTAACCAGCGGCACTTAGGCTTTCAGCCCTTCGGCCCAGTGACATGTCATTGCGTGGCTGGGGAGCCTGTGGACTTTCCTTCCAACCCGGTCAGGAGCTTCGCTCCTTCCCATCCACAGAGGGTTTATCTCAGGAGCCGTTCAGGTTATTCAGTCAAAATCCCGGTCGATGACACTGCTTAAAATGCCCAACCCGACTTGAACCTTGAACACCTGATCGCCAGCGCAATGTGGTATATATATATATATATATATATATATATATATATATATATATATATATATATATATATATATATATATATATATATATATATATATATATATATATATATATATATATATATATATATATATATATATATATATATAGTTTTGGCGAGGCATGCCCTTTCAACCTAGACAGAGGTTCCGTTTGTTACATTGCACTCACTTTTTAACTAAACAATACCTGAAAATCACAAAGATAGTTAAAAAGAAACATTTTTTAAATTAATGATGAAAATATTAATAGTAATAATAAATGTATGGGTTTTTTTTTTTTTTTTTTTTTTTTTGCTTTTTTTTTTTTTAAATACTGAGGGAATGGTAGACATCGCTAACGGATCAGCAGCGATATAAATGTGAAGGAATAAAAAAATGATTATCTTTCATCATTACCATTCAGCCCCCTAAGGAACGTTGGCCTTCAATAAATTCATTACAAGTCTTAATGTCCTGTGCCATCCGTTCAAGATATCTCTATATCTCCTTTATCTCTTTCATGTCTAAATTAAGTTTCCTTCTCCGTGGGTTTTTCGATCTCCATATTCGTATCTTACCTTTAGGATTCCGGATCAAGGATCGCTTTGTAATTCTATCAACAGGCTTCCTCAGTGTGTGTCCTGCTCTACGCCACTGTCTTCTTCTCGCCTCTTGTTCCAATGACATTTGCCTGGCTTTTGTCGTCAGTTCCACATTGGTGATCTTTTAATACCATTTTAATCTTTTCAATTCCACTCAAGCCACCTGTACGTTACCGTGTCCCGAAAGGGGAGTAAAGAATATTAACACTGTTCCCTACCAAGCATGTCGTAAAAAGCGACTAAGGGAAGTTGGGATTGAGGCCGGTTTCCCCCATCCTGTTAAAAAAAATGTTGTACCACAAAAACGTCAACAAGCAAGGACAGGTCAACTAAGGAAAATAAAACTCAGACAACCAAGACAGCAGAAGGTCCTCTGATAAGGAAGCGAATGACGCATCATAGAATGCAAGCATGCAATTATGAAAGTTTGTAGCTTCTCGGTTGTTTAGGTCGATTTGAAACAAAGAAATTCACGAATGTAACATCTCGGAATATTTTGCCCAATCAAGAGATGGAAAACGTTCCATACCCAGTACAGCGAACTTCGATGCGCGTAATATGATCTGATGTTTCATTAACTGTTACATCTAACCACCCGGTAATTGTAACATTGAAATCTACCCCAAGAGTACACATGCATTAAATTTTTCCAAACATGGACCCATGCATTTTGTTAAAATCTACAGTTGAAACGACCTTGTCGCCTGCCTATAGTTAAATGCAACTCTAAAAGATACGTGAATATTAAAATAGATATGATGGGAAAAAAAACTTCTTTGTCTTAAGATCAGAAACTGACACTCCAGATGATCATTTTGCCAGCTGGGGATCGTCAACTTAATTAATGAGATAAGAAATATTTGTATGTTGACTTACTCATAGTCACAAGCATCACGTGCAAACACTATTCTGGAATCGCTCCAAACGGCATGATGTCAGCGCACGTTTTCTGTTTTGTCTTTATTTTTTGATAACTACTTGTGGCAACCTTGAGTTAGTTCGTTTTTTTCCATCTCCGTTCTGTTTCGTGTTTATGAAAAGTATACCTTCTTCTGTCACAGTCTTTTCTCTCTTTCACTCATTTTTGTATTAGTCCACTTCTTCTTTCATTTCTTCTTTCATTATTTTACCATTTCTTCCTCTTCTTTTCTTCTTGATCTCCTTCTGTTATTGTTGTTCTTCTTTTACTAACTAATCTTCTAGCATCTTCATTTGCCTCTTCTTTTTATTCTTTGATCTTTAGCCGCCGTTCACATTTGCCTTGTTCACATTGTACTCGCCACTTATATATATTGTCTGTCTTTCACTTTTCATATTACCTCTTACTCATTCGAATTCGCTTATTGTTTCTTATCTTCAATTTCTCATTCTTCACATGTCTTCTATTTGCGTTTCCACCAACATGCATACAAACATACTCCTATCTAAAATATATCTATCTTTTTCTTTGCTAATCCTTTGGTTTTTTTCCACTTGTCTTTCTTCTTTTTTTAAAAACAACAATTCTGTTCTAATCACAGACGTTCCGTTGCGAATGCATTCATTGCCTTAATTTTTAAGAATATCATTTTGACTCTCTCTCGTATGTTGCTTCCTCAGGCGTGCATTTTGTGGCGACTGATAAAAGGTCATCTATGGGGCTGACAAATTTATCATGTAAAGCAAATTGGTACAGAAGTCGCTGATGCAAAGATTTATTTAGTTCATGCTACCTGAAAGGAAAAACAGCTTCAGAGGTGGTTCTATAGGGAGCACACACAAAAACTAATGATGATGATGATAAACATCTAACTATCTATTTCTTTATCGCCACATAAGTCGCGCACTTTTCGAGTGTTGCGTGTGCACTGTGTTTGTGTCAGTGACTGGTTTGTCGATCATGGTCAAACCATTTGATTTTTATTATGGGATTTTGTATGTCAGATCAATGCCCATAATCTCTGTGTAGACCCTCAATGCCAACCTTCTTATTCCGTGCACTCAGTTCAAGGTCATTCGACGCATTCTTTATCCATTTTAAAGTCTGCTTGCGGGAGCCGCGCTGGTGTAATGGTTAAGACGTTGCGCTAGCGACCAGGTTTTCAAGGTTCAAGCCCGGGCGCCGGCATTTGTAGGAGTGTCATCGACCGGGAATTTGACTGAATAACCTGAACGGCTCCTGCAGATAAACCCTCTGTGGATGGGAAGGAGCGAAGCTCCTGACCGGGTTGGAAGGAAAGTCCACTGACCCCCCAGCCTCGCAATGACATGTCATTGGGCCAAAAGGGCTGGAAAGCTCGAGTGCCGCTGGTTAGAGAAAAAAAAAAAATTCTGCTCGCAGTTCTCTTCTCCATATGTTTGTCTGTTTCGTCTACCCCTTTTACCATGGCATTTCCAGCACAATGACTACCCTGTTATGCTATCAAAAGGCTTCCTCAACGTATGCCCTATCAAACACCAGCGCTCTTTATCGCCTCTTGTTCTACTTTCACCTGTCTGGTTTTTGACACCAATTCCACATTGGTGATATTGTCATATCATGTTAACCGTTCTGTTCTACGTAAGCATCCATTTATGAAAGTCTGTAACTTCTTGTTGGTACGTTTTGTTGTTATCCATGTTTCACAGCCATACAATAGGACTGATTTGACATTTGAGTTGAAGATTTTAATTCGGACGTACATGATTTATTTTGATTTCCACATTTTTCCCTAATGCGATGAAAGCTCCCTTAACCTTTTGTATTCTTACTTTAAGATCGTTATTTTCATTCCATGGCATTGCTACATGATTTTTTTTAAAACGTTGTATTAAGTTATCTTCTGTACTGGAATACCACACACAGGAACACAACAAAAAATGGATCTTTGGGGTGGCTGAGTGAATAATAAAATGGTTTTACTATCACACATTCTCGAGAAGCCCAGGGTAGCCACTTGAAATGCTTACGACAACACTGTGGACAGACAAGAATAAAAGAACGATGTAAAGTAATTTTAACTACTGTGGTATTTAACAAATTAAAAAATTACCGTGACCTAATTAAGTCCACATTTTACAGCTGACTGTTATCGTCTCTTGACACTCGACACGCGCTCGTCCGTCAAATGAAGCTGTCATTATCAAATGTTTATCAAATAAATATAAGAATTTATACAAACATAATTACTTATAACAGTCGCATGTTCAAATAATGAAAACATCTTAGACCTTGTTATCTGCTGGCCCGTCACGATTCTCCCTTTGTTCCATGTTACAGATTCTAACTTGGAAGCCATGCAACGTTTGTAACATGATTAGATACTTTGACGGAGTATAATGTCTCTTCTCACTCTCTCCCCTCCCCCTTCTCACGCGCACAACCATAGACACGTACATACGTATACGTAAACATTCCAGGCAGGGGCGGACAAACTGTGACTTGGTCCCCCGGTCAATAAAGGATTGTTTTACTCGACAGTTGATAACGCTATATTGAGGCTACGGCGAGTGGGCTTTATTATTACTGTGCGCCTTCGGGTACTGCCCGATGGCCCTACCGCTCAGTCCGCCCTTGATCCGAGACCTATTTGACTCCATTATAAAAAACATAAAAAAGAAAAGAAAGGAATTGGAAACGGGAGGCCTGTTTAAGATGTGAATATGGAAATACATGGGAGGCCTGTTTAAGATGTGAATATGGAAATACATGGGAGGCCTGTTTAAGATGTGAATATGGAAATACTGCACAAATGAAAATAAGATGTTTAACAGGGGGAAATACAGAAAGTGTTTTGTTGAGAGATAAGGAATGATTGATTGTTTGGTAGACAGACAAACAGACAAAAAGACAGACAGAAAGACAGACAGACAGACAGACAGACAGACAGATAGATAGATAGATAGATAGATAGATAGATAGATAGATAGATAGATAGATAGATAGATAGATAGATAGATAGATAGATAGATAGATAGATAGATAGATAGATAGATAGATAGATAGATAGATAGATAGATAGATAGATAGATAGATAGATAGATAGAGAGAGAGATAGATGCGAGAATGAGAAAAAAACAAAGTTGTATGACTCTTTATTCCGAAAAAACGGGAGCCGTGTATGTCTATGTATGAGAGAGAAAAAGAAACAGTGTATGTCTATGGATGAGAGAGACATAGAATCAGTGTATGTCTATGAATGAGAGAGAAATAGAAACAGTGTATGTCTATGTATGAGAAGAAATAGAAACAGTGTATGTCTATGTATGAGAGAGAAATAGAAACAGCGTATGTCGATGTATGAGAGAGAAATAGAAAGCATGTATTTGTATATAAGAAAGACAAATAGAGAGTGTGTTTGTGTATACAGACGAGAGAAAAAGAGACAACTATATGTACTCGTATATGCTAGAGAAAATGAGAGTTATTATCTGTATATATGAGAGAAAGAGAGAGGGGGAGGGAGGGAAAGAGATTGTTTGCGTGTAAAAGAAAGAGAACGGGAGAGAAATTGTGTGTTAGTGTGTTTGTGCATGATAGAGAGAGAAACATGGAGGAACGAGAGCGGGCGAGAGAGAGAAAGAGAGAGAGAGGGAGAGTGAAAGAAAGGACAGAGAACAACTAGCAATAATCTTTGCGTGCACTTGCGCAATTTCTAACGAAAGACGAGTCCTGACTAAGTGTAACTGAACCACAAGTGCATGTGATAGTTAAAACCACTAATCACAGTTCCCAGGCGGAGGTGTGCGGACTTACTTACCTCACACCTGGATCTTATCTTACCCCCTCTCGCTCATTCTTTTTTTTTAATTTTTCATAGATTACTTGTCACACGGTAATCTCATCTTTATCATTAACCGCATCATCTCCTCTCTGCCAGGACAATTTCTTCAAGGGCACTTGGCATGTGTTTTATATCGTGAATAAAAGCCTACTAGTTTAGCCACATTTGAGTTCAAAACCTCATGAGGATTCTTTGGCCTCCTGTAAGTACCGTTTTCTTACTAAGTTAAGTTCAGTTATAATTACTTAAGAACAATTTTCGCACAAGAAAGCATTCAGTGATAGCTCTTAGCCAGACGCTGGCCTGATAAGAGCACACGTGGACAAGAAGTCGTGACGGTACGAGTTTCTTAAAGCAGCGTCTCTGGCAGCGAGGTACTTAGCTCGCGTCCGCAAGTACCCACATCTCTAAAATGTAAACTTCAGAAATCTGTCCCCACATTTGATCGTTGTTGTCTCTAATTTTAACTCATGATGCAGATTAAAATTAAACTTGATTTTATTTTGTGAAATCAGTCCCCACATTTGATCGTTGTTGTCTCTAATTTTAACCCATGATGCAGATTAAAATGTAAACTTGATTTTATTTTGTGAAATCTGTCCCCACATTTGATCGTTGTTGTCTCTAATTTTAACCAATGATGCAGATTAAACTATAAACTTGATTTTATTTTGTGAAATCTGTCCCCACATTTGATCGTTGTTGTCTCTAATTTTAACCCATGATGCAGATTAAAATGTAAACTTGATTTTATTTTGTGAAATCTGTCCCCACATTTGATCGTTGTTGTCTCTAATTTTAACCCATGATGCAGATTAAAATGTAAACTTGATTTTATTTTGTGAAATCTGTCCCCACATTTGATCGTTGTTGTCTCTAATTTTAACCCATGATGCAGATTAAAATATAAACTTGATTTTATTTTGTGAAATCTGTCAGTCTGTGATAGAGAGGGAGAGGAAGACCAAAGAATACACGGAGAAGAGAACTGGAGAAGAAGATTTGGCATACGTTTGTTGAACGCATATGATTACTGCAGAAGTGAAGAATGCTGAATGAATGTCAGCCTGGAAGTGTCAGAATCAATTTCATAATCGATTATTTTTCATTCTTCTTCTTGTAGTAATCATGGTCGTGTTCAAGCTTTCTTTAAGGTTTTCACTTTCTATCAAGTTTGGACCATTATAGTTACTTTCATTTCAGTTATAAGGTTATCAGACCTGAAGGTCTTTTATATTTGGACATGCGCCCTAATATAACCGACTAGGTTGAACGGGACGCGCCCTGGCAGCACGAAGCAAAATGTAATTTAAAAAAAAAAATGTGATTATGCCTTCGTATAATGCTATCAGCTTGATACCTTCTATATATATATATATATATATATATATATATATATATATATATATATATATATATATATATATATATATATATATATATATATATATATATATATATATATATATATATATATATATATATATATATAGAAAGCTGTTAGTGCTGCTAAGGCATAATCACATTTTAAAAAAAAATTACATTTTATATATATATATATAGGACAGGAAACCTCGGCGTGAATTCGTTGAAGTCACATGCTCGACGGAATCACTTTCTCCCATCTCCTATTTCACGACTTTCTTCCACTTCATTCCAAATCCTGCATTTCAAGCTTCTATTCCCTCCAAGTTTGTGTCAAGCTTCTCTTTCCTCTCACTGCATACTAAGTGTTGCTTTTCTCTCACTGCAAATCAAGTTTTGCTTTACTGTCAGTGCATAACAATTTTAGTTTTTCTTGGAAGCTTCGTTTTTCAACAGTTCATTCCAGGTTTCACTTGTTGCGATTTCTTGTGAAGTTCATTCAACCCGATGACGCATTAAAGAGTCCCCTGAAGTTTTGAAAACTGAAAAAGAAGACAGATGTGACACGACATGCAGAATTCTTCATAAAGGACAAATTACGCCCTTTTAGATAAGAAATGTAGTATTTCAGCCATGCCTGGTTCCTCATTTTTCATCTTTCTTGGTGTAGACTAGATTATGAAAGCAACACCATCAACCAAGAAAAAATTGAATTCAGCGGACTCTAGTTTTTTTGCTGATGGTTTTTCTGTCCTATAAACGAATCTAGATGTTAGACAAAATGAAAAAAAGTGATGGGAGGTAACAACTATTGGGTATGAAAATACAAAGGGAAACTACAAAGATTATTAGATAAATTACCGTCAGAACGTGCTATCATCCAAACGCCCTGGCGGTAGTGTGGACAGTTGGTGGGACAGACAGTGATGTCAAAATAAGCATACAGAGGCCTGGAGGATGTTCCATTGTGCGGGGAAATGTATGGTGATGTGGGAAATCACGCCCAACGTAGAAATCAGTTTTCAGTTCAGATATCGGGCCAATCCTATTGTATTGTTTTGAAACATTGAGAACAACAAGTGCAAAGGTTAGAAAGCTGCCGTCTTTTATGAATGGGTGCTTGCGTGTAGACGGATTGAGGTGGAATGTGGAACTGACGACAGGCGCTAGACAGCTGCTAGTGGAACAGGAGATGAGAAGAAGCCGTTGGCAATGGATGGGACGTGCGCTGAGGAAACCTGTTTATGGCATTGCGAGGTAGTCTTTATTCCGGAGAGCTCGGGGTAAAAGATATAAAGGGAGGCTAAAAGGGCACACGGAGAAGAGAACTGAAGACAGACATGAAGGGGACGAAGAAGACGTGGACAGACCTTGACCTTGAGATGATGGCACGGGGTGGGAAGACTTGACATACATTTATTGAAGGTTTATGCTCGTTGATAAGCTTAAAGGACGATGATAATGATGAGATACATGCAGCAAATGTTACCACGGTTACATATGGGCAAACCTGCATCGAAGATGGGGACTCACATATTGGCAGTTGTATAGACAAAGTTGGAGGAACACAAACTGATCCTTAAATAGGAATACAAAAGACAAGAAGAGCTTTCATTATTTTTGGGAAAAGAAAAGATTTTGAACAAAAAATCTTCAACACAAACATCAAGGCAGTTCTATTTTATGGCCCTGATACGTGTAGATTAATAAAACCTACAACAACAACAAATTGTAGACTTTTATTACTGGCAGTGGGCGCCGAATAAACAAAAATTACTAATGTGGAGCTGATTGGATAAGAAAAATACCAGGGGAAGTAGAGGCGAAGAGAAGATGTTTGTATTAAATACAGCAGATGTTAAGGTATCAAGCTGATAGCATTATACGAGAAGACAGTCATTATTCTCGAATCCCCAGAGAAATAGAGGAAGTTTTACATTCATGACTTGGTTTCACGTTTCGCTTTCGCTTACTTCGTTCTAAGTTTTACATTCATGACTTGATTTTACGTTTGGCTTTCCATTACTTCATTCCAAGTTTTACATTCCTGACTTGGTTTTACGTTTTGCTTTTCCCTTCTTCATTCCAAGTTTTACATTCGTGACATGGTTTTACGTTTCGCTTTTCCCTTACTATATTCTACGTTATACATTCATGACTTGGTTTTACGTTTCGCTTTCCCTTACTATATTCTAAGTTATACATTCATGACATGGTTTTACGTTTCGCTTTCTCTTACTATATTCTAAGTTATACATTCATGACTTGATTTTACGTTTCGCTTTCCCTTACTTCATTCCAAGTTTTACATTCGTGACATAGTTTTATGTTTCGCTTTCCCTTACTTCATTCCAAGTTTTACATTCATGACATGGTTTTACGTTTCGCTTTCCCTTACTTCATTCCAAGTTTTACTTCCCTTCGATTCATTCCAGTACTGTGTTTGGTGTTTAGGGTTTGTTACCACGTGTGTGGTGGTATCGCTCTTCGCCGGCTATTTGTATTGTGAGTTCTAGACTTTCAGTACTAAGTTTCATCCCTTTGACGAATGTCATCCAAATAATCTCCACTTTTTTTTCCTGAAAGTACCTATCGGCGGTGACTGTTTAATTTTTTTTGTCATGTTTATTCATTGTCACAAAACGTCTGTACATGTTCTTTTGGTGGCTCTCTCGCACCTTCAGCCCTATGGCAGTATCATTTCTTCTTCTTCATTTGTCTCTCTGATCGCTTATTATATGGCAATTTTTTGCCCTTTCATTCATTATTTTGCTATATGCTGAATCTAGTAGGGTGAAGTCTCTAACACTCCACTCCCCTACGGAAGTATCTGCTATGGGACTATATTTATCTCGTACATTTTTTTTTACTCCTTAATTAAGTTTAATTAATCTCTGTTGGGATCTTCATTTCTTTTCCTTTACCAGAGGGGAGAACCTATTTGATTAATTTTCATTTTGTCTGTAAACCATGATCTATTGATATATATGATTTATGTTGTAAAGTTCTAGTGATAAATAAACTTAATAAACCTTAAGTTATTGTGTTGGTCAACCCCTACCCTATCTGTTATCCATAGTTCTTTTTCACATTTGTGCGTATTTGTCACAGAATTGTGTGCATGTGGGTAGAGTGTAACTTGTATTTTGTACAAGGAGAGAAAGTGCGTCTGATTTAAATATCGTCGTACAGATAGCTGGATTAGAGAAATTACTCAACCCAGAGACTGTCCTTTCTCTTATACGATCACTTCGTGGAAAAAAAAACTATTTCTTACACCTTACTCTCACATTGTTATCACTATCGCCTCTGCTCAGACAGGACTATAAACATCTATTACCTATCTGATAACATCTACGACACCATCAGAAACCTGTGCGAGGAGATTGTGTATAACCCAGTTTGGGGTAAGTTGTGAACATTTCTTTCACAAAGGTGAATTAACATGTTTTTCTTGCTTTGTGGTTATATATGAGACTGGAAACCTCACCATACGAAAATAGTATATTCATAAACCACTACAGCAAGCACGGGTGATTGTTTCTGGCTAGTCGTGCGGAAAACCCGACAGTAGAGGTGACCCGAAACTCCGACTGCAGCAGTGATGAGTGATGATTACATCACATGTGCCTCAAGTGTAGCATATCATTTTGTGGAATATATGTTACTTACTTACTTAGTCGTTCCCCTTCTACCGTGAGGTGTAGAGGTAGGAATATATGTAACTTGTTAATGTTAGTTCAGGCACAAATCATTATTCGCGCTGTCCAGACATATTTTCACAGTTAATACCCAGAGCAACAGATTTCTATTCATCTTTCCTGAGCTACGCTGTGTACTCTTACTTACTTACTTACTTAGTCGTTCCCCTTCACCGTGAGGTGTAGAGGTTTAGGAGAGAGAGCGCCAGACTATCCTATCGGCTGTCTTCCTCCTGGCCTGGTTCCATTCTAGTCCTCGGTCCTTTAAAAATTGTCTAATGTTGTCCTCCCAGCGGACTCTGGGTCGTCCTGTAGGTCCGGATCTCTGGCTCTTTGTTTCCCATGCCTGTCGTGGTAGCCGATCTTCTCCCATTCTGCAGACATGGCCAAACCATCTTAGTTGGGACTGTTCTACTTGGGTCTGCAGGGGGTGGGATTTTAGGCCATGACGTATCGTCTGGTTGCGGACTATGCCTCTTCTTGTTATTTCAACTACATTCCTCAGATACCTCATTTCTGAGGTTTGGATCTGGCTTTTGTGAGTTGTAGTCATTGCCCATGACTCGCATCCATACGTCAAGACTAGGACATAGGTGAAGTGGTATACAGCCATCTTCGTTTTCTTACCAACCTTTCTCTTGCTGAGGAATCCTCGATTTATGGCCTGAAAAAGTCTCCCAGCTGCTGCTTTTCGAGTGACCAACTCTTCTTTGATGCCTTCCTTTCGGTCTATAATAGCTCCGAGATATTTAAAGTGGTGAACCTGCTCCAGGACCTATTCCTCCAGCTTAATTTGATGTCTTCTTTCTTCTCGTGATATCACCATGCATTTTGTTTTAGAGCTGCTTATGACCATCCCTCTCTTCTCCAGCTCTTCATTCCAGACTTGCAGGTTGGATTGGAGATTTAGCAATCAGGGCAACATCATCAGCAAATGCCAGCTCTGAAATATAAACCTGTCTTATCCACCAGGACCCCACTGAATACTTTCTTGTTCTCTCCTTATATGCCTTGATGACATCGTCCATGAGGAGTATGAAAAGATCAGGTGACAGGATATCACATTGTTTGATACCAGTGGTGGTCCTGAACTCTTCTGACTTATGGTTTGCTGTCCTCACACAATTTCTGCAAGACTTGTAGAAGCAATATATAGCATGAATCAGAGGTGCTGGAATGTTCTTCATTGCCAAATAGTCCAAAAGTTTGCTCCAGGGGACTCTGTCAAACGCCTTTTCCAGATCTATGAAACAAAGATGGATCTCACTCTTACACTCAATGACCTTTTCACTCAGCTGTCTGAGTGTGAAGATTAGGTCTTGAGTACTTCGGTTTGCTCGGAATCCGCACTGGACCTCATCCAATTGTGGCTCAGCTAAGCGTCGGAGTCTCTGCTCTAGGATTCTAGAGTAGATTTTACAAGGGACACTGAGAAGGGATATGCCTCTATGGTTTCCACATTGTCGATTGTCACCCTTTTTGAAACTTAGTGTTATGATGGCAATCTTCCAATCCTTTGGTATGGTCGTGTTGCACAACGTTGCATGTACGACCCTGAAGAGTAATAGGTCACCTGATTCTCTGTCGTAAATTTAGATAGGTTTGAAAGTTATTTATGGTACCGCCTGAGTAAAGTGGATGGTGATAAGTACGTGAGAAATAAAGGTGGGAGAATTAGGTTTCACGAGTGAATAGTTTAAGGAGAAGATCTGTCTCTGGAATGAGAAGTTTCTCTAGTCCAGCCTATCTATACGACTATAATTTAGTACAAAACAATCTTATACCCCCTTATACCTAGAAATATAAGTTTAACTACACACACTCACAATTATGTGACAACAAGACACACAATCGTGAAAAAAACTATGGTTAATTGGGTATGGGTTTGACCAATACACAAAGTTAAGTTTTCTTTGTTGTTTATTATCATTAAACTTGACAACATCGAATATCTAAAGAAAGATCAAATAAAATCAGAATTACATGCATAGAAAATTAACAGAATACATGTGCCCTCCCCTTATTGAGAAAAAGAACCCAACAAGTTAATAACCCCAAAGGTCAAAGGTTAGCACCATGTTAAGGAATAGACAGTAAAGAAAAGAACAAAGTTCCTACTAAAAGCTATGCAGTAAAGTAAACAATATTTAAACCGAATCCAGATAATACATTTTTCCTGTAACAAAGAAAATTTACTCTCTCTGACATTCGTGGCCACTCACTCGCTCTTCTTACCTACTCTTACTTTCTTACTTAGTCGTTCACCTTCTACCGTAAGGTGAAAAAATCTCTTGGACATACAATTCCTGAAATATATAATTTACGGTGTCTTTATCTTCCAAACTGGCCACAGTCCCTCCTCCAATAATTAAATTTTATAAGGGGGACGCCTAATTTGGTGGTTGATTCCTGGATAGACAAATGTCACTTCGAATAGTTAATGTAGAAAAAAACCGAGATCTTGTGTTCACAGTAAACAGCAGAAAATACTTCCAGTATA
Organism: Oreohelix idahoensis; assembly: GCA_024509875.1. Classification (NCBI taxonomy): domain Eukaryota; kingdom Metazoa; phylum Mollusca; class Gastropoda; order Stylommatophora; family Oreohelicidae; genus Oreohelix; species Oreohelix idahoensis. The sequence continues at coordinate 355,954 of JAMPIV010000272.1, read as the reverse complement.
GGGAAACATCTGGTTGCTAAAAAAAAAAAACCTGTTATTTATAATGGTGATGGTAAATCCTATCGGCTGGCTCTGGGGTGAGTGCCGATTTTGAAACAGCGTAACTTGCTGAATAAATCCGCTGATACGACTGTCAAAAGTCAGATGGTAATGTTATTTGTGTTACGCCACAGTGGGCTGATAAAATTGAATGAATATCTGGGTATTGGTAAGTTCAGTTAACTTTACTATTTAAAATGTTTATGTGTCTCTTTGGCCAATCCTGTTCACAAATGAACTTGGGGACGTGTAAGCCAAGAAGAAGACAACATTCACCAATCAGTAAATGAAGAAAATGACCAAAATAGACCACTGGTCGCCCTTGATCAGGTCATGCTTAGGAATAGAGAAACATTTATTTTAAAAATGCTATTAATATAGATAGCTACATATATGTACACGGAAGGGGACAAGACGATCTCTTATCCTCTCCGTCAGTCCTGATTGAAGTTAAAAGGCACACGGTGTCTTTAGCCTATCCTACCGCGCGTCGTTTAGCGGGTGCAGGTTTGGTTGAGATATGCCGCCTTTCCCCTCCTGCCCCGGTCACGATCAGCGTACAATGTCTTTTATTATTTAATTATCCATACGCGCACTTAACAAATCTCGCATGTCATTAATAGCTATTAGATTGTCGGCGTCGTATGGTATTAAATAACAGTCACTTGCTACAATTACATAAAATGAAATATAACGTGAATTCTATTCTGTCACTTATCAGTCGCGCCTAGTGTATTAATTAGTCAACTAAAACGTCTCTTCTTGTGTGATAGAGCGGGTGGTAAATTATCATTAAAGTGAACAATGGTAAACGAATATTTTCCACTGGTCTTTAACAGCTAGACTTTAATTGAATTAAAATGGTAAACTTTAACACGCTTAAGCACATATTTATATTACCAGAAAATCAGAATGAAATCCCCACGAAGGCTATTAACACACCTTCCACAATGGTTCTAGACTACGTGTTTTGACTATCCGAAAAATTATGAGCGACAACTGATAACTGTTTTGGGAAGACACAGTTTATATACCATCCCGGTTATCTGCTCTCCAGAGGATGCTAATTTTCACACTTGTGCATAGCAGAGAAATCAGAAACCTACGTTCCCAAGATAAAAGGTTTTTACAGTCGCTCTATCGGAACCGTTTAACGGGTTTCTTCCGAGATTTAGCCCGCTTCTGGAGATCAAAGCGTTAACTCCCCCTGAGTGTATGGTCATCAAAGGATCCTCGGGAAAATATTTCTGCCCGAGCGTCTCAATTCAAAAGGTCCGGCGTTATTCACGCTTTGTGTGTCTGATATCCGATGATTGACAGATCAGCTCGCGTGAAAAACTCAGGTAAACAAACGTGGTTCGCTCCCTGTTATGACTGGCAGGTCGCGGAAGTTGGTAAACAACTTCGTTTGCTTACGTCTCAAGGAAAAGAGGCGTGGATTAAAAATGAGTAAACGCTGGCTGTCAATGCATGGCTTTGATAGCGAACCATAGAACGCCACGAGGTCACGAAAGACTGTCGGATACTGTAGGCTATACTTCCATTATACGTCACATGCTCCCATGTACTTAACCATTTCTGGTGTTATACCATCATGCCCTGCTGCTTTGCCCATCTTGATTTTCTCCAGTGCTGCCTTCAATTCTTCCATCTTTATGTCATCTTCACCACAATTGGTATTCTCTTCTGTGCTAGTGGTTATCATTTCTGATGCTTGACCTTGCTCACCATCAAGGAACTCTGAAAAATATTCTTTCCATCTTCCATTATGTCGTAAAAATTAACAGTGATACAACGTCAAAATATCTCCAATGATACAACGTAGGGATAAAAAACCAATGCGTAAGCTGCTGGAATACATGATCGCCCGCGCCGCGGGTCATCAGGTGTTAGACTTGAAGGCAAAACGGAACGAGGATCAAAAGACAAAAATCTGACTGAACGCGTACTTGAACTAGCGAGGTTAATGGACGCAAATTGGTGGGGCAAGGAGGAAAAGTCACGTTCCCCCCCCCCCCCCCCCCAAGTTGACATAAAGTAAGGAATTCGACAGAAGGGACCTTGGATATGATACGCCACAGTCATTTATTGGACGCTTTTGCGATACCAAGCCTTTTATTTGAATTCAGCGGCTAAACGCAGATGCTTGAAATATTACAAAATTCAAAAAGTAACTTTTTCTTAATATTAATGTTAGGAATATAAAAATTAGCTGGCCGGATCCCATTCTGAGCAGTGAAATAATATACTTTCATTTATACAGACGGACAGATAATAAGAAAGATAATGACAAAAGACGGGGTTGTTCACATCAGCGAAAGACTGCATTGAATCAAACATGCCACTATTTGCACAAAAATCGCAACCTTGAGACTCAAGTGTTCAAATCTAGTTAGAATGCAAGAGAGGGGGGAGTAGCGGACAGTAGTGGCTAAAAATAACTTAGGAGGCAGGTTCGTGCAGTTTTACATGTGTTAGTCCAAAAAAACAAGTGAAATTGTGGGAAAAAGATAAATTGTGACCGACGTACATTTTAAAAATTGAGATGTACTTTTGACTTTTTTGGGAAAAGATAAAATGTGACGGACGTACATTTGAGAAAATAAGATGTAATTTTGACTTTATTTTCAAATTTTGAATTGAAAAGCTTGGTCTTCTGATCTGATTGGCCAACGCATTTTATATTAGCGGGATAGAGACGCACATTTTTGTCATTCGACATAAGTCTGTCCAGTAACACAGTCATTAATTGTAGTGGTGATTTCCCAGAAATAATACATAATATTCAGTGGGACACCATACTATAGCCAGCAGCTCAGCAGAGTTTTGCTAGCATTTATTTACTGTGTACTATATTCATATTTCTGGTAAGACTGAACTTATTTCTTTATACATTTTAATATTTGTTTAAGGTTCGAGTGATTTGATACTGCAATAGCATAATCTGTTCCTTACAACAAGTAAGGGTTCGCTCTAGACCCCCCCGCCCCAGTTCAGGGTCTAGAGACAAATAAAATACATAAACTCCAGCAAGGATTAGGAAGGACAGATCAAGTGTTGAGAACAATGAAACATATTACCTATCCTATTTTAGGGGAGGAAACTAATAAACATATTTCAGAATCTGTAGTCTGGGAGAACCTATCTGATGTGAAACCACCATGGTAAAATGTGCTGTATGGTCAGAGAGATCTGACCTGTCTATATGGTGTTGTTGTTGTGTAGTGTTGTGTCCAGACATGGTTAGAGAATGGAATTTTGACACATAGCCAATACTTTGATTGCAGAGCTGTGAGTTTCAGTTGGCACCAATGTGGTGTCAAACGAGTTGTTGATTTTACCCGAGTGGATCCGTGCAGTAACCTTGTGTCAGAGCAGCCTATTATTGCCCCCAAGCACGGAGAGGTGGGGCCACCAGACCACCATTATTGCCCCAAGCACGGAGAGGTGGGGCCACCAGATCCCAGCACCAGAGCTACATCTTCAAAGTTGAGTGAGCCTCTGGTCTGCTGAGAATTCACCAACTCAATATAGTTACTAACAATCCCATAAAATTCCTGCAATTTACTGGACACTGTGTAGTCAATATAGACTGGAGTGATGAGGCCACCCCAACAGCACAACCATTAAACGGTCTCCCAAATTAGATGACTACTATAAACATTAATAAAACTAAATAGTCTAGTAACATACATATGTACACTCTTGCATTTATTATGTAATATTCCATGCATTTTTTTCATAATTTCTAAATCTTTTATAAGTTCTGGTCAAAATAAAACTTGATCCAGAACAAAATAAAATGTAAGAAAATTTCTATCAAAAATTGTACACACTTGAGTTAGTTCAGTGTATTATAACATTTGTTAATATTATTAGACTTAGTAAATATATGTGTGTGTGTCTATAAACTACCACACCACATTACATACCATTACCCTAGACATTTAACGTAGCCACATTCATTAAAAAAAAAAGATAAGTATGAGGTCGTAGTGGTAGCGAGAAGGGCCTTCTGACAACTCTCAGTTACATATTATCTCAGGAGCCTTCACAGCTGACCTCATGCATCACACGTAGTACTATCACCATCATACAATACCATCAAACCCACTACATATATTGGGGTCTCTTTGTCCCGGGATAATTAGCCCATTAACTAATATTAGGATCTCCTGGTGGGAGAAATATTGTAAAATTCCCTTAAAATTAAAAGTGTCCCTGCAAATAAAAGTTGGTGAATCTTCACAGCCAGTAATTAGTTAATTAATTAATTAGAATTAGTTAGACTATAGTAATTAGAAGTTCTTTAGAGGTTAGAGATTTATCTTGTATATTATTATATTGTCTAAAAAGTATGGCGGAGCTGGCAAAATTCCGATCAGCTGCTGTGCTGTCGGCAAAGGAGATGGGAATGGAGGGTCAGATTTTAATTCAACATGTAACGGCTGAATGTGATAAATATATTGAACGGGAAGAAAGGAGATTAGACAAAGAGGCTGAAAGAAAATTAGAGTCCGAACGGTTGGCTGAAGAGAAGAGGTTACAAATTGAGGCTGAGACTAAGAGGTTGCAGATTGAGGCTGACAAAGAGGCAAAGGCATTGGAGGCCGAAGAAAAACGACAGCAAAGGGAGGCAGAAGATAAAAGATTGACTGCCGAAAGGGAGGCAGAAGATAGAAGGTTGCAAAGGGAGCACGAATTACGACTAAGGGAGCTGGAGCTACAAGGCCCGGCCCTGAAAATGGTGCCAGCCCTTTTGCCTCAGATGCTACGCCCAGTCTGGGAGCCTCAAACTCAGCTATGGGGTTTCATTTAGACCATTTTGTTGAAAAAGACGATGACATAGAGGGGGTACCTAGGACGTTTTGAGTTATTAGCTACTACATATGGGTTAGAGAGAGAGAGGTGGAGTTTAAAGCTATCACAGGGACTGAGAGGTACTTCTTACGAAGTCTTTGCAAAAATGCACAGAGAAGACCAGGAGAATTATGACATGTTAAAGCAGGCTTTGTTATTGAGGTACGAAAAAAATGGGGAATTTTATCGTAAGAAATTTAGAAATGCCAAATTGTTGTCTGGGGAGACATACCACCAATTCTCTGCCAGACTAGAAACCTATTTGGAGAAATGGACTGCTCTGGGGAAGACCCAAGATCTTAAAGAAATGATCATGATTGAGCAATTGAGAGAGTCCATGGCTCCAGACATGAGAAAATTTCTCATGGAACAAGGTGCAGAGAAGTTGGGGGAGGTTTTAAATGTCGCTGAGAGGTATCAGGCAGCCCAGGCAGAGGTAAGTGGTGCTAAAAAGAAGCACATAGATAATTTTAAAGCTCCACAGCAATTTAATAAATTTGATAATAGGGAGCAGGGAAATAAAGGTAGGACAAACTTTGAACGGCCAAGAAATGACTACAGAGACAGAAACTCACAGTTCAATGACCAAAAATTCAATGAAAGAAAACCGTTGAACCAAGGAAAAAGATGGTGTAAATGGTGCAAGAAGGATAACCATAACACCGAATTTTGTAGAAGGAAACCTTCAAACATTGCTGCAATGAAGTCGGGGACGCAAAGATTAAAGGTTAATCCTAATGGACAACAGGAACCTTATCACCCCCCAGTTTGTGAGGATGTTATTTGTAATGGGGTCACCATAAGGTGCCTTTATGATACAGGTTTGGATTATGATTCAGTTGTGAAGTCTAGCCTAGTGGACCCAAGTCAGTATACCACAGAAACAGTGGAAATACAAGGGGCAACTAAGGACATACCACTCATGACACTTCCCATCGCAAGGATAACGGTGAAAACTCGCTATGTGGAAGGAGAAATCAGAGCAGCAGTGATAGATGAACCAATCTACCCTCTGATATTGGGGTGTAGATACGTCTTCTTGGGGAATCCCGAGAGACCTGTGATCATGGCGACAGTGCAGACCAGGTCACAGAAGAAGGAGGAAGAAGGTGAACCTATAAATGCTCATCCAGAGGAGATGAGGAAGGCGCAGGCTGAGGATAGGACACTCAAGCCATGTTTTAAAAAAACTGCCCAAATGCCACACACCTCCGAGCAAGGGGGAATATTTCATGAAGCACAAACTCTTATACAGGAAGGCCGGAACTGGAACAAATGGTCACAACCAGCTGGTTCTTCCCACTTCATATAGAGATAAAGTGATGGAACTCGGGCATGCGATTCCCTTCAGTGGTCACATGGGGATCAGCGCCACAGGACAGCGTATAGCTTGTCATTACTTCTGGCCAGGGATAACGGAGGATATAAAAAGATATGTCAAATCCTGCCCAGAATGTCAAAGGGTAGCTCCAAAGCACTGGACTGCTCCTGCAACTCTAGGGGAAATGCCCATAGTGGGAACACCTTTTGAGAGGGTTGCAGTGGATATTGTAGGACCTCTCACTCGGACCAAGAGGAGGAACTGTTACATCCTTACTCTGGTGGACACTTGTTCTATGTGGGGAGAGGCGGTAGCCCTGCCGTCAATTGATTCAAAACATGTAGCAGAGGCACTACTTACAATATTTACCCGATTAGGATTCCCGCATCAAATCTTGACGGATAATGGTTCTCAGTTCAAGGGGAAACTAACGGAAGAAGTTTTTAAGCTATTTCAAGCCAGACACTTTCATTGTAGTCCGTACCATCCGCAAGGGAACGGCCAGGTAGAGAGGTTCAACGGGACTCTCATTTCTATCCTGAGAAAGCTGGCACACGAAAAACCGGATCTGTGGGATCAATTCCTGCCCGCCGCATTGTTTGCGTACCGGGAGGTACCACATAGTTCAACCGGGATGGCTCCCGCAACTCTGCTATTTGGGAGGCCAATAAAAGGTCCATTAGAAGCTCTATTAAGGACCTGGACAGATGAGAAGGCGGAAGAGACTGTTACCTCATCTTATCAATACGTGAACGAACTGACCACTCGTTTGAAAGCTGGATGGAAACTGGCAAATGATAATTTGAAACAAGCCAGGAAGAAACATGCAGCATATTTTAATAGGAAGGCAAAGGACAGAGAACTGGCAGTCGGAGAGAAGGTGCTGCTTCTACTACCCGGTAGCCAGAATAAATTACAAATTGGATGGCAAGGTCCATATACGGTTCTAGAGAAGGTGTCTAAAACAAACTATAAAATTGACAAAAAGGGGAAGGAGAAAGTTTATCATGTAAACCTGTTAAAGAAGTATCTGGACAGACCACTCCAGGAAAGCACCCCCTTACTGACCTTAGCTATCGCAACTCAAATGCAAAAGGAACCACTCACCTCACATGAATACCCATTACATCCTTGTGAAACAGCCGCACAGGTAAAAGTCAGTAAGCACCTGACTAAAAACCAGAGGGAGAGAGTTCAACAGGTTCTGGAGGAACATACAGATGTATTAACAGATAAACCAGGACATACAAATTTGCTACAGTATGACATGAAACTGGTAGACTCAAACCCAATCTGTATGAGAGCCTATTCTATTCCGTTCGCGAAGGAGAAGGCATTGAAGGAAGAAATAGATTATTTGTTGAAGGAAGGGATCATTTCACACAGTGAATCATCTTTTAGTTCTAGTGTCGTATTGCTGAGAAAAACCGTCTGGGGAACACAGACTGTGCATAGATTACAGGAAACTGAATGCTGTCACAGAAGGGCAAGTGGATCCATTACCAGACACAAAACAGTTATTTGCCAGACTGAACAAGGCAAAATACTTTTCAAAGGTGGATCTTAGTAAAGGCTATTACCAGATCCCAGTGAAGCCTGAAGTGAGACCTTATTTGGCTTTTAGCACTTCAGATGGACATTATGAATTCAACATGCTACCATTCGGACTGAAAAATGCTCCGAGTGTATTTTCAAGGATGATGCGCAAATTGTTGGATCCCCTGAATAACCCATGTATCACGAATTTCATGGATGATATTCTCGTCGCCACAGAGACATTTGAAGAACACATTGAAGCTCTAGAAATGTTATTTAATAGGCTTAGGGAGGCGAACTTAACTGCTAGGCCAACAAAATGTTGCATTGGATGCAAAGAGTTGGAATTCTTGGGACACACGGTATATCAGGGTAGCATGACCCCTGATCCTAAGAACTTGGAAAAAACTGCAGAGAGCACCTAGACCACAATCAAAATTAGAGTAATGGCAGGTGTAAGGAGAGATTTTGTCTATGTGTATCACTGGTTTTAGAACTTGCCGTAGGCATGTTTTCAGGTGGGGAGATGTGTCGTAAAAATTAACAGTGATACAACGTCAAAATATCTCCAATGATACAACGTAGGGATAAAAAACCAATGCGTAAGCTGCTGGAATACATGATCGCCCGCGCCGCGGGTCATCAGGTGTTAGACTTGAAGGCAAAACGGAACGAGGATCAAAAGACAAAAATCTGACTGAACGCGTACTTGAACTAGCGAGGTTAATGGACGCAAATTGGTGGGGCAAGGAGGAAAAGTCACGTTCCCCCCCCCCCCCCCCCCCAAGTTGACATAAAGTAAGGAATTCGACAGAAGGGACCTTGGATATGATACGCCACAGTCATTTATTGGACGCTTTTGCGATACCAAGCCTTTTATTTGAATTCAGCGGCTAAACGCAGATGCTTGAAATATTACAAAATTCAAAAAGTAACTTTTTCTTAATATTAATGTTAGGAATATAAAAATTAGCTGGCCGGATGGCCCATTCTGAGCAGTGAAATAATATACTTTCATTTATACAGACGGACAGATAATAAGAAAGATAATGACAAAAGACGGGGTTGTTCACATCAGCGAAAGACTGCATTGAATCAAACATGCCACTATTTGCACAAAAATCGTAACCTTGAGACTCAAGTGTTCAAATCTAGTTAGAATGCAAGAGAGGCAGTAGTGGCTAAAAATAACTTAGGAGGCAGGTTCGTGCAGTTTTACATGTGTTAGTCCAAAAAAACAAGTGAAATTGTGGGAAAAAGATAAATTGTGACCGACGTACATTTTAAAAATTGAGATGTACTTTTGACTTTTTTGGGAAAAGATAAAATGTGACGGACGTACATTTGAGAAAATAAGATGTAATTTTGACTTTATTTTCAAATTTTGAATTGAAAAGCTTGGTCTTCTGATCTGATTGGCCAACGCATTTTATATTAGCGGGATAGAGACGCACATTTTTGCCATTCGACATAAGTCTGTCCAGTAACACAGTCATTAATTGTAGTGGTGATTTCCCAGAAATAATACATAATATTCAGTGGGACACCATACTATAGCCAGCAGCTCAGCAGAGTTTTGCTAGCATTTATTTACTGTGTACTATATTCATATTTCTGGTAAGACTGAACTTATTTCTTTATACATTTTAATATTTGTTTAAGGTTCGAGTGATTTGATACTGCAATAGCATAATCTGTTCCTTACAACAAGTAAGGGTTCGCTCTAGACCCCCCGCCCCAGTTCAGGGTCTAGAGACAAATAAAATCATAAACTCCAGCAAGGATTAGGAAGGACAGATCAAGTGTTGAGAACAATGAAACATATTACCTATCCTATTTTAGGGGAGGAAACTAATAAACATATTTCAGAATCTGTAGTCTGGGAGAACCTATCTGATGTGAAACCACCATGGTAAAATGTGCTGTATGGTCAGAGAGATCTGACCTGTCTATATGGTGGTGTTGTTGTTGTGTAGTGTTGTGTTTCAGACATGGTTAGAGAATGGAATTTTGACACATAGCCAATACTTTGATTGCAGAGCTGTGAGTTTCAGTTGGCACCAATGTGGTGTCAAACGAGTTGTTGATTTTACCCGAGTGGATCCGTGCAGTAACCTTGTGTCAGAGCAGCCTATTATTGCCCCCAAGCACGGAGAGGTGGGGCCACCAGACCACTATTATTGCCCCCAAGCACGGAGAGGTGGGGCCACCAGATCTCAGCACCAGAGCTACATCTTCAAAGTTGAGTGAGCCTCTGGTCTGCTGAGAATTCACCAACTCAATATAGTTACTAACAATCCCATAAAATTCCTGCAATTTACTGGACACTGTGTAGTCAATATAGACTGGAGTGATGAGGCCACCCCAACAGCACAACCATTAAACGGTCTCCCAATTTAGATGACTACTATAAACATTAATAAAACTAAATAGTCTAGTAACATACATATGTACACTCTTGCATTTATTATGTAATATTCCATGCATTTTTTTCATAATTTCTAAATCTTTTATAAGTTCTGGTCAAAATAAAACTTGATCCAGAACAAAATAAAATGTAAGAAAATTTCTATCAAAAATTGTACACACTTGAGATAGTTCAGTGTATTATAACATTTGTTAATATTATTAGACTTAGTAAATATATGTGTGTGTGTCTATAAACTACCACACCACAATACATATCATTACCCTAGACATTTAACGTAGCCACATTCATTAAAAAAAAAAAAAAAAAAAGATAAGTATGAGGTCGTAGTGGTAGCGAGAAGGGCCTTCTGACAACTCTCAGTTACATTTTATCTCAGGAGCCTTCACAGCTGACCTCATGCATCACACGTAGTACTATCACCATCATACAATACCATCAAACCCACTACACATTACTTCCTTCGGGGCAGTAAGCAATTTGCCTTGCTTGTCCTTTGTAACTTTGAGAGGGCACTGTTTTTCCCTCCTGATGTTATTTAGTATCTTGTAGAACCATTTTTGGTTTTCTTGCCCATCTTTTTCTAGCTTTTCGCGTGATTTTGGGCAGTTCGTAGGCTGAGCAACTTTTTCAGTTGTTCTTTTGATTGTAAGCAGGTAGTGATCACTTCCAATCTCTGGCCACCTCCAGACTCTAGCAACCAGGACATTTTTGAATGAGCTCCTCCTAAAAATGGCATAGTCGATCACTGACTTCTCATTCTTTGTTGGTTCACATCTAGTGTATGCATGTATGCTCTTATGGGGGAACTTTGTGTTTGTAATGATCAGGTTCTGCTCACTGCAGAATCTAAGAAGTCGCTTTCCATTGTCATTGAGAGTATCTTCTCCATATCTTCCGATAACTCCACCCGATCTAGCATGGTCATTTCCAACTCTGGCATTGAAATCTCCGAGCATGATAATTTCATCTAGGCAGTCATCCACTGCCCTTTGAAGCAGCTCGAAGAATTCCTCCTTGACCTCTGCTCTCTCATCCTAATTTGGCCCATACACCATGACCAGGTTGACTATGGTTTCTCCTTCTTTTAGTTTTACAACCATAATGCGCTCCGATACAAAGTTCCATCCGTTGATACTATCTTTTTGGTTTTTGGCCACAATGCAACCCACGCCCCCTTTAGCTCTTTCAGATGTGGGTACACCACTGTAGAGCAGCGTGTTGCCATCGAGATACATGACTCCTTGTCCCTTTTTCTTCGTTTCCGTTATAGCCAGGATTTATAGTTTTGCTTTCATCGTCTCTTCCAGGAGCTCCTCTTCTTTCCCATTTATACTTGTTGTGTTCCAAGTTCCATAAGTAGTAGTCCGTAATCCGTTCCAGTTCTTCGCCTTTAGAATCAGTCCGGTTTTCTCTCTTGTAGTTCGCGTAATCATGATTTAAAGCAAACAGGTGATTGGCCTGTTGTGCCTTTGCATGGTGGAGGGGCTGCCTCCTTACGGCCTCCATGCAGGCAGGCCTCCTCCTTTTTCAGCCGGACTTGGGACCGGCCTAGGCGGAGTTCACTGTGTACTCAAGAATTTAATTAATCTGAGAGATTAACATTGGTGGGTGAACAGCGAGAGGATGTGCCTGTTAAGCTTCCAACTCAGTGTACTTAGCAGAGGCATTTGTCTTTCTATTTTTTCCAAAAGTACGTGTTTACAAGCATCAGACGGTTTGAAGTACTAACGTTACGACGCCGCTAGTATGTGGAGAAGTGCACTCATCACCAAAAAGAAGTGAGGGAAACCCCGGCGACAGGACCCACCTAGAGTTAAGTTTTCGTGTAAAATAGGCGAAAGCAACGGACTTTGATAAATCCTCACCTATGTCTCAGTGACGAAAACTTGTATTTACAGCAAACTTTCACCAATCTTTCCACATTTATTTTAACTGTTGAAGACTAATTCATTATTAGACTTGTTACATGTTGTTTTAAAATTAAACAATCATAGTCGCTTCAGTTGTTTATATGTATGAAAGCAAACGTATGAGCCAGAATATATATATATATATATATATATATATATATATATATATATATATATATATATATATATATATATATATATATATATATATATATATATATATATATATATATATATATATATATATATATATATATATATATATATATATATATATATATATACCTAGACATGTATTTACCTCTAAACAGAGCTATACCATTATAAGAGGAATTCGCTGAATTAACCAGCTGGGGAGTTGAACGGGCTAAAAAAACCACTGCTTAAATCCTTCACAAAAGGCAACGGAGAGATATAAGTTAACCATTGCTCAGCGCTATTCCGCATGGTTCTTGGCTTCTGAATTATCATGTGAAGACTCTCTTCGGATAGAAGCGCCATTACACTTCTATATACATCTCTACCAAGAGTAATCTTTTGCAAAGGTAAACACCTCTGACGAAACATTTATATACTCTTGAGTTTTGGCCATTGTTGGACCACTACTGCAAAGCAGGGGAGGCAATCCGTGACATTCATTGTGTTTGTTTGTTTTTTCTGAACGCCTGGTCTTGATTATGTAATAATGGGTAAGGATAGAGCCAAATCTGTCATTTAATGATCGCAGAGAGCATCAAGTGGGCAGAGTGGTTAGAGCAATTTCTTCCTTTGGCAAAGTTACTGGGTTCGAAACCTCCAGTCTGCCCAACTACCTAACTGTGTTCACGTGTTAGGGAAGGCAATGGCAGCAAGGAAGGGAACTGGTCACCCCACCTCATATAGCTGATATCTAGTATAAGCTGCAACACTTCTCAACCCTACGGCAGTGTCTGCTGTGGGGCAAATTGTACCTTTAATGTTCGCAGAATGTGCCTCTTCTGTGTCCTTCTTCTTTTCAGTCTTTTCAGTAACTCAGTAGACTAGTTATGTATAAAGCCCGCAAAACGAAGCTTTCCGAACACTGCCAAAGAGATTTTACAATCTCTCGAAACAGTCCATTGTCTGGTGATTGAAGTTTAAGGCTCTCCTAATGTTTCGATATTAATCTAAAGATTAACACTGTATTGTTTTCCATTGAACGTTTTCAAAATCTCGTAAAATTCGAGAAACTGACAACCACTAAATCGTCTAGCTCGGGTTTCCGTGAAAATGAACCTGGTTTTCCTGTTGAAGCTCGTCAGATTTGCCAAGGTCTGATGGTATGTGGTGATTCAACGGAGATCACAGAAAGTTATTTAAGACGTTTTTAACTTTTTTTAAAATAGCCCTATACGTCGCGTGGGGGTGCTTATTCATTGTCGAAGCAGCTGGGGATCTAAACATTGTTGGGAGTGGGGCGATTTCTTCTTGACAAAAAAAAGTATATGTTTTCACAAGAAGATCCTTCATTGTTTTAACTAATATGTGTAACCAAGATCTTCAGCTTCGCGCGTAGTCTGAGAGATTTTTGCTACCTTTAATTATCACCTTCGTGGGGCTTACAGTTGCACACTTTTTATTGCTGTTTGTGATATTGGAAATTGTTAAGACAAGGAGTACACCCAGATATGGGGGCTATAGTTTAATAGACTTATAGTTTATGTTTGGGTCCCAAAAGCCGAAAGGATTATTTTGGGTTAGGGAATGTGGCTGGGGGTTCTGGGCGGTTTTTTCGTCTGGTTGTTGTGATCTCCTCTCTGTGACTTGTGTTGACCTTGTGCTGTCTCCTCTCTGTGACTTGTTAACTTTGTGCTGATCTCCTCTCTGTGACTTGTGTTAATCTTGTGCTGATCTCTTTACTGTAACTTGTGTTGAACTTGCGTTGATCTTCTTGATATGACACGTGTTAATTTTCTGCTTATCTCCTCTCTGTGACTTGTATTAATCTTGTGTTGATCTCCATGCTACGACACATGTCTAACTTGTGTTGATTAACTTACTGTAACTTGTGTTGATCTTGTGTTGATCGCCTTGCTTTGCTGTGACTCGTGTTAATCTTGTGTTAGTCGCCTAGCTGTAACTTGTGTTGATCTTCTTGTTGTGATGTACTTTAATCTTTTGTTGATCAAATTGTTGTTGCTTTTGTTTACCTCCGTGATGTAGCTTGTGTTGATCTTGTATTTGTCTCCTTGATGTAGCTTGTGTTGATCTCCCTATTGTGACTTATTTTAATCTTTTGTTGACTCCTTGTTGTTACTTGTGTTAATCTTGTGTTGATCTACTTGATATAGATTGTGTTGATCTCCTTACTATGACTTGTGTTATCTCCTTGACATAGCTTGTGTTGATCTCCTTATTCTGACGAGCTTTAATCTTCTGCTGATCTCCTTGCCATGATTGAAAAAAATCGTGTTTTAAACGCTTTGTTGTGACTAGTCTTAATCTTGTATTATTCTTTTGCTGTGATTAATTGCTAATTTTGTTTACCCTGTCAGCATGACTATGTCAGCAGTACAAAAGAGTTGTGATACAGTGAATCCCTTCTCACTGCAACATCCCTGGAAATGAAGAGGCTCACAGATTGGCAAAGGAAGGGGGAAAACTTCCTCAACTTGACACAAATATAACCTATGAGGAGTCCAAGAGTTTTATCAAGCGCAGATACAGGCACAAGTGGGAAGAAGAGCATCCACGCCACACAAAAAAATGATCCTTATTACCAGCTCAGCAGAAGTGAACAAGTGGTAATCTTCAGACTTCGCACAGGTCATAACAGATTGAGATACCATCTATTCAACAAATTAAAGATAGGAACTACTGATGAGTGTGACTGTGGCACCGATAAAATGACTGCCGAACATCTGCTTCAAAGGTGCCCAACATATGAGGAACAGAGAAAACGCATATGGCCATCAATAGTACCATTCCAGGAGAAAATCTACGGAGATATGAACAGCCTCAGGCTGACCACTGCTTTCTTTGAACTTATTCAAGTTGACATCTGAGGGTGAACGAAGAAGAAGAAGAAGTTTACCATTGATGTATTCATTGCTATAAACATCATCAACACCACAATACCAGGAACACATAAAAGAAAGTAAAGTGAACATTCTATTAGCAATTACCACACTTGTTATAATAATAGCCCCTTCAGTTATAACTGACTATGGAAATGCGCCCCTGAGCTGCTTAATTTCCTGGTGTTCCTTTCGACATTTTCTCCTCTCTTCTGCTTGATGTGTGAGCTTCAGAGGTGGCGCCACAGGTATCATCGCCACTTGATGCGATCGGTAGCTTCATCTTCCCAAGTTTCTGGATTTATGTCCAGTGCCCTCATGTCTCTCTTACACACATCTTTGAATCTCAGCTGCGGTCGCCCAACTGTTCTTTTTCCATCTGCCAATTGTCCGTAGAAGATATCTTTCGGGATGCGACCATCTTCCATGCCGCGGACATGGCCAAGCCAGCGTAGTCTGCGCTGTCTAAGCAGTGTATATATGCTTTGAAGGCCAGGACGTGACAATACCTTGACATTTGCCACCTTTTCTGTCTTTGTCAAAGCGGCTGTAAATGTCTGTGTCCAGAGAGAGTTTGTCATTGATGGTAGACCCCAGGTATTGGAGCCGAGCTAGCATAGTGGTTACAACACCGCTCTGGCGACCGGGTGATTCAGGATCAAACCCGGGCGACGGCATTTGAGGATTTTTCGTCGACCGGGATTTGGACTGGATTAACTCGGACCTGGCGAGGTCATTTGAAGGAGTGTCGTCGACCAGGGACTGGCGGTTCCTGAGCCGACCCAGCTCTAATGGGTACCTTCGAAAACGGCAAGTATCTGCCTGAATGGCGAGGGACACTTGTCTCTGTACAAGAAAATAGGATACTCACGTAAAAATCAATGTCAGGTTAGACATTAAAAATAACCTGAGATTTCGCCTCGAGTATTAGCGGGCGTACGAAAAAAAAAAATACCCCAGGTATGTGAAGTGGTGCACTACTGTCAGCTCATAGTTATCGATAGTGATAACTGGTGCAGCACCCACATCCTGACTCAGCACATGTGTTTTCTTTAGACTTATTGTGAGGCCAAAAATCCTTGCATGCTTGTGCGAAGTGATTCATCAAGCTCAGAAGCTCCTCTTGGCTTTGAGTGATAACTTCTGCGTCATCAGCGAATAACAAGTCTCTTATAGTGACCCTTCAGATTTTAGTTTTTGCCTTCAGCCTTGCGAGATTAAACAGACGGCCATCTGACCTAGTGTGAAGGCACATTCCTTCAGTTGCATCTCTGAACGCATGTTTTAAGAGTAAGGCAAAGAAGATCCCGAAGAGAGTTGGAGCCAGAAAGCAGCCTTGTTTAACACCACTGCGAATATCAAAGGGCTGTGATTTGCTTCCAGCATATTGGACTGTTCCCTTCATGTCGTCATGGAATGACTTTATCATTTCCAGCAATTTAGCAGGGCAGCCTATTTTCAGGAGGATTTTGAATAGTCCATCCCTACTAAACAGGTCAAATGCCTTTGTGAAGTCTGTAAAGGCGATATATAAATGCCTTTTCTGCTCTCTTGATTTTTCCTGAAGCTGGCGGAGAGAAAGGATCATGTCTGTTGTTGATCTACCAACTCGGAATCCACATTTGTTAACATAATTACTATAAACAAATAATCGTCAGCCATACTGTTGTCATCACAATCATGATCGTTATTACTTGTAAAGACTCTTTTGTCACCAGACAGCGCATGTATTACAAAGGTATCGATTTTAAAAATCATCGTTATCATGATTACTATTGTCGTGTATTTGGGTCCCTGCAAACGCTTAAGTTAACAGTACCTGCCATCTGGGACCATGTGTCTTAGTTCGTAAGATGCTGTTTCCAGGAACGCCCCTACTGGGCTCTAAAAGATGACACGAGCAGAATATAGTTAACAATTCCATCACACAAAAACAAGATAAGCATCATCATCATTCATATCATCATCATCGTCATCGTCTTTTCGGCTATGCCGAGGCATAGGCCACCAATAACAGCTCGTCAAAACCCTTTGTCTTAATTACTTAGGATTTTTTTTAAGCCGCAAACGGCTCCTGGGTCGACCCAGCCACAATTGGGTACCAGAGCAACTCTGGGAAGGTTAAGGCGGCCGGCGTGATGCTAACCACATCACCCCTAGTGTGCCGATGGTCAAGAAAATTTGGGCCTAACACCATATTCCCAATGGGCGTGTAACGGGATCCTTTACCTTTTTTACTTACTTAGTCGTTCCTCTTCTACCTTAAGGTGTAAAGATTTGTCAGAGAGAACACCATACTATCCTATAAGCTGTCTTTCTCGTGATCTAGTTTCAATCATCGGACCTTCAGGGATTGTCATAGTGTTGTCTTCCCAGCGAACTCTAGGTCGTCTTAGAGGTCTGGATACCTGGCTCTTAGTTTCCCATGCTTGTCGTGGTAGCCGATCTTCTTCCATTCTGCATACATGGCCAAACCATCTTAGTTGGGACTGTTCTACTTGGGACTGCAGGGGCTGGGTTTTGAGGCCCTGACGTATCGTCTGGTTGCGGACCATATCTGTTCTTGTTACTTCAACCACCATCATTGGATACCTCATTTCTGAGGTTTGAAGCTGGCTTTTGTGGGTTGTAGTCATTCAAAACCCTGTGTCATTAATATAATCTATATGTTGTTTCCTGGAATGTCATATTTCAGGCTGCTAAAGAAGTAGGGCTCTGAGTAGTCCCCCCGGGGTTCTCTGAAGAGACAAATAAAAAAAAAAAGGCTTACTGCTCGTTCAGGAATGTCATATAAGGCGATAAAATGAGATTACATAAAATATTGACAGCTTCATCATTTAAAAAATGCTACAGAAATAACTGTTGTAAGAGCACTTGAATGTTGTGGTGCAGGCTTCCAGGAAGGGGTCAGCTACAGTTGTGGCTGTAGCGTAAGGGTTTTTATAAGTATGATGATCGTGTTGGAGAAGAAATAGGTTTCTCTCCAGAAAGTGTGAGGTCCCAGTGACAGAGATGAACAATGGTATTACTCGATAGTCACGGCTGTGAAAGTATCTGGAGCTAAAAGAGAACAGTCAGAACTTACTGCGCCACCCTGCTGTGTGACCACAAGTGATAACAGTTCAACAAAACTCCACTTCAACTTTAAGTGAATGAAAAAAACTGTTAAATACAATTTATATATCCTATTTTATTTACAACTGTCTAATTCTGTAATGAATGGTGAGTGTTGGAATATGGTGATTAATGGAAAAGTATATTTACATCAAATGAATGTACATATATATATATTAAACTTAATAAACTAATATTGGCTTTTCCAAATTGAATTAATGAAATCAGTGTTATTCCACAAAGTTTCTCGCACTAGTCTTTAACTATCCTGTCATATACTGAAATTTTCTCATCATAGACTCTTTTGACTGTTCACATAAGTCACTGGAATGAGTTCTATATTACTCATCTTTTGGAAAACAACAATGTCCTGTTAGGTTGTGACACACTCCCTTGTAGCTGACAGTCTTGTCCGTTAGCCCGCCCAATAACCGAGGGGGACTAAGGTCTGTTAAAGCTTCAACCACTGTGCTCCTTTGGGGTATAGGCAGCGGGATTGAATAGCTTCTGGTTTCAGCTCAAACACTCAAATATGAACCTGGAACAAGGAGTAATATGTGGCTATTCTGTGTTATGGAGCCCACATATTTCCTATTGTACATGAGGCGAGGATGTCTCAGCGTATGTATATTGGATGAATGATACATGGTTTAGTGTAGTCAGATATAGTATGATAAGACAAGTGTCTACTTGTGGAACATTTTTCAAATAATACATAAATAAATCAAATATTATGATTAAATGGGTATGATGCGACCTTTGCCTTCCACCTATACATGCCAAGTCAGTGATGTACTTGCTGGTAGGTTATAATATCCAGACAAGTACTAACATGGTTATATAGTCCTGAGAAGGACTGGTTAGGTTAGCCCTGACAAGGACTGGTTAGGTTAAATGGTTGGTTTCAATCTTCATCAAGCTTTACCCATGTAGATCAATGTTAGGTATGTTAGACTCAAATTTCTAAACAAAACCTGAAATAAAATTGATATTATTTACACAAATATCTCTAGTAAACCTACATACCCTCTAGTAACAATATAAGCACAGATTTAGACTTGGTTTAGTGAAGCAGTCTGCACGGCATACATCTAGGAAAGTATCAGCCTTGGCAGCTCTCTTCTTTTGTCTATCGCTCTGGCCTGTCTTCGTGTTAGTGTGTGTTTTTAAACCTAGCGCTGCTTCTTTATATAGAGCACGCGCGGGCGTATCGGAGAGCTTCCTCGGTTTGGTACAATTTTGTCCTCAAGAATCCATCGTTCTGAGTTCAAATGTGCAAATATCCTGACAACTTTTACTCCGTACCACTAAACACATCAATCCATCCATTTCTTATCTACCTACTTTTATTTTCCTGATTAGGAGCTTCCATTATATATACTTTTAATCGAAATCAGTTAGGGCATGCATTTACTAGGATTTTTTAAAGCCTATCTTCTTGATAGTCCTAGATGTGAAGACTAAGTAAAACTTTAAATTTCTCCAATACTACTTACGTCTTCGCATCTTCCCTCTAGATTTCCATTAATACATATTTCCTTTCAAGAATTAAAGCACTTTTGATAGTATTACACACAGCACGCGCTTGTAGCTTTAAATTTACTTTCCAGCAGATACGATTCCGATATCGCCATGTTTCAGTTTCTCCGTACCCCACTTCCCCTAACGAACCGGATCTGCTTTGGCTAATATTTGCTGCCTTGCGTTAACCTTCAAACCAAAATAAAATTCACGCCGTGTCACACCCTCGTTTGCGGCGTTCCGTCTTGCTTTTACGAAACGAAGCATGTGTTGACAAATTATGCCACAGTGGCCCCTAACTCCATGGGGTGCCAAAAGGGAAATAATTAAAATGAGCTTTAAAAAAGACCTGACTCTCAAGGTTCTCTGCCGGCTGGTAATTTTTTTTAACCCCATGTTAGACCTGCAGTGTTGAACACACATTCTCTTTAGATTGTACTTGAAAGTGAGCTCATAGGGGAAACCAGGAACCTTGTCAGCATTCACACTTTTATAAATATAAATGAACATCTACGAGTTGCGAATTTTTGTTTTGTTTTGTTTGTGTGTTTCTTTGTTTCTTTTTTTTTTTTTTTTTGCTTTACTGAGTTTATCACAATAGCTCAGTAACACCCCAAAAATATTTATAGAATGATTGATTCCTATATACGCACACTGGGATTCTCGCTGGTGCTATAGAGTTCGTATACTGTGCTGAGATCCTCCTAAGGGAGGAGATCGGAGCACTGATGGAAGTTAGTCGTGTGCAATGAAGATAGTCCATAAAACCAAACCAAACTCAATGACTTCACCCGAAACACAACATCAATGATGAACTGGCAGAGAGACAAACAGGGTCGTCTGCATCATAAAGTGCATCAAAAGCTCTTGGTGACACTGGAGAAGTTTCACAAATATTTTAATTCAGTTCTCGCTGCTATTCCGTGGAATTATGTCGTTCTTGGTGCGTGTTGTCCCTAGGGGTCGCTGAGGAAACATAATGGATGGGTATGACAAAAAAAATTGAAAAAAGGTGATTCGTCTTACGAGGACAAAAGACAAAGAAAATGGCCAACGTTGTGGCCACAAGGCCTTCGTCGGGGAAAGGAAAGAAAGTGAGGGCTAGATAGGACACATAAGAATCTAAATAAAACTAGGATACTTACCTAAAGTCAGCTAAGACCTAGCACACCTGCCGAAGAGAGAGTGCGTCACCAGAAAAGGTGAGGAAACAGAAAAAATTAGACTACCTCTACCACCTTAGACATCTCGTAAGAGACGACTATTTTGATGGTTGTGCTTATGGCTGGCAACCTCATCACGTAAAACAAATTGCTACACAAACTACACATACAAGATCACATAAATGCTTTCTGCGCAGGCCACCAGCAGTGGTGGCTCCACGCTCCATAAGGCGCCAAAAAAAGTTGCTTTTGATAATGTTTTGATTTAGTGACTATGTCTGTGTACTTGCGTATGTGTGTTTGCATGCTCATGTATGAGTGTCTATACTTGTCTATACGTAGATAAGGGTGTATATCAATATGTGCGTGTACGCTTGAGGGGTATTATAAATCGCATGTGTGTGTGTGTGTGACTAGGTGCGTGTTTGCATGTTCGTGCTTGTTGTTTTAATTGTCAGACCCAAAAACCCAACGCCACTCAAGTGTGGTTTATTTACCCCCTGCAGCGTATTCCACAGCTCAACATAAACTGTCAATGGTAGCTATCAGAGATTCTAAAGATTAACCCTTCCTGAGATTATCAAGATTAATCCCCACCACTTGAATTTCGGCATTAATCTGAGTAATATAAACGAAAACAAGCAAAAATGGGCTCTACAGGTCGATCTGACTACTGAAAAATCAATATGATCAAAGACATTTCAGGGAGGGAGAGGACAAGAGCATTGTTGAATCTAAAAGTTCATTTCTGTTCTTAAGTGATTAGATATTTCAATTTCAGGGACGATAACTTCTCGTATTTTCACACTAATAAATGAAATCCAACAGGCAGATGTCAGAACCGGAGCGCTGTAATATAACATCTGCCTAAAGCTTGATACTACTTCTAAAACAAAACTTACAGTTTCAGTAATCTGATTAAGAGCTACGTAAATATGGGACCGTCTTATCTGTGACTGCTAAATGTTTCAAGCTAGTTCCCCTGCTCGGAGACGGAAGGTTGCGTAAGGCGCAAAAACTCTGGCACTTCGTTACTGTATGTGCTCGTGTTTTTCTAATTTTTTTTTCTTTTTCTGCCAGGAGTCGATTTAAGAAAAACGTATACTGCTTTGTTGTACACTAGTAGCTGTCAAACGTTGTCTTGTGAACCTTAAATTTGTTTGTCCACAAAGCCTTTTATTTGTATTTTTGACGCTCACATTAGAGTTACGACAACACTGAGATTACAATAGACAACCACAGGTATATAGGTTCACAGTACTTTATTTTGGAGGAAAAAGGACAGGACTACTGCACCGACAGGCAAGCCGTACAAGGTGAATAACACGAGGTTATGCTTGGGGCAGTCCACCTCATCATGTAAAATAAATAGCTACAGCTAAATATAATAATATAGCTAGGCTAAATAACTGAAAATATAATGACACTAAATACCCTGATTATAACCGACAATTAGATTGAGCAGGGTAGACCAATATGCGGGATGAGCGGAGGCAAAAGATTATATCATGCTAGACCGCTCTCCTACCATTTCACTTTTTAAAAAAATGAAACAAATAAACTGGTCAAAGAATAAAACATACCAACTGTAGGACACTGTAAGAGCCTTGTCAGTCTCAACAATGTAAAATATAATAAATAAATAAGTTAACAATCTCCATAATAGCCTTGTTAGTCTGAAAAATGTAAAATATGAGAAATAAATAAGTTAACAATCTCCATATTACTAATTGTCTAAGTGAGACTACTTGCAACAAACAATGAAAAAATCCCGTCACCTTTTCGGAAAAATACGGATAAGACGTACACTGCATCGTGAAAGCTAAATAGGAGACGCATTTAAAGAGCTCGCATACTTTTTAATTTGTTCGTGATCATTGCCCATAAATCATGATACGTTAGACTACAAAGATCCAGTGACCTTGACATGGAATGGAAAGAAATGAAATGACCACAGAAGAACTGGTGCCTGGCATCAGGACACGCAGCAGACAAAACACCACATAATTACCCCCCCCCCCCCCCCCTCCTTCCTCCTTTGGGTCATGTTTTGGAGGGTTACTTGATCGCATGAACAGAACAAACGTATTTGAGAAACAACGTAGGCCATAAACGTGATCGCATAAAAGTTGAATCTAAAATACTAGCAAGCAATATTTTAGACATTAAAGTCTTTGGGGCAAAGAAGATGAGTCAAGAGAAACTTGGAGGATGGATCATACGATGGAGCAGACCAAAGCAGGATAGAGCTGGAATAAACTGGGCTGAGCAGAACATAGCAAATCCTAATGGTAATAAAATGTGTCAATCACTTAAGTTGTAATAGGAGTTAGAAGAGACGAAGAAGGGCTGATGAGTGGCAGTTTGTGACAGGTAGACAGATATGAAAAGACAGGAGGGGAAAGAGATAGTTAAAACATTGTGTTTGTAGTTAAACACAAGGAAAAAATATCTCAATGGCTGATAAAGAACAAAATTTGAATTCTGAAACGCTCAATTTTTTTTTTTTTTAAAAAGGGGGGAGGGGTGTGAAACAATGAGTAAGAAACAATTAACAAGAGATCATTCATATTACATGATTTACTCCAAATCCTTCAGTTCTTGGAGAGTTCCACGGACAGGTCAAAGAGAATTGCCACTGGATTATATTCCAGATGTAGGTGTGGTGAAACTGAAATAGAGAACATGCATGCTGCTGTGCTGATTTTTGATGATGGGAAAACAGAAAGAATCATATTTGTTGTCATTAGAGCACCAGACAGTGTCCTCGTTCAAATTTTTTCATTTTGTCGTTTCTCAATCGATAGGGAAATAAGAATGACCTGAAGAATTTTTAAATAAAGAGAAATAACTCATATAATTCCTAATGGGGTTTGTAAAAGAGTGTTTATTTACCTTTAAAATTCTCTTGGGGAGCATCTCGACACTCCATCCTCGTCTTGTTGTAATTATCAGTTCCATGTGGAAGTGGAATCCAGAATCCCGAAGACATTCTCCAAAACTGGCCAATCCATGATGACCCACGACGTCTGACCTGGCCAGGGGGTGCTGAGTTCAAGCATAATCTATGGGGCTGCCGCGCTGACCTGGAAAAGACTGGATTTCGTCCTGGCGACAGGCCTGCAGATTTAGCACGACTACAAACTGAACGTAGAAGAAGATCAGTGGAGCGGACAAACAATAGAAAAGCAGACGATAGAATGATACAAAACACAAGACCTCGATCATTATAAAATGGCAGAAAAGGACACAAACAGTATAGAGCAGTGCCAGGCAATCTAGAATCTGTGAAGATCTACATCAGACAACACTGCGTTCTCTAATATTAAGTTATTCGGAAAATAAGATGGCTCTCAACATTACTTTTAGGTACCACAAAGTGATTTTTGTTTGCACAGAAACACCAGAGAAAACAATGTAGTTTTGAAGCCCTTGGTAAATCATGAAATTTGGTACTTTATTTTTAAAAATAATAACTATAACCATACACATTTCTCATTAGCTTCCGTAAAACAAAATAGTAATGTTCCCATTGACAAGGAACATATTAGGCTTCTGTTTGTAACTCATTCTGGCAAATTTTCACATACATATGTAGTTTTAAAATTTTACTCACAGGCACACGTAGAATAAGCCCCGCGAGTTCCTAGGGGCCTCTGATGAGACAAAGAAATAATAGAACTGCTGCTCAACCAGGCATGTCGTACAAGGCGACTAATTAAAGGCTGTATATGGAGGCTGGTAATTTCATCATGTTAAACAAATTGGTACAGAAACGACGGGTATGCTTTGTGCAGGCTTCCTGTAAGGGGTCCGGCTGCAGGGGCGTCTCCATGCTCCATAGGGAGCGAAAATGAAAATAATGATGGCACGTAGAAATCACGCCAGAAACCGAAATAATCTCCAACACGAAATAAACGCTACGCAATAGACATTTTAAATAAAAATTAAATTTTGCCTCTTTTTGGCGAGGCCCGATCCTTTCAAGTTGGTCGGTTATATTAGGGCGCATGTCCAAATATGAAAGACCTTTAGGGAGCCGCGGTAACATAGTGGTTAGTGCACTGGCTTCCTAACTCGGTGGTCCATGGTTCGATCCCCAGATGAGGTGGGAATTTTTTATGCCGCAAACGGCTCCTGGGTCGACCCAGCCCCAATTGGGTACCAGAGCAACTCTGGGAAGGTTAAGGCGCTAGGCGTGATGCTGACCACATCACCCCTAGTGTGCCGATGGTCAAGAAAATATGAGCCTAACACCGTATTCCCAATATGCCTCAATGTGTGTGTAACGGGATCCTTTTTGGGAGCCGCGCTGGTGTAATGGCTTCGGCGTTGTACTGGCGACCAGGTGTTCATGGTTCAAACCCGGGCGTCGGCGTTTGAAGAAATGTTTACGGCCGGAAATTTGACTGAATAGCCTGAACGGCTCCTGTGATAAACCCTCTGTGGATGGGAAGGAGCGAAGCTCCTGACCGGGTTGGAAGGAAAGTCCTCAGGTTCCCCAGCCTCGCAATGACATGTCATTGGGCCGAAGGGCTGAAAGCCCAAGTGCCGCTGGTTAAAAAAAAAAAAAAAAAAAAAAAAAAAAAAAAACGGGATCCTTTATCTTTACCTTTTTAGGTCTGGTTACAGGATGATTGACAACATACATGAAATGTGCTGAAAACAAAAACATTCTCTGGTAAAATTAGTCACATTACTTATAAGTCCATAGAATATAACTTTTATCTCTTCCGGACGATTTTCTTCCTGCAGATCCATTAGCAGAGAGAAAGAAAATTCAAACAAAATCATATTTTATCGAATGTTAACTTCATTCCAAATAAAAGATCTGGTTCCTATTAAACGCAGGTCACGAATAAAGTAATTATGACAAGCTAGCTCTTGGGTTTTCACTGAGAACTCTGGAAAAGTTACGCTAAAACTGGACATACTACAATTTTAAATGCCGCCGGGAGACGCAAGTCCGAAATTTTCCTAGCCTAAAAATTCTTTCTCTTTTTGGGGCCTAAAGATGCAGCAATAGAGAATGCAGTCAGCCACTCATAGCTTGACTGCTTGCGTCAGGGTCAGCGAACCAGAGCTGACCAAGACCCTACTTCACCTCCAAGTGGTGGTCCTGGAAACAGGCTGCATCACTGCAGTCTGGCTGAGAGAGTAGGGATCGAAGAGGGAAGGCAAACCCTGTCCCAAAAAATGCCGTGCTGAAGTCGGATGTGTCGGCCGAAAGGCGCAGATATCGCAGCGCCGGTGTAAACAGACACAACGCAACAAACGTCCTTTTCAGGACGAACGAGGAAGAAGAAGAAGACTACAATTTTAAATGCGCAAGTCCGAAATTTTCCTAGCCTAAAAATTCTTTCTCTTTTCTCCTCTGTCACCTAAAGATCTAAAAGCTATCCCCTTGGGGTAGACAGCGACCCAGGTTAGATCGTTAAGGATATGAGAAACAATGTTCTTTCTGCTGTGAACATGAAAGTATCATGACTGTAAGCTACCGAATTTTGCGGACCCAGTCCTGGTATTTGAGTACTACTTATTAATTTATTTGCCTTTTAGCTGCATATGAAACGTAGAGCCACTAATACAGCTGGTCCCCTGGCTGATAGAGTGTGTACAGTAAAGGTTTAGTTTTGGTTTTGGCTTTAAGGACCATCTTTATTGCACAAGGAGAACTCCGTCAGTGCTCCGATTTCCTCCCTTAGATAACACAAGGAGGATCTCAGCACAGTGTACGAACTCCGTAGCACCGGCGAGGATCCAAATGTGTGTATACCAAATGTGGCGGTGTTTTCCTATTTACCAGGGCCGCTGTCGCATGGCCTACTCTTTACAATTTGGAATTACCGTGGGATTTTTAACGTGCACAACTTGTACATGGTACCTACTATTCTTTCGCCCTTCCGAGAAGGCTAGGAATCCGACCTCACTGGAGGGTCCGTGTACATAACCTAACATTTAAAATGTAAATTTTTTTTTAATGATACGTGTAAGTAAATTTTTTTTAATGATACGTGTAAGTAAATTTTTTTTTTAATGATACGTGTAAGTAAATTTTTTTTTTAATGATACGTGTAAGTAATTTTTTTTAATGATACGTGTAAGTAAATTTTTTTTTAATGATACGTGTAAGTAAATTTTTTTTTTATGATACGTGTAAGTAAATTTTTTTTTAATGATACGTGTAAGTAAATTTTTTTTAAATGATACGTGTAAGTAAATTTTTTTTTAATGATACGTGTAAGTAAATTTTTTTTTAATGATACGTGTAAGTAAATTTTTTTTAATGATACGTGTAAGTAAATTTTTTTTTAATGATACGTGTAAGTAATTTTTTTTTCCAAGAAGAGTTCCACACCCTTCATCGGGTAATCAATGTGGTCGATAACCTTCATCGGATAATCAATGGGGTCGATAACCTTCATCGGGTAATCAATGGGGTCGATAACCTTCATCGGGTAATCAATGTGGTCGATAACCTTCATCGGGTAATCAATGGGGTCGATAACCTTCATCGGGTAATCAATGGGGTCGATAACCTTCATCGGGTAATCAATGGGGTCGATAACCTTCATCGGGTAATCAATGTGGTCTATAACCTTCATCGGGTAATCAATGGGGTCTATAACCTTCATCGGGTAATCAATGTGGTCGATAACCTTCATCGGGTAATCAATGTGGTCGATAACCTTCATCGGGTAATCAATGGGGTCGATAACCTTTATCGGGTAATCAATGGGGTCGATAACCTTCATCGGGTAATCAATGGGGTCGATAACCTTCATCGGGTAATCAATGTGGTCGATAACCTTCATCTGAAAATCAAAGGGACCCATGGCACAAATAAGAGTTAAGAAACCTTGCTCTAATAGATCTTTTCGTTTGTGGATTAATTAAACATTATTTCTTTCAGTGTTGACCTCAAGAACTGGGCTGAGTGTCGATATTTTCGGAAGAGAATTAAAGGTAGATAATTCCCTTTTGGTTTACCCAATTAGGAATTACATTTATTCTCTACCTTTGTTTTTTTAAAAAAAAAAAAAACAGTCCTTTTGTGCCATTCTTTCCTTGTCGGTTGAGAAAGTACAAACTCCAAATTCCAAAGAAAAGTTTTTTTAAGTACAAATTCAGATTTCTTGCTATTATTAGCTTATCATGACACATTATTTTGATATAACACATATTACGAGACAGCATAACTTATCAAGCCTTCCCGCCCAGAGAGACTGATTTTTCCCTCGACCTCGGTCGATAATTCTGTAGATAGTTTTTATCAGTGCTTCACCATGCTAGCTGATAGTAGTCTTTTTCATAGCATAGCATTTATCAGTGCTGCCCTTTATTCAGATTGAGTCTCTCTCTCTCCCTCTCTCTCTCTCTCTCTCTCTCTCTCTCTCTCTCTAACCTCCTTTCCACTGTGCGGACGTGTTTTTATTTGGCTCTACATTTTGGATATTTTATTGAAGTTGTTCCCATTTAATATGGATGGTTTATACATCCATGTGTTGGCGGTTTTGTTTGACATACAATGAAATAGTTTATTTTGTAATTGTGTTAAATTCACCCATAAATATTGTGTTTTTTCTGTATGGAATGACGGTAGGAGCGTTCATCGTGCCATGCCACCATTTGTCGATATATGGAAAACTACTTAAACATTTGTAACACATTCCAAACTCTGACGGTGACCTTCTGTCTTGGGAACAATAGACAATGCTAAATCACAGGACTTGTCCGCCCTCAAGCATGTAATGTGATCATGGCGAGCGGGGACAAAAGCGTCGTCGTATCAGGATTTATATATCGGTGTATTCATTTTTGGACTGCAAATGCCTTCTACAATGCTTTTAACAATGACCACGTGACTCGTTACTGACCGCTGTAAAGAAGAGACGGTGTATTTTCTTGGCTACTAGCCCCTCTTAAACAGATAAGGTTTTCAGCGGATCAATGTATTTCACTTGCAATTAATCCCAGTGGGCATGTAAACATGTCACACTTAGAGATCGGTCATGGCTCGTAGGTAACGAAAGCCGCTAGGGACTTAAGATTGCGCCCGACCACGATCAAAAATTACTCCCTACACCAAAACAGATCTCTTCGCGTTAAACTTCAGGGATGCAACAAAGAGTCGGATTTAACCTTTAAAATAGCAAATGACGGTAAATGTGCTACTGTACTCTTCCACAATATATCATTATGAGGCATTTCGCACAACGTGTACCAAATACTACCAGAATGACCATGTCGAGACGAGAGCAGATAAACAAGGTGCCTTTGTAGAAGATTTCATCACAACACCACTACTATCTGTGCACCTTTATCATACAAAAAACAAGGTGATGGCTCAAGAAACTGCCACTGTTATTGAGTCATGGCTGGAAACGGACTTTGTCTGTTTAAATGAGTCTGCACAAAACATAATTTGTACCACAAAATTGGACTCGACAATATGCTTACCCCAGCTCGCAATAGACATCACATCATCAGCTGCCAGCGTCTCATCTGCTGATAGCGAAATCACCAATATTAACTCTAGCATACACTCTCCCACAAATACATCCACTTTGCCTCCCGCAGCACGCGACTTTCCAATGAGCGACACAGTAGCAAATACTCCATTTTCTCAACCTATGCTGGCCAGAGAATATCCAATGGACCCTAAAGAAACTAGCACACAAACAGATGAAACATTATCACGGGAAAATCACCCAGAAGTCGCTCACATGATAAATGCGCAGTGCTGCCAGGAGCTGATGCTCAAAATGGAGGAGACCCTTCCAACACTAATTGCCGATCTGACGACTAATGTCTATAAATCGATCAGCGCAGAAAACGAACTACTCAAAAAGGAAATACTGCATCTGAGAGAAGACAATTCCAATATGAAACACGTCGTTGAGCAACTACGAAGCGATTTTCCTATTTATAAAACAGAGTACTCGGAACATCCTTTTATAGTACCTGAAGCTTCTGGAGATCCCTCCAAAGAACATATATCAAATGAACACCGCAAGCAGCACCAATGTAACATCAAAAAAGTTGAGGATACACGTGCGCACGAAGCTTACCCTATTAGTGTAAAAGTAAGCAACAGGTTTACCGCCCTTAACCAGAGTTCAGTACACAATGAACAGGCATTAACGCCGCTACCAGATCAGATACTGACACCACAACCACCCGATGAAAACACCCAGACTATTCAGGACAATTCACACCAGGAAAATCAATGGCGGCAGCAAGAATCAAAACGAAAGCCGAGTCAACAACCATGTAGTAAAGCAACACATATTATAATTGGCAACTCTCTCCTAACAGGCATATACAATGATCGGATGTCTACTACAAAAGAGGAAACTGTCTCAGTTTTAGCGATACCTGGAGCTGAAACTGAAAGATTAATTGATAGAATTAATAGGTTCGACATACATCATAACATTACAAGAACAACAGTACATGTAGGGATCAACGACATAATGAATGGACACAGCGTTAGCCCTTCGGCGATTTCCAAACTGATCACTACAATAAAACAAAAATTTCCCAACACCTCCATTTTTATGTCATCCATTATTCCACCTTGCTTTGGCTTCCAACGTCGCTGTAGTGAAGTGAATCTGTATGACAACACGCTCAAAAATTCCCCGCTCAAAAACTAGTTAACGTATTTTTAAAATCTATAAATAACTACAGTATTTGAAATTTGTCTGAGAGCCCAGTCAAATTTACCGCCAACAATTTCTCTAGGGTATTTGAATTTGTCTAGGAAATAAGTCAAAAGTTACCGCCCACCCAAAATTTATCTAAGAGCATAGTACAAATTTAACAACCGATCAAATCTTTTCCTTTTCTTGTAGTGATAAGAAAATTCTGGTTGAAGTGGAAATAATGCCTATTTTGTGTTTTTGACCGAACGTAGATAATTTATTTCTGAATAACTAAAGATAATTAAAATGAAAGGGATATCTCGAATTATAGCGCTGATATTGCTTAACACATAAACATAAAGCTTCCCTCATAATAAAATTATATACTTTAGAAAAATTTAATTTAGTGATATTTTCACATCAGGGTAATGCCCAATTTAATTACTTAAAAATTACCCAAATTGAAATGCAAAGGAATAACTAAGGGAAAACTATATAGAACGATAGAGAGAAATTGGCCGTTTAATTATCACTTTTGATAATTAAAATCGGTCCACTAATAACTATAATATAAAATGTTCAAATTTGGTCAGATTATACAGACACGCTTAGAACCGCATAAGTTACTAGTTAAAAAAAATTAACTTTTTGATTTTCCTCTGATTGGCCGGGTGTAGTTCTATAAATAGTAACTACCTATTGTGGTTTTCCGCCATTGAATCATAAAAACCACGCCGAGCTGACGTATCCTAAAAGACTGTATGACCAAGCCTTTGCTGTTTGAACTGAGAGAGCAGTGCTAAGAACCCTTTTACGGCCAGTCAGCTTGTGTGTGTGTGAACGTATTTACCTGAGGGTTATATCACGAATTTACCTCGTGGCTGCATGCAATTGATAAGAAGAGCGTGTGGGAGTTGAGAGCTCCTCATACACTTGGAGCTAGACCCCATCTTCTCAGCCAGGAGTCACAAAGTTGGTGATCCTGACTACTATTGACAGAACAGCAACAGTCTAAAGTTAAGTCCTTTAAGAAGGCAATGTTAGTTCATCCAAACTCATTCACCCAAGAAAACTTAAACACCGTTGTATGATGAAAGTATCAGACCTTGCAGTGTAGGACTGGTAGCAGTATCAATATTAAGAACAGGAACTGTGTGTGTGTAGACATTCCAGTGACCCCTTTACTGAAATGGAACAGATTTTCCAAAATATTTATTTTATTATGTAAATAAGCATTTTCTTGAGTTTGATAATTCCTGACCAAAAAGATTGAGGTTCAGGAAAATTAAATTGTATATATATAATTCATACAGCCTTGCTTAAATAATTTTATTAAAGTTGAAGTTCTGTTTGAAATTAATCATTAAATATATTAAATACCTTCCCCTAGACCCGTAGCTAAATCAGCTTGGGATCAGGAGAGGTAGCCGTTAGGGACTCAGAGTACATCATCATCATCTTCTCTGAGAACTTACATAGCTTGACCCCACTTTGATGTCTATACACCCTTGCTCTTTTCAGAAAAGGGGGTATTACTTATAAGACCAGTCTCTTATCTGGCACTATCCTGGTATCATCTGATACATCTATTTGTCCAGGATAGCCCATCTTTTAATAACATCAAAACCTCTTATGACAGTCGCGTAGCCGACACCAACAACAAGACACTCCAGAGCTATTGTGAACACAACAACATTGGCTTTATCAACAACACTCCTTTCTTCACACGCAACTCTGGAGCACCAAAGAAACTCCTTTACATAGATCAAATACATACATCAAAACTAGGTAGCAGCATCCTGGCAAAAAACATCAAGTACCCACAGCGAACGCAACACGACAACCCACCAGACACAAAGAACACAAACCGATCTACTACGAGATCAGCCCTTCGTGAAAATGCACAACACACCTTACCCGCCCCTCAAAGAAGCACTCCTGTAACCAACAAATTACCTAACAACAAACAGAACGCAACCTACAACCAGGAAGCCGAACGTTAAGATGTTATATTTCCTCCACTACCTATAAGACAGCCCCTCACAAACACAGTATATGACAGTTCAACAAGCAGTGCCACAATGTCCCAGACCCAAAAATCTCCTACAAGTGTTCGAACCACTGCAGACGAAATCTACAGTCGTCATGCTTCCTCCCGTAGCCTTCCTGGTCGTGCTCAGTGGAACCCAGAACGTGGCTACCTGATGCAATTCAGTCTTGCGTCACTCAGCCAAGCACTAATGATGTCTGTGCAACGCGGGCCCTACTATATACCTGACAGAGACATCCATTATCGATGATGAATCCACTCTTTTTTTCTTTTTTCTTTTTTTTCATTGACTTAATCCCTGCGACCAAAGCCGTCTCTCCCCTGAAAAATTAGTTGATTACTGTAACGCATAAAGTAATAAATACTTTGTTACTTTCTCAAAACACTCTAATTTCATTGGCTACAGGCCTTCGACAGTTTTTTATCATAATTTGTGAGATTTTTAAAAATTTTATTTTAATTTTTTTTTTTTTTTTCGTATTCTCTCAGTGTTGCTTAATTACTTTGTTAGAATTTTAGTGTTGTGGTGTGAAAACGTGCCTGCCTACTTTTGTGTGACTATTTTAATATGACTACTGACAATTTCAGTTAATTGTAATTTTTAGCAATACTTGTACCAAGTGTTCGTACGTTAAGTACTAACATTTATATTTGCACTTACTTGGTGACGTTAATTAGTTTCAATTTTCGTGGGTTTCGTATTTAAAACTGCTTTTGTTATTTTCATTTTTAAACCACTCGCCAAAATAAAATGCATACCTATCAGACACAATGGCTAATTAAGGATGGTCTACGGCCACCTGAACATTTACCATTTATTAGGCAAACTTCCTGAGCTTACACAAATTCTGAATAAAAATTTTCATGTTTTTGGTCTTTCCGAAAGTCGTTTAAACGACACAATATCAGCTGATGAAATTGCCCTAAATTGCTTTAAAACTGATCGGCGAGACTCAAGTAGAAAGCTAGAAACAGGTATAGTAGTTTATATTTCCATTTCTATTAGTTATCGCCGCAGAAGCGATTTAGAGACAGCAGAGACCGAGTGCATATGGTTAGAAATAAAACTACCGACTCAGGGACAATTTCTAGTCGGGTATCTTTATAGAAATCCCAGTGCAGGAGCCATCTGGTATGAAGATTTCACCACTATGATGGATACAGTATTTACCACTGCCAAAGAAATTATTTTTCTAGGCGATTTCAACATTGACATGCACAACACAAACCAAACGTGGAAAACATCATACTATCTTACAACCTAAAACAAATAGTCAACCAGCCTACCAGGGTAACAAAAACATCATCCACAACAATTGACCACATCTACGTCACCTGTGCAGAAAACATTATAGAATGCTCTGTTCCTACTGTCGCAATGAGTGACCACTATCCTATATGTTGCACGTGGTCAAAGAATAAGTATAAAGCTCCAAGAAATAAACATATCAGTATTAAATTTAGAAGTGTTAAAAATTTCAACCGTGAACTATTTTTACATGATTTGCGAACTGCACCTCTTGCCAGTGTTTACCAGCTTTCTGATCCCGATGACTCCATTGCCCATTGGACACGTATCTTTCTTTGTGTGTTTGATAACCACGCACCAACTAAAGAAGTTCGTGTGACACGACAGATCAAATCTCCTTGGATCACACAAGCAGTGCTAGACGCTATGCGGCAGAGAGATCAAGCTCACAAAAACAAGGACTTTAACATATACAGAGCACAGAGGAACAACGTGCAATATTTAATTCGTTGAGAAAAAAAAATTACTTTAAAAATTTGGTTCAGAACAAAACAAACAGTAAAGATATATGGAAAGCAATCAACACTTTAGCGAACAAGCGAAATCTGTCAGTCTCGTCAACCCCTAATACTTCATTTACTAGCACAGACTTCAGCAATTACCTTCAGGCAGAAATAAACTGTCTTAAATCTACAATACCAAATTCCCCTTGTGACTTAGGCAGGCTGTCAGTATTTTGTGAGAACAAATGTACCAACACAATCCCATCCAACATTCCGTTTATGACAGTTAATGACGTGTATAACTATCTTCTAGGCCTTAAAGATAATAACTCATGAGGACTTGACGGAGTCAGTAATCGAATACTGCGTTATGCGGCTCCAGCTATTAGTGATTCGCTTACATACATATACAATCAATGTATCGCACGGAGTTACTTTCCGTGGCACTTTAAAGTCGCTAATCTTATTAAGTGAAGCAATGAAAACTGCATGCAAATAAATATCATTAAAACAAAATGTATGATAATATCAACTAGACAAAAATTACAAAACTCACTGAAAACAACACTTCAGCTCTACATTGGAACCTCTTTAATTGAAAATGTAAATGAAAATAAAACACTAGGACTCATAATTGACCAACATTTAAGTTGGAATTCGCATGTACAAGCACTAACCAAACAAACGGCACAAAACGTTTACCAGTTAGCTAAAATCAAACATTTCCTAGATGAGGAGACTCGAAAAATGTTCTATACATCCCAAATACAAACACATCTAGACTATTGTTCCACAATTTGGGATGGCTGCTCCATGTCCAACACTAAAAGACTCTATTCATTACAAAAACGTGCAGTGTGCCTAATTTCAGACAAAAACCTCACACAGTGTGTAGACCCATATACATATCTTAACATATTACCACTAAGAAAGCGCTTTCTCTTCAACAAAGCCAAATTTATTCACAAAATCTTATCATAGAATGCTCCAAAGTATTTGTGGCCTATTTTAAAATACAGCGGAAGACGCAGTCAACGCTTAAATAAATTACTTAATATTAGACAAACATAAAGGTATGTTTTCAGGCACTCGTAAGAAATAAAGAACAGGCCTCGGGTTTCCCTTCCTTATGTGTTATTTAAATAAATTACACATGCCCAAGCCTAGGCTCGACTTATTCAAGAAAAGTTTAGCTTTATCTGCTGCTCATCTGTGGAATAATTTTCCACGCGACCTAAAAAAACACGCTTAGTCCATATTCATTCAATCACAGTCTTTTCAAATACATCATGAGTGCAGATTATATGCCACCCTAATTTAGTTATGTTCTTAAATAATCCATAACATCATATGTAGGTTTTAAAGATAATTTTGTCCTGTTTAGTATTAATTATGATAAGGTACTGTAAATCTGTGTAACTATTATTGTTCTGTTACAATGTTGGGATTTTATTTTATTTTATTGTATGTTATTTTCTTATTTTCGTATTTTAAGTAATATTTAAGATACATGTGAGAATTAATGAATTCAGTATGGAAGACGAGAGAAAGTAAGGGCAGAATGTTGGACGGGCCTGCGTGCTCAATTCTAAACCCTTTGAAAATAAAGTTCTATCTATCTATCTATCTATCTATCTATCTATCTATCTATCTATCTATCTATCTATCTATCTATCTATCTATCTATCTATCTATCTATCTATCTATCTATCTATCTATCTATCTATCTATCTATCTATCTATCTATCTATCTATCTAGCTAGCTAGCTAGCTAGCTAGCTACCTAGCTACCTAGCTAGCTATATATCTATCTTTCTAAGGTTTGTTTTTAGTGGCAATTGCTCTTTGATATAACAAACGGAGCTCTGTCTGGGGTGAAAGATGTGTGCCTCTCCACGTAAAGACGAAATCTGCAAAGAAGGAAAAAAATATCGAACGCGGTTAGGAGGTAGAGCTAAGAGCCTAATAAAAAAAAGTATATTATGTAACTTTGTTTACTAGTGCCAGCACTACTCGCGTTCACCTACCTGCCTGGGTGCCAGCTATATATAGACTCCACACTCCCGACTAACCTGATATATGTGCGTGTGCGTAATGGATAAGATGCACACACACTTTGGAGCACATCAGAAGGAAATCCTTGACCGATTGCTTCAAGCTCATTTGTACTTCTGCAAGTTAAACACACGAAGCGTCTCATTGGAGCGAATGTGTTTACGTTAGCGCTTTTCAAGCTTTTGAAAAACCATAAAACTATTCAACAAGAAGTCGTGAAATTCTTTATGGAATCGGTCGTTTTACGAGAATTTCTCAAGATCTGAGTTTCGATCATTGATGCATTGTATTTAGGACATGGGAATACATTTTCCGAAGATTTGAACGATGACCAGGTAAAAACAGCTACGGTACCTGTCAATTGATTTTACTTTTTCACTTCTATGTAGATAACGTTATGCATTAACAAAATCCGTTCTATAAAGCATGCGTCTAATTTGTACTCCCTGTGTTTGTTCGTCTCAATTCACAAAATCTATGTTTTCATCGTTACGTTCATCATTTTTTTTATTATTATTTATATTCCATTAATTAAACCGATGGTCAAGAAAATATGAGCCCAACACCATATTCCCAATATGCCTCAATGGGCGTGTAACGGGATCCTTTATTTTTGTTTTCTTTCCATTATATATATATATATATATATATATATATATATATATATATATATATATATATATATATATATATATATATATATATATATATATATATATATATATATATATATATATATATACGCACGTCCTCATGATTCTCTTAGTTATTTTAGCTCACTTACTCATGCACACACTCACTCTCTGATATACGAGGCGTGTTCAAATGAAACCCGACCGTGCTGCGCCTAGTGGACATTCATAGGAGGAGCATGATGACGTCACACCTGACGTAATAAGCACATACGAATGTACAAGTGTGTAAGTGTTCATTCTCCTAGTATTCATTGGTTGTGCTGCAGACCGTTAAAATAATGGCCGGTGTGATAAGGAATCCGTCCAAGGTCGATCACCATAAGGAAGAACGCATGGGATGGAGTTTGAACCACCTGCTGCGTTACGAAGAGGAGGGTGATGCATTTCTGTTGCGCATAGTGGCAGGCGATGAGTCGTGGTGCCACCACTTTCAGCTGTGCAGCAAATCAGCGAGCATGCAATGGAAACATCCCGGATCACCAAAACCCAAAAAATTCAAGTCACAGATTTCCGCCGGTAAGGTTATGCTGACCGCATTTTTTGACCATAAGGGCTTCTATTGGTAGACTTTAAAGAGCCTGGCGTGAACATCAATGCTATACGCTACAAAGACACACTAGACATCCTGCATACAGCCACCAAGAATAAACGACCCGGCATGCTTTCGCGTGGTGTGATTCTGTTGCACGACAATGCTCGTCCACATGTTGTGAACATTGTGCAGGAAATGTTAGCAAGGAAAAGGTGGGAAGTTCTGCCACACCCAGCCTACAGCCCCGATCTGTCACCATGTGACTTTCATTTGTTGGGACCCTTTAAAAAATCTCTAAAGGGACAACGATTCGACTCTGATGCAGACGTCAGGGCCTCGGTGACCACATGGTTCAATAAGCAACCAAAGTCATTTTTCTCGGACGGCATCCGCCGTCTACCCAAGCAGTGGGATGCGTGTCTGAATGCCTATGGTGACTATTTCTAAAGAACCCCAGTGAGTACTTGCTTCATAACAATTGCTGTATTTAATTCTACTACTCCTGCTGATGTACCTTACATATATTTGTTATAAAGCCACTGGGACGGGTTTCATTTGAACACACCTCGTAATTATTCACACACACAAACTTATTGAATCACTCATAATCACTCATATACTCATTCATACATACTCACTCACATTACTGACATACTCTTTCACACACACTCACTCACTGATAAACTCGCTCGCTCACTCACTCCTTCGCACACATTCGCTCATTGAATCCCTCACGGTCATACTCATTCCTTGACAAACTCAGTCACTCATTCACACATACTCACTTATTGACTGACACACTCATTCACTACCTGACATACTCATTAACACAATATCATTCACTCACTGACACGCCTACTCACTCATTTATAAGTGTACTCTCTAACTGACATACTCATTCCCAAACATTCGCTAACGTGTACACTCAATCGATCACTACTTCACACACATTAACTAACATACTCATTCACTGACACACTCACTCATCGACATACTCATTCACTCATTGACTCACTCACACACTTACTAATATATCCATTTATCGACGTACACACTCATTATTTCACTGACGCACTCATTAATCTACTCACTCTCTCAGTGACATACGAACTCACGCATTCATTCACACACACTTACTCAATTGTTGACATACACACACACTCACTCTATGATTCATACACTCACATTTTCACAAAACTCACTCACTGACTACTATATTCACTCACTGACAAACTAACTTACCCACTCATTCAGACACTCACTCATTGGCTGACACACCCATTCACTCACTCAGTCAATCACTGATTAATTCACTCATTCATTTCCACGCACTCACTTAATCACTGGCATACCAATTTACACAGACACACACTCATTCACTGACATACTCACTGACACATACTCACTCATTCTCTTCACTGATGTATTCACTCCTTCACATACACTAACTGACATGTTCCCTTACTAACTCACTGACACACCAACTCTCTCACTTTAACATTCATTCACCCAGTGACACACTTGATCACTCATTGACACACCCGTTCACACACTGTCATACCCATTCACTCACTAGCACAGTCACTCATGCAATGACACACTCACTTATTCATTCACACACAAACTCACTGAGTAATATGCCCATTCACACACTCTTCTTCCTTACCTTACATACTCATCACACAATCATTCCTTCACTCACTGGCAAATTATTCGAATTAATATACGCCGGCATCAGGAAAATTAACTTTAAGAAAGTTAATAGTTTTATAATTAAGCATGCATACCGAAATTACAAGAAATACTCCTTCCTAATATGCAACATCAGCAACCAAGAACTACTTATTCGGAGTAACCAGGAGGACATGCACATCATCATAGCTGGCAGACGCTGGAGTTGGGTTGGCCATGTCCTCAGAAGGGACCCTGATACCATCGCAAGAACAGCTATGCTATGGACCCCCGAGGGAAAGCGAAAGAGAGGTCGACCAAAAACAACTTGGCGGAGAACTGTGGAAGCTGAGATGCAAAGAATGAACCACAGTTGGGGCACTGTACGAAGGATGGCCGCCGACCGAGCAAAGTGGAATCAATTTGTTGCTGCCCTACAAGACGCCACCAGGCGTGATGGCCGCTGACTGCTTTGACGGTTGGCGGTTATGGATCAAAGAAGAAGAAGAATATGCAACTGGTATCATGCTTAGTAACGCTAATTCCACTCACCAGATAGGAGAGCACTGGCACCCTGAGACACAAGAAACAAATAATGCTTGAGCCGAGATTAAATAGCCAAGTTCTGCCTTAGATCATCCTTCATCTGGCAGACGCTTGGACGAACAAGCGGCGAGGCAGATTGGGGACAAAAACGTCAGGAAACCGGAAGATTTCCCCTGCCACAGAGATGAAAGAGTTCCTAGCTCGGTTGACAAGGGAAGTAGCGAGAAGCACACTCCTCTTTGTCCTGGCAAAAAGGGTTCATGAAGACGAGCAGACCAGTGACATGAAAAAGCATGACAAGGAAGGATCCGCCAGCGCTCGGTTCTCCTCGTCAGCCACGGGAAAGTTAGATAATAACTTAGTGAACAGGAATAATAAGTAGGTGGATCTCCCCTGAATCAAAAGACATAAGATACGCAGCTACCAGCATGAAAAGAATTTCGGTCGCATCTGTGAAGACGAAGCAAAAATACGTGAAGGAGGGGACTACGGGGATGTCTAATTTAAGATTTACAATGCCGAGGTCTGGAATATTACGTTAAACTCAAGGCAAAAATTAAGAGGGCGGAGACAAAAACTCAGAGATGAGAAAGTGTGCGTTTAGACCAGCTGATCGAAAGAAAATATGAGTCAAACTCGTGACACCAACACACATACTCACTCACTAACATACTAATTTACACATTCACTGATATACTCATTCACTTATTCTTTTGCATGCACTGACACTACACTCACTCACCTACACACCCAATGACTAGCAGATATACTCATTTACACACACATACACACATTTACACACACACATTCACTCAGTGATATGCTCATTCAGATTCATTCACGCGCAGATTGATAAATCTACTCATGCAAACTCACTCACTCACTAATACACTAACTCATTTACTCCTTCAAACACACTACCATGCTCACTCACTAATAAACTCACTCACTCACTCATTCACACACACTCACTCATTGACTTACCCACCCATTCACTCATTGACACACTCACTCATAAACACAGCCACTCCCTCATTCCCACAGACTCACTCATTCACTGACACACCAACTCACTTATGCACACACACACACTCATTTACATACTCATCCCCACACATTCACTCACTAATACACTAATACACTCATTCACTCACTCCTTCACACACGCTCACTCACTGGCATACTCATTCACACACACCATCACTCGCGGACGGACACACTCAATCACTCACTTGAGCAGACTCCTTCACTGACATACTCTCTCAGTGCATGCACACTCTCCCTTACTGACATAATCTTTCTTTCACTCACTCATTCACACACACACTCACTGACTCATTTATGCTGCCAGACAGTCACCTCTACTCCTAATCACCCTTTTATATTCTCTACTTGCATAGTCACCCCCGCAATCCTTTTTCATTCATTCTTTCATTTAGTCAATCGTTTATTCATCCACTCACTAACCTCACACTTAAATTGATTTAATCATTCTCTGTTTTGATCAATGCCATGCAGCCTTCTGAAAGCTGTACAAGCCAACAGCCCACGTATGCTGGCTGTGCTACTGAATGGCCCAAACTCTCCAAGTGATGTTGAGAATGCGCTCTTCCACGCATGCCAAGAAGGTCTGGTAGACTGTGTCAGGTGCTTGCTACAGCAAGGTAATCTTTGAGCAACACGGCAACTTTACCTGTTTATTGTTGTCATGTTCATTGTTACAGCTTTTCGTGTTTATTGTTGCAGCTTTTCGGGTTTATTGTTACAGCATTTCATGTTTACTGTTGCAGCATTTCGTTGTAGATTGTCATGTTTGCTGTTGCAGCATTTCGTTGTAGATTGTCGTGTTTACTGTTGCAGCTTTTTGTTGTAGATTGTCTTGTT
Source organism: Oreohelix idahoensis (assembly GCA_024509875.1). Taxonomy (NCBI): domain Eukaryota; kingdom Metazoa; phylum Mollusca; class Gastropoda; order Stylommatophora; family Oreohelicidae; genus Oreohelix; species Oreohelix idahoensis. The sequence goes on along the minus strand of JAMPIV010000272.1, from coordinate 314,192 downwards.
TACTGTTGCATCTTTTCGTTGCAGCTTGCCGTGTTTACTGTTGCAGCTTTTCGTGTTTACTGTTGCAGGATTTCGTTGTAGATTGTCTTGTTTACTGTTGCAGGATTTCGTTGTAGATTGCCGTGTTTACTGTTGCAGCTTTTCGTTGTAGATTGTCGTGTTAACTGTTGCAGCTTTTCGTTGCAGCTTGCCGTGTTTACTGTTGCAGCTTGCCGTGTTTATTGTTGCAGCTTGCCGTATTTACTGTTGCAGCTTGCCGTGTTTACTGTTGCAGCTTGCCGTGTTCACTGTTGAAGTAGTCCTATTCTTGCTGTGTCTTTCCAGAGACCTTCATGATTTACGTAGGGGATAAATTCCATTTTAGTGACTTTGAAAACACCGACGGTGATCAACAACCACATTTATAAGTTGTTGCAAACGGAGAGACACGGTAAGTGTGCTTGATACAGGCATAAGTTATATCGCTGCTGTCGCTGGTCCCCTTGCAGGAATATTGCACTAAAGCATTCATGTGTTATTGCAGTACTAATTTCTGTTGCGATGTGTTTTACACGACGAGGTTGCCAACCGTATGCACTGCATCATAATAGTTCCCCCTTACAACATGCCTGAGGATAGCAGTAATTCTATTTTTCTCTTCATCCAGTCATAGATCACCGTTAACTATACGGGGCTTACAGGTGGTGTAATAAAAAAACATGCTGGGGCAAAGGTAAACATTTAAAATATTATGTGAACGTTTTACACAGAAGAAACGAAAACTGATTATGTTGTAGGTAACTCACGATGCATCATCAATAACTCACACAATGTTGCTTCAACGTTTTAAATTCTGTAAAAGCCGGCCAACGTTACGCTCCTAACTCCATTTAAAAGCTCCTAAGCGAGGGCTTGCATAGTCCATGACAACAAAGTCTGGGTCCAAGCCTTCTCGTGGTGGAAATGTTTGTATTTGCAGAAGGAGGAGCGATCATGGGAATCTGGTGACATAAAACAAGAATACACCCCATTTAGATGAAAAACTATGAAATTAAACCTCATGCTGCCTTGCAGACGAGATACTGCTGCATTAAACGATAACATCGAAAGGCAACGGAGAACCTCCGCATGTATTTTCATTATTATCACGGATCCCACAACGTGGCTGGTGTTCTTCTTTTGTGAATCTTTGGTGAAACTAACAAACATATTACAACTGCAGCAGTTACTAAAGGAAGAATATCGGTCTGCACTGGGAAGTGTATACGAAACATGTCTTGAGAGGACAATAAAGAGGACCGTAATATTAGTCAAACAGGACAGTTCTATGAGGCAACAGAGACATATAGTTTTCAATTCCCAATTGTGTGGGAATATACATTCGTAAATACACTCCCTAATCCTGCAATTACATATGTAAAATTACTTTATAATTCATACCTGTTCGAAACATTACCAGATCATGAGGTTTTTTCTTCTTCTTTGATATACGAGCTAATACAGTGGTTCCCAAACAGTTTGGCGCGCCACACTGGTGTAGCACTAGAGAATGACAGGTATGGCCGGAGGATTCAAAGGCAATCAAGGACTTATAATTATTTTCAAAAAAATTCAAATGCCAACAATAAATATGAAGGCCATTTTCTTATTTATTTTCATTATTTTGTTACAAGTGATATAAAAGTGGAAACATATGTATAGAAACCCATATCATTTTTTCAGAGTTAATTCAGTAATATAATTTAATTTATAGCAGGTGCAGTTCTCCACGACATATTGTTGTGAACAGCGATTTTCAGCTCTAACAAATATCAAAGACCAGAAAAGAGAAGACTTCTTTGTGTTGATGAGGAGATTAAAGTTTATTTGTCTTAAATAAAATCTAATAAAAATGAGATTTCCCTACAAAATGAAGCTCACACTTCTCATTGAATGTGTATATTTTGTGAATGATTCGTTTTTTGTTTGTTTGTATGTAGCTGTATTGCCTTATTGCCTAGATGTCTGATAGTCATTTTATAAAGTAGTCGTGTTCTATTTAATGAATGAAGCACTGCTAGGAGTTGATATTTTGTTTGCTGAAAGGTTTTCTCATCAACAAAAAACCCGATATGGCGCGAGAAAATGTTCATTCCGAAAGTGTGGCCCAGAGAAAAACGCTTAGTAACGACGAAGCTAATATATGGTGTCCATACTGAACGTAGTGCGCACAGCAAGTACAAGGCAGAGCTCAATAGTGCAAGGGAGATAGCTATCACAATTTTTGTGACTCTAAAATACGACACGTGTTATGTCCCTTACAAAATCTCTGAGGTTACTTTCAATTAAAGTTAGTTGCTTATCCTTTACAGGACATGGCAATCAACCCCAGCTTTTATTGGCTGTTTGTGATTATTCTAGGCAATTTTTTTCATTCAGTAGTTTGCCATTGCTTTCTGAACGGTACGGCGCTTATACCATTGTTAAAAATCCACACAAAGCGATCTGCTACCAAACCGCCTGCAGCAGGTTTCGAACCTGGTATATCTGGATTATGAAACTGCGTTCATATCCATTAGGCCACAAACGCCGACATTTTCAATTACGTAGAATAATATTCACGATCATTTTCCTTTCGCTCCTTATGGAGCATGCAGTCAACACCGCAGCTGGGCCTCCTTGCAGAAAAAATGCATCAAGCCCTCACTTGCTCTTGCATCTGTGATTTCTGTAGCAATGGGTTTTACTTGATGAAGCTGCCAGCCTCATGCACAGCCTCATAATAGTTGCCTTGTACGACACGCGTGAGGGAATAATTAACCTATTCTTTATCAGTTCATCAGAGACCTCTGGGAATTTACACGTGGAGTAGAATAATATTCATTTTCACCCATCAGTTCCCCAAGTAGCATAGACCTGCAACAAAATTATGCCAGGTCCTCCTGTCACGTGCCATCAGCTCAAGGTCTGTCCATTTCTTCTATATCCTCTTCATATCTGTCTCCAGTTCTCTTCTCCATGTGTTCCTTAGTCTCATCCTGCCTCTCTTACCCTGGGGGAATCCTTGTAGCAACAAGTACTGCCTGGTAATGCTATCAACGGGTTTCCTCAGTGTGTGTCCTATCCATCTTCAGCGTCCTGTTTTCACCTCTTGTTTTACTGGCACTTGTCTGATTCTTGTCATCAGTTCCACGTCAGTAATCTTGTCATATCATTTCAATCCTTTAATTGTATTGCTGGTCTAAAACTCTGCATTTCTGAATAGTATAGTTTACATACCTGTTAGCAGGTATTAGAATAATATTATGTTTTTGTAGGAGTTTTAACATTTACTAAAAGAACAGTTGCGCGACGGCAGCTGAGGTTCAAAGACGTGTGCAAGAGAGACATGAGGGCACTGGGCATAAATCCAGCAACCTGGGAGGATAAAGCTGCCGATCGCACCAAGTGTCGATGCTGTATCTACGGCGCCACCTCAGATTGGGCGACAAGAAGCTCTCACAGAAAGCAGAAGAGAGAAGAAAACGTCAAAAGGATCACCATGAAAATAAGCAACTGAGGGCTGTCACCTCAGTGGCGCATTCCCATAGTCAGTTATGACTGAAGAGGCTATTATGATTATTATTATTATTATAACATTTAACGGTATTTAGTGCTTCTCTCACAGGGTCAGCTGATCCAAACGTAAGAAACGCTAGTGGGAATACACCTCTGTACTTGGCAGTCAAAGAGGGCCACAAGGAAGTTGTCGCAGCCCTGTGTGATGCTGGAGCAAAGGTGGATGCCCGAGTCAGCAACAAAAATACGGCATTACACGTGGCAGCGAAATGGGGCAAAGATGATTGTTTGGAGGTAGGTATGGAGAGAATGCTTGTTGATTAATATCATCATCATTATCTTTTGTTGCTCCTGATCGAGTATAGAGCCACTACGGTAGCGGGTCTCTTTCAGTACGCCTGTATCAAGCCGTCAAATTCTCTTGCAACAGTGGCTAATGTCAAGCCAGTCCTATTGTGTGGCTCTGAGACATGGAGAGCAACAAAAACAACAACCAAAAAAGCTACAGACTTTTATAAACGGGTGCTTGCGTAGAATAGAAGGACTGAAATGGTATGACAAAGTCACAAATGTGGAATTGATGACAAGAACCAGACAAGTGCCAGTGGAACAAGAGCTGAGAAGAAGACGCTGGCGATGGATAGGACACACATTGAGGAAACCTGTTGATAGCATTACAAGGCAGTCCTTGTTCTGGAATCCACAAGGAAAGAGAGACAGAGGTAGACCAAAAAACACATGGAGAAGAGAACTGGATATAGAGGTGAAAATGATGAAGAACACATGGAAAGAACTTGAGCGGATGGCACAGGAAAGGAAGACTTGGCATGTATTTGTTGAAGGCCTATGCTCCTCGTGGAGCTAAAAGGTATTGGGTGGCTTATGTGTCGATTTGTTTTACATGATGAGGTTATCAGCCAAAAACACAAGCTCATATTACTTGACTGGTACGACATGCATGAAGGTAGAGTAGTCCTTTTCTTTCATTATCTCTACAGAGACCCCCATTAACTACACGGAACAATGTTCGTGAATATAACGAAGAAGTTCAAACAAAATTGTGTGATTGTCATAATCGTCCACTTTTTTTTTTTTTTTTTTTTTTTTTTTTTTCGTACGCCCGCTAATACTCGAGGCGAAATCTCAGGTTATTATTAATGTCTAACCTGACATTGATTTTACGTGAGTATCCCTTTTTCTTGTACAGAGACAGGTGTCCCTCGCCATTCAGGCAAATACTCTCCGATTTCGGAGGTACCCATTAGAGCTGGGTCGGCTCAGGAGCCGCCAATCCCTGGTCGACAACACCCCTTCAAATGTCCTCGCCAGGTCTCGAGTTAATCCAGTCCAAATCCCGGTCGACGAAAAATCCTCAAATGCCGTCGCCCGGGTTTGATCCTGCATCACCCGGTCGCCAGAGCGGTGTGGTAACCACTACGCTAGCGCGACTCAAATCAGCAGCTAAATTAAACATGTTTAAGTTTCGTTTTGGAGGCGGCAAGAAAAACTGTCAAATAAACAAAAAGTAAAATCTATAGAGCAGGCATCACCAACGGTTTTTTGTCTGCGTACCCCTTGGCTTTAAATAAACCTTCTTGTACCCCCTGTTCAATGTGAGAGGAAATGAAGTCTAGAGGTTACCATGTCTACGCACATAAGAAACTAAATAAACAGATTGATTAATTGTTTATAAAGAAAACTGTATTGGATACAGGGCAACAATTTTTTGTATCATAAATTTATTAAATGTTTAGCTGAGCACAGTGGAAAAAAAAATGAGTGAATCACTTCATTATTTTTCTAGTGAGCCAACAGTTTTATTCCTGGCACAGTTTTTGAAAAAGTTACCAGCAAATTTTGTTCAGTCTCCAGTTTGTTTCCTGCTTTGGATTTGACTGAGAACATGACTCATTGATCTGTCTTGTTTCACTACCACTACTAGCTATTGGAATATTTTAACAAACTAATATCGTTAGTTACCAAATATTCCTCGCACCCCCTTGACAAACGTCAATCATCCCCTGTGGGGTAAGCGTACCCCAGGTTTGGAACCTCTGCTGTGGAGTATTAAAAAGTAGTAACATGTCTAGTAATCAGCAGCACGTAGTGGAAGAGAATGGAATGTAAGCTAAATGTCATGGAAATTATGAAATAGAAGAAATTTACCCTGATTCTCTTGTAGAAGTGCTCAGCAAAGCTTAAAACATTCATATCTTCCACAAATACCTTGTCATTCCTTACGGAGCTTGAAGAAACAATTACAACTGCCTCTCCATGTAGGAACTTTCATCAGAACTCATACTGTTATTGTGTTGGTGGTAAAGAAGGAATATATGTGGGTGTATGTGGGAGATTTATGGACAGCGTGTTGATTGAATGAATACGTCTGATGCTATTGTGACTTGCGAGGGTCTGGTTTAGTTAGATAATAGTTGTAGTCTCATTTAAATGGTTGAGTAGTATTCAAGACTGTTGTGAGTTAATGAATGTTTTGAGTTTGTGTGGGTTGTTGTGCTGGAAAGCGAGATTTGCGTGAGCTCGTACAAGGAGTGCAGGCTGTGAGCAGGACCGAGAGTGGAGCAAGATATTTGGGGCAGATGAAAATTCGAATATGTACGGAACACTTGAGTGTGGGGACATGAATTATGAAAATGTAATGAAATATTAATTGGGAGTTTTCCAATAGTTTCCTGCCAATTTTTAATGTCATTGATTATAATCGGATACTCTGTGTGTTCTCAGTTATGATTGTATCTGCAAACAGCCAGGACTTTTACACATTGTTCTGGATACTTTACCAGACAGTCTTAGGACTGTATACCAACTGTTGTTCTTTCATTGATGTTAAATATCCCGGTCATATTTCCTGCGTATCGGAAGAAGAATGTATCAACAATGAAAGAAAGTACTAGTACACTAAAGTACACTAGTTTCTGCAGCAATTTGTTTTTTATGATGAAATTCCCAACCCCATTCGCAACCTGCTATTTTACGCCTCTTGCAACATGCTTGAGAATATTAGGCTTATTCTTCCTTTGTTTACACAGAGATTCCCCGGGACCGTCACAGAACAAGACTTAACATCGGTTTAGACTTTCCTCAACAGGTATGCAAATACTCTAGCTTGCCATTATCAATTTCTCATGTATTCACCTTATTAATTTATTGTCAAATTGTCCTCAGATACTTCTCGAACGAGGCTGTAGCATCAACGTCTTAGATTCTACATCAAGCACAGCTTTGGTCTTGGCTGTGAGAGGGAAACACTACGTTGCCATTGGTAATCTGATTCACAGTGGTTGTAACCTTGACTACCGGGATGATCAAGGTCGGACTGCCCTACACTACGCGTGTCACACAGCAGTAGCAGTTGACCAACTTCTGCTAGCAGGTATGGTCCATGAATACAAAGTCTTAATTAATGACTAATTTAGTCAAAATATTATTTTGAATATACAAGATTCTGTAAATTTATTTATTCAAGCTTAAAGTAAAGAGTTCGAAATGATGTCTGGCATTTCTTCATACACAAATACAGGAAAGTCTGCAAGCCACATAGAAGACGCGGACAGACCTTCAGCTGATAGCTCGGGACGGGAAGACATTTCTTCAGTTTTTAAAGGCCTTTGTTCCTTGCAGCGCGGATGTGTGATGGTGTTGGCTCAGACACAAATAGAAAAAAAATCATTAATCACGCCCGTTTTTATTTGTTAAAAACGCCTATTAACCCCTCAACAAGCATAATTCAGAAAATATAGATCTACTGAAGATCACATCACATATATAGCTCAGGAAATCGAAGATGCCTTCTAATAGAAAATGCACATGCTGGTGGTTTGGGTAGATTTGGAAAAAGCGTTTGATAAAGTGTGGAAAGCGGGACTGAAAGTCAAGCTGCAAAGAACTGGTGTGAGTGGGAGAATGTACAAATAGATTGGTCACTACGTTCAGAATAGAACCACCAGAGTACAGCTTGAAGGACAAACTAGTAGGAAGTTTATTTTGGAGCAGGGGGTCCCCCAACGGGGGAGTCCTGTCACCTGTACTTTTCTTTGCATACATAAGTGACATAACAGAAAATATTCCAATAAGAACATGCAATGCCTCCTTTGCAGATAACTTGGCTTTGTGGATCTCTGAAGTGTATATTACCATTGAAAATAGTCGGAAATTAGCGTTGTGGATCTCTGAAGTGTATATCACTACTGCAAACATTCGGACGCAGCAAGCCCTAACATCACTGGAGGAGTAGGCCAAAACATTGCTAATGAAGATAAATGAAGGGAAAACAACGTAAGCAGTGTTCTCCCTCTCAAATAAACCACAGAGTTCCAAACAAGTGCTAAACATGGGGAAATCTACATCTGGATGAAAATTCAAACTAGTGCTAAGGGGGAAAATCTACATCTGGATGAAAATTCAAACTAGTGCTAAACGGAGAAAATCTACATCTGGATGAAAATCCAAACTACCTAGGCATTATTTTTTTATCGCCGTTTGACTAGGAAAAAACGGGTTGAAACAAACTGAATGAGGGCAAAGCAAAGAATGGCAGTCATGAAAAAAACTTGCTGGAACAGCTTGGGGAGCAGATGAGAGAGTACTAAAGACACTATACACAGGGCGAGTGAGACCAGTCCTTGAATAGGGCACTGCAGCATATAGGCAACAGTTGCTAAGTCAAACTTTGATAAAATCAGCAGACCCCTAAACCAAGCATTGAGAATCATAACGGGAGGAGGCATGAAGTCAACACCTATAAGAGAACTCAAAAAGATTACATACCTCCAGCCAATGGAGGACAGACGAGATAGCAAGGCCCAACAACTAGCTGAACAATTCAAGAGACTAACAGACCATCCAATGTACCATATAATAAATGCTCTTGGAAGGGAAAGACTCAAACGAATCAAACTTTGTAGATTCAAGCACAACAAAGATGACAGCAGTTCCCATAAATGCAGTATCAACTATTAAACCAATCTACACTGCACACAAGCTCCCAGTTTGGAAACAACATCGTTTTCCTGAAATGATAGAAAACATTCCTGGCATTGAGAGAAAGAAGAGCCAGACTGTCACAGAAAGAAAAGTCATAACGACAAAATACAGAGAGAAACATTACCGAAGCAACACCTGGACCCATGCCTACACTGATGGATCAGCAACAAATGCAACAGAAGATAGAAGTGGAGGTGTGCTTCTGCCCTCAAGCACAGGTACTCAAAAACGATTTCAGTAGCAACAGGAACATTATCAAGTAACTTCAGATCAGAGGCAGAGGCCTTAAAAATTGCAGCAGAATGGCGGAGGAAAGCACCGAGAGGCAAGTTGTTTTCTCCACAGACACATTGTCGGTAGTTGCAACGCTGAATAGTGTAGATGAGAATAGTGTACACCTGGACGATCTAAGAGTAATGCTCTACAAACTAGGTCAATGATTCAAATGAGTTGTGATACAATGGATCCCATCTCATTGTAGCATCCACGGCAATGAAGAAGCTGACAGATTGGCAAAGGAAAGTGGAAAGCTACCTCAGCCTGGTGCAAGCATAACTTTTGAAGAGATAAAGAGTTTTATCAGAACCAGATTCAGAAACAAATTGGGTGCAGACCATCCAAGACACACACACAAAATGATGCATACTACCAGCTCAGCAGAAGAGACCCAGTGATAATCGTCAGTCTCGGCACGAGCCACAACTGATTGGGAATATCATCTCTTCAACAAGCTAAAGATGGGAAATACCAATGAGTGTAAATGTGGCACTGATAAAATTACTGCTGAACATCTGCTTCAGATATGCCCAACATATGAGGAACATAAAAAGCACATATGGCCGTCACAAGTACCACTGTTAACAACAAAAAAACTCTGTAGAGATGCAAATAGTCTGAAGCCGGTCACTGCTTTCTTAGAAAGTATTCAAGCAGACGTCTGAGAGTGTACGAAGAAGATTTGTTTATAGCAGCATTTATTTACTAGTCTATAAATGTGGAAAACAATCTGAAATGATGTTTGGTCTTTGCTCAGGAACTAATGGTTTAAAGTCTGAAATTATGCTTGGCGTTTCTTCAAACTGAGAATATGGTAGAATTTTGAACTGACGTGATAACAAAGTTGTTTTTAATGGCATCTACAACACTTCATAACTGATCTCCTAGAGCAAAATGAATCCTGAAATCATCGAGTGTGAACACCATAGCCGGATTCGTCTTATGAGTCATGTGACCAAAATACTTATAAAAATTATCATGACAGGAGTGAGAAGTTAAAACAAAAACCCTATGCATTTGTGATGAACAGTACGGATTGGCAGAGGGCAAAGGCACAAACATCGCCATGTATATTACAAGAACGTTAATAGAAATAGCTACAAAATGTCAAACTTAGGCTTTCAAGACTACATTAAGGCACGCGACAAGTTGAAATGTAATTAAATAATCAGAGGCGTCAGCGTTTGAAAGAATGTTTACGACCGGAAATTTGACTGAATACCCTGAACGGCTCCTGCACATAAATCCCGTGTGGATGGGAAGGATGCGAAGCTCCTGACCGGGTTGGAAGGAAAGTCCACTGACCCCCCAGCCTCGCAATGACATGTCATTGGGCCAAAAGAGCTGGAAAGCTCGAGTGCCGCTGGTTAGGAAAAAAAAAATAATAATCAGAATGTTATAAGTTTAAACTTTGATGACAAAGGTCTGAGAATAATAAAGAACATGTATTTGTAGCTATAAGAATTGACAGCTAGTAGTAAACTTTTAACCGACGAAACAAGATGTTAGGCAAGAAGTAAAGATATATGCTGTCACCTGATTTGGTATCACTGTACGATGAAAATAAAGCGAACCGCAGAGGACATACCAGGAATACCAATTGATGAACATCATATAAACAATTTTAGATACGCTGATAATAAGGTCTTAATAACACTATTGAAAAAAAAGTTACAAGAAATGATCGACACAGTAATGACAGCGCTTAAAAGTAACAGCCTTAATCATAAAAAAATAAAAAATAAATAAATAAAAATAGACTAAAGTAATGGCCGTCTCGAAAAAAACTGACTTGTCCAGAATGCACCATCAAAGTAACCAGGACAGTTTTGGAACATGTTCACAGATTCCTATACTTGGGCACGTTAATAACATCAGATGAAATATTCATCTAAGAAATTGACTGTTATAGTCCAATCAAAAATTCCTTAAATTAAAAATCACTCGATGCAATATATCTTTGTCAATGGAAGTAAGAAAGAGAGTTCTTCAGTGCTACATAGAGCCGATCCTGTCATATGGAAGCTAACCGCAGAGAATCAGAAAGCAAGGATGCACCTGGAATCACAGAGATATAGTTTTTAGAAATGAATATTTACAATAACAGAGATAGCAACGAGAGTAGGCCCTTAAACTTTGGCATGTTAAGAGAAGAGGAAAAGAATACACTGTGACGAAAGAAAAAAATTGATGGAAAAAATACATAAAGGAGACAAAGAAAAAGGACAAGGCAGTTTAACTTCCTGGCAGGGATAGACGTCATCAACAAAATTAATGAACACACTGGGGACAGAAAGATGTGAAAAGATACGATAGCCTACTCAAAGCTGAATTAGCACTTGCAGAAGAATAGTTTCTTCGTATGGAAAAACGGAAAATGTGAAATTATCACTGCTGTTGGGTAAGGAATTGAACTCACTTCAACTGTGTACGTGTCATCTTGTCCACATAGGTGTTACTCCTTTTATTAACTCATGTACATATTACCCTCATCATCGTCTTTCATCTTATTAGGCGTTCTACCAACATCACTAAACCATCAGTTCTGGCAACATCACTAAACCATCAGTTCTTCCATCCAAAAATTCGTCATTAACCTACAATAACTATCAGTCCTTCGTCGACTTTCTCCAACCAAAGTTCCACAGCAAACTTTCTCTTACCCTCTATTCTTCACCAACTTTATCTTCCAGCAATCATCATTTTGTCATAAACTCTTGTGCCATCCACTGTAACAGGTGCTAATGTTAACATTCGTGACAACCAGGGCTGTACCCCGCTGCTAATGGCTGCAACTGAAGGGCTAGACCGTGTAGTACATAGCTTATGTTGTACACCTGGGATAGATGTTAACATCTCCAACCACTGTGCCCAGAAAACTCCGTTGCATATACTCGCATATAAAGGACACATAAGGTTCTTTTTTAATCCTTATATTAAATATTGTGTTCTTACTTTCTTCAGTGACGCATACCTAGCTCATGTATATTTTTTTTTAACTTCCTTGAAAGCAATTTATTTGGCTACAAGGATCGTACAAACGGTCACGTGTACTTCACACGTGGTGTCTGAGAAATATAAGACTGAGTAGAACTTCTGCTTCCTTATCAATGTCGTATGAGACAAGTATTATGAGGTTGTGTGGAGGGCTGGCATGCTTATTATGTAAAACATATTGTTATAGAAACCACCTCTGCTGGAGCATGCAAGTGTTTAGGTGCTGACTTTTAGCAAGGAGACCAGCTGCAGTGGTGCATTCATACTCCCTATGATGTGAAAAGGAAAATGATTGAATCCTGCCTACGTTACAGATACTGTACAATAAATGTGAAATGCACGACAAGCAGGGGGAAAATGTTGGACTATGTTATTATTTGACAATGGTACTCAAGTCTCTCTTTGATCATTTTAAACAAAGGTTTTCTGAGAATCTTTGTTCTAATTATGCGTTACAGTTCGTTAGCTTCCCTTCCCTTTCGTATGTGTGTATACAAGTGGTTATGTGTACATATATATGTGTGTATTCTTCTTCTTCTTCGTACACTCTCAGACGTCCACTTGAATGTTCTCAAAGAAAGCAGTAGTCAGTTTGAGGCTATTTGAATCCCCGTAAAGCTTTTCCACGAAAGGAGCTGGCGTCGGCCATATGCACTTTCTCTGTACCACATATAAGGGGCAACTTTGAAGCAGATGTTCAGCAGTCATTTTATCAGTGCCACAGTTACACTGATCGGTAGTTCCTATCTTTAGCTTGTTGAATAGATGGTATCTCAATCTGTTGTGGCCAGTGCGGAGTCTGAAGATTACCACTTGTTCTCTTCTGTGGAGCTGGTAGTAAGCATCATTCTGTGTGTGCCCTGGATGCTCTACATTCCATTTGTTTCTGTAACTGATTCTGATAAAACTCTTTGCCTCCTCAAAAGTTATGCTTGCATCAGGCTGAGGTAGATGTGAACCTTCTTTTGCCATTCTGTCAGCCTCTTCATTGCCGGCGATGTTACAATGAGATGGGATCCACTGGATCACAACACTTTTGAATCGTTGACAAAGTTTGTGGAGCACTACTCTGAGATCATCCAGGTCTGTATTATTTTGTCTTTTCAACGTTGCAATTACTGACTGTGCATCAGTAAAGAAAGCAACTTGTCTCTCTGCCGTTTCTTCTGTCAATGTAACTTCTGCTGCAGTTTTCAAGGCCTCTGCCTCTGCTCTGAAGTTGCTGGAGAATCGTCCTGTCGCCACTGACAGCCTTTTTTCTGCACCAGTGCTTAAAGTCAGAAAGACACCCCCACCTCCATTTTCTGTTGCATTTGTTGCTGATCCATCTGTGTATGCATGGGTCCAGGTGTTGCGTGGATAATGTTTCTCTATGTATTTTGTCGCTATGGATTTTCTATCTGTTGCAGTTTGGCTCTTTTTACTTTCAATTCCAGGAATGTTTTCTATCATTTTAGGGAAACGATTTTGTTTCCAAACTGGAAGCTTGTGTGCAGTGTAGATGGGTTTAACAGTGGATATTTCATCTATGGATACTGCTCTCATTTGTGGTTTGGTTGATTCTACAAAATTACTTCGTTTGAGTCTTTGCCTTCTAAGAGCATTTATTCTATGGCACATTGGGTGGTCTGTTAGTCTTTTGAATTTTTCGGCCTGTTGTTGAGCCCTGCAGTCTCTTCTATCTGTCATTGGCTGGAGGCATGTGTCACAAAGTTACCCCTGTGAGGGTAACCAAAGAGAGTTATCTGTGAGGTGCCGGCTTTGTCAATGGCTCAGATTCGCCTGGCACCCGGTTGAAGATGAGCAGCAGGAGTGGAGAAGGTGAATATAAGACTTTGGGATGAATTCCCAGCATATAGCCCCAGTGATTCTGGATCTCGTGACATATACCTCCTACCACTCTATCTCCCCCTCTATATACTAACGAGCCCCCACTCCCCTATTACACTGAGTGAACAGAAGAGAAAGAGAAGAAGAACAGTATGTCTCTTTCGCACACTTTCGTTCCTTCTCTATATATGTGATAACGTGTGTTGGTAAACACAACTACAACATTTATTAATGTTCTGAAATATAACAACATTCAATTACACTGATACAAATGCAACTAGAAATAACATTAACTATCCCTGTGAAGAAAGATATTAGTTAATGCAAAATACACAAATGAATCTAAAGTCTACCCTATGTGATGATGATGAATTTAAGTAACTCCTAAATACTAACAAAAAGGATATCTTGTGTTTCTTGGTCTCTTGCTAACTGTCAATAAACTCTGGTTGTTTGAACACAATGGACAAGTCTTTGTCTGCCTACAATAACATTGGACGGTTCACTCGATTTCGCCAGGTGTCCACGGCTTGTATTTTTGTCTTTCACAATGCCTGTGTTGACATTGTCCCGAGCGTCCGAGGTGTCTTATTCATGGGTGAGGTTGAACACAATGTTAGGCGGGTGAGACTTCGTCTGTTATGCAGATGTCCTTTTGTTGTCTTGGTATTTTGCTTATGTGGTGACGATGATGGAAATATGTTGTATATTCGTATTTGTTGGTGCATCAATTGTACAGGGAGAATCTGTCCATTACTGCATGTAATTTAGGATCTCGATAAATTTGGTAGGCACTGGGGTTACAAAATCTCCCGTCTGCTCTTGCAGCTTTTGATCATAGTTTCTCAAAGGCACTTGTTGTAAAAAATCATCCGTTGGCGACTGCCACTTCAGATCATTAAATTTCTCAAAGGCACTTGTTGTAAAAAATCATCCGTTGGCGACTGCCACTTCAGATCATTAAATTTCACGTGGACAGCTATTTAGAAATGCAGCAATCCTTCTGGGTATTTTCTGCTTTCTTTTTTGGGTGGGTAGTCGATGATAGAAAGACCCTTCACCGCCTGGTAAATTCCTTTCTGACCCCCGTGGAGTATTGGTAGGTTGTTGCCGTTAATTACGTGTGAGATGCTTGTCGTCGCAGTATCTCGGTCGGCCCTACTCTAAAGCTTGTCCTGTGATTAACGCCAACCACGTAGTAGACTAAGGATGAGTATCTCAAATGGTCCCTGTCTCTACCACTTGGTGTCCCTATACGAATTTCACTGACACAATGTCTTGATTCTTTCTCGTGAAATCTAGAACCCCAAGTCTTGGTTGGCGGAATGGTTTCTCTTACCAATGCCAAGCAATGAATATAGTTGGGTTATATATCGTCTGGATCGCCTAGGGCGATTTTTCGGGTTCGCTTCCTGTGTCATGTGAAATTTCGTTTGTTTTCCTAAAGTCAGACATTCCGTCCTCAAACTGTGTAAAATTTCCTGTATTATTTTGCTATGGTCGCTCTCATATTTTGCTTATCCGAGACAACTTGTCTGCGTTCGTCTTTTGAGTGTCTGTGCAGCATTTAATAGTTTTTACATAATGACATATTCTCCCTCTTTTCATGTTGTCCCTGGCTCAGACACTGCGTCGCCGTTAATCAAATGTTATTTTGTCTGAACGACTGACCACCAGACGCATTGTAAAATTACTTGGCCTTCTGTCGCCGACTGCACATTATGTTCTATTACTAACCAAAATAATACTTGGGTATTACTGGCTTTGTGTAAACACACCCGCGACGTCCGTTGCTTTCCTCCTAATAGTCTGTTGATGTAATGTCCGCGTGTTTGTGAAAACATTTCAGGTGAATGTTGTTGCGTTTAAAAGGGCTCACGCCGAGCGTTGTCTATTGTTATGTCAACATTCCTTGTAAAATTGGTGGATGTCCCATGACTGTTGACCAACGATTGTCTGTGCCAACAGTGAGTATAGACAACCGACTGCCTTCTCATTCAGTGAGAAATTTACCGACAAAATATTACCATTAGTTTTTAGGAATTTAATTGCAGACTTACTCGTCTCTCGCGACAGCATGTAATCTTTTTGAGTTCTTTTATAGGTGTTGACTTCATGCCTCCCGTTATAATTCTCATTGCTTGATTTTGGAGTCTGCTAATTTTATCGAAGTTTGTCTTAGCTGCTGTTGCCCATGCTGCCATGCCATATTCAAGAACTGGCCTCACTCGCCCTGTGTACAACGTCTTAAGCACTTTCTCATCTGCACCCCAAGTTGTTCCAGCACGTTTTTTCATAATTGCCATTCTTTGTCTTGCTCTCATTCGATTTCTATCAACCTGTTTTTTTTCAAGTCAGACGGCGATCAAAAATAATGCCTAGGTAGTTCGGATTTTCATTTAAATGAAGATTTACTCCGTTTAGTACTAGTTTGAAGCTCTGAGGTCTAGTTGAGAGGGAAAATACAGTGTACGTTGTTTTCTCTTCATTAATCTTCATGAGCCATGTTTTGGCCCACTCTTCCAGTGATGTTAGTGCTTGCTGCATCAGAATGTTTGCAGTAGTGATACGTTCTTCAGAGATCCACAACGCTAAGTCATCTGCAAAGGAAGCATTGTGTGCTATTTGGTGAATATTGTCAGTTATGTCATTTATGTATGCAAGGAACAGTGTAGGTGACAGGACTCCCCCTTGTGGGACACCCTGCTCTAATATAAACTTTTTACTAGTCTGTCCTTGCAGCTGTACTCTGGCGGTTCTATTTTCCAGGTAGTGACCAATCCATTTGTACATTCGCCCACATACACCACTTCTCTGCAGTTTGACTTTCAATCCCTCTTTCCATACTGTATCGAAAGCTTTTTCTAAATCTACCCAAACCACTAGCGTGTGTTTTTTTTTTTTCGTGGAAGGCATCTTCGATTTCCTGAGCTATATATGTGATTTGATCCTCAGTGGATCTGTGTTGTCTGAATCCTGCTTGTTGATGGTTTAATAGGTGTTTGCTTTCCAGGTGCCACATCAGTCTGGTATTTATCATGCGCTCCATCAGTTTTCCTACACAGCTTAGTAGGCTGATCGGTCTGTAACCATTTGGTTCTTTCGGGTCCTTGTCTTTCTTTGGTATAGGTATCAGTATAGCTTCTTTCCATGCCTGCGGGACAATTCCTCTTTTCCAACTGTAGTTAAGTACTGCCAGAAGCTTCTTTTTTGCCCTTGTGCCGAGACCTATTAACATTTCATTGGTTATTCCATCTTTTCCAGGTGACTTCTTTTTCTTTAGTGACTTTATTGCCTCTTCCATTTCTGCCATTGTCAAATGTGTCATCATATGCTCTTCAGGTGCAGTCTGTGTGTTGTCATGAATCAACTGTTCATCTGTGATGATTTTCTTCCTGTCAGCGGGGACATCAATGTGATTTGCGCTAGCAAAGTATTCTGTAAATGCATTTGCAGCTTTTTTGCCTATCAGCATATTGTCGCCGTGTTTCAGTGCGATTTGTTTGTAATGAGATCCTTCGTTGTTCAAGGCTCTAACTAGTTTCCATAGCTTATTTCCGTCTTTATCTAAGTTTAGATTTTCTGTTTTTTCTTTCCAGCAGTCTCTTGTTGTTTTATTTAATGTTTTTCGGTATTTTGCAGTGGTGGCTTTGAGTAATATGTTTGCTACAGTTGTTTGTTCTCTTTCTGCTGTGTTTCTGACCTCTGTTACTTCATCTTCAAGCCTTTGAAGTTCTTCAGTCCAGTAAGGTTTGTAATTTTGTCTTGCCCCTCTGGGAATGGAATCAGTGGCTGCTTGTAGTATGGCTCTGTTTAGGCTTTCGACCATCGTTTTCATATTGCCGTGCCGTGTATTAATGGTTTCACAAAACCTGTCTGACAACATTGAAAACTTGTCCCAGTCAGCTCGTTTGTAGTTCCATCGAGGAAGTAGTTTTTCTTCCTGCGGAACAAATTCCATATTTATGACCAGCTTTATTGGTTTATGGTCACTACCTGCTAGCTGATCAAGCACATGTCTGTCTATTTTATGTCTGATATCTCCTATAGAAAAGGCTAGATCTGGAGTGGAAGTAGTGTGCCATCTTCTGGAGTAAAAACTGGGGTTGTCATCGGGACTGTTGATTAGGTGAAGATTTGTATCTATCTCCCAGTCCTCCACTTCGTCTCCTCTGTTGTCTGTATCTGGGTATCCCCATTATTCAGAATGGCTATTGAAATCTCCTACCACTACGCAATTTGAGTCCTTTATTTCCATGCAGAAAAGTGACAGATCCTTGTTTGGTGGGCCATATAGATTGTAAATACGGATGCACGTTTCATTGATTGTTATGTCCACCCCAATTATTTCAGACTGATTTCTGAGGTTCACGGATACTTCGCTGCTTGGTAGAGAATTTCGCGTGAGTATCAGAACACCTCCTTTGTGTCCTTCTCGGTCGAGTCGGAAGGCCTGGTATCCTCTAACTGAAAATCTGTGGTTGTTGTTGAGGTGAGTCTCTTGAATGCATGCAACATCTATATTTTCTGCGTATAGTCGGTTTGTTAAAGGAACTGTTTTGTTGCGAACTCCTTCCGCATTCCACTGCAGAATGCTGAGTGTTTTGTGAGCTTTGTCAGCAATTCTAGCCTTTTGCCTCTGTGTAGCCCAGCGGAACGCTACGGAGTTATTGACAATTTGCTTTCGGTGTAATGACGTCATCATGGAGCGGCGTACGTTGTACTGTTTCGTTAGGCCTGTGGCCCAGTACATCCGATTTCAACGGGCATTTATTTCGGGTTGCCTACCTTAGCCTTTGACTGTCCCCAGTCTTAAATTTTTCACGAACTAATGTGTATCCACTGTCCTGGTCGTGCAGGAGTACGCGGAATGAGAGAGCTGACAGACAAGCTTCCCCATAGTGGGGACATTGAATATGGATAAGGGGGAGATCATTATGAAAATTAACGATCGCCTGTTAGAGAACGACGCTGCAATCAATGAAGCAACACAACTCAGACTGTTGGCATTCGGCATCAATCGTAAATCTACCAGGGATGGACGTTTGAGAGGATTGGTCAGGCGTGTATACAACCAGCGTGCTACAGGAACAATCGGCATTTATATCCTTCGACGTTTGCTAAGGGAGACCGAGTACTTATGGGTTTGTCCGGAGTGTAATGATGTCGATACTGAACTACAAAACCAAGAACAATTAGTTTTTTTTTTTTTTTTAATGGTACTAATACCAGTTTGTCCTTTACTTAATTATCATTTGAGAGAATTTAACTCACCAAGATGGAAAATGGTGTACACAAATAGGTATTCTGAAGTCAAACAAAATTAAAAGGCAAAGAATACGTAAGTTTCATTCGTTGGGAAGGAGAGTGATTAGTTAGCTGTACTAGAGGTGAAAATACGATCCTTCGATAACAAATATAAATACAGTAGAACTCCATTTATCCGAACCCCATGGGACCGAGCATCGTTCGGATAATCAAATGTTCGGATAATTGGATTACATAATGTATCGAGTACATGTACACATATTTCTAAAAATAATTAACCATCACGAGGAAAATACACTATAAAACATATTTACTTGTACTGTAATAATAATACCCACACTGTATTAGATCACTGTATCACCAAAATCTTTTATTACACTGCAGTGCATGTACTACTTGTATTAGTTATTTTTGTTAAGAAAGAGAAATGTTTTCAAAATAACATTACAAACGATTCAAAACCATGCGCAACTTACGTATATATGTACTTGCACAGATGTAGCCCACTATTTAAAATAATGAGGAATCCTCTTTTGCAACAAACTGGATAGTCTCCTTTTGGCTGCTAAGTCCCGCATTCTCTTCAACAGCAGAAGCTGTGTAGGACAGCTGTCATCTTCTTGCTCGTACCAAGCCATCGCTGTTTCTAGTGCTATAAAGGCCTCTTCAGGACTTGGTCGACGTTTTGGTTTTTTCTTCATAATCTACAAGTACATCATGTACTTCTGAGGAGTCTTCATCATCGGTCACTACATGTATTTGGTTTTCTTCTTGCACAAAAGACAAAATTTCTTCGTCGTTCAAAAACTGAAAACCAGAATCATTATCATCTTCTAGCCACATGTGTGCATCATCTTTGTCACAGGCCGAAAATCCGGGCATTGCTTGAAACAGTTCCACAACTTCATTTATACAATCATCATTTGTGTCCACTACAGTAGTTTCATTTCCTCCTTTTTTCCCAAGCAATCTATTCCAAGCCTTGTTGAGATTATCTTGTGACAGGGTGGTCCAATCATCAGCTAACATATATCAGCAGTCTTTGAGATTAAGCTTTTTGGAAAACGCCACCACACTTTCTTCATCTTCAGCCAACAATAAACGACGCATGACTTCCTTCTTGTACATCTTTTTAAGCTTTTCTGTAAACACCCCTGATCCATTGGTTGAATCAGTGCTGTTACATTGGGAGGCAGAAAAATTACTTTAAAATTTGCATCAACTGCATTCAATGTATCCGTCTCTGGATGAAATGGTGCATTGTCCAGTAGAAGAATTACTTTTCCAGTTTTCTTTTCTTGTTCTCTCAACCTCTTCACATTTGGGATGAACTGATTTGTATACCAATCAAGAAATATTTCACTATTCATCCAAGCACTCTTCTGTGCTTTGTAACACAATGGGAGACATGTCACATTCTTTAAACAACGTGGTTTTTTGGCTTTGCTGATCATTAGCACCGGTAAACGATGACTTCCACTGGCATTCGCGGCTACCAAAATTTTTACTCTCTCTTTGCATTTTTTAAACCCAGGGGCAACTGCTTCGCGCTGAGATGCAAGTGATTTTTGAGGCAATGATTTCCAGTATAAGCCAGTCTCATCGGCATTATACACTCATCGAGTGAATAACCTTCTTCTTCCAAAAAAGCCAAGAATGTTTCTTTAAAATTTTTAGCAGCAGTTGCATCGCTAGATAAAGATTCCCCTTGAATCTCCAATTCTCGTATGCCATGACGAGATTTAAAGTTTCTTAACCATCCCTGGCTAGCCTTAAAGTCAGGAGGACCGTCAAGTTGATTGTTGAACTGAAGTGCCTTTTCACACAACAGAGAACCAGAGATAGGTTCCCCTTTGCTTCTTCTTAGCACAAACCATATATACAAAGCCTCTTCCAATTTCACATCTTTCGCATTTCTCATGGTTTTACGTTTCTTCGACCCATTTTCACTATCAAATTTCGATGCAAAACTCATAATTTTATCCTTGTTATTTTTGATGTCAGAGACGGTAGCTTTCCCAACATTGAAAATCCTCGCAAGTGAAGACACAGTTTCACCTTGTCCTAGTCTCTTGATAATTTCTGTTTTCGTTTCAATTGACAAAACATTGCGGTTCCTTTTATATGCTTTAGGCCTACTGGAAGATGCCATATCGCACAGAGAAATACTTGTACACCAAAATTATTCTGCTGTAGTAGCAGACACAATTATTTTCTTCTTCTTCTTCTTCCTCGTTCGCCCTGAAAAGGACGGTGGTTGCGTTGTGTCTGTTTACGCCTAAGCTGTGATATCTGCACCTTTCGGTCGACACATCCGACTTCTGCACGGCATTTTTTAGGACCGGGTTTGCCTTCCCATTGCGATCCACACTCGCTCAGCCAGTCTGCACTGCTGCAGACTGTTTCCAGGACCACCACGTGGAGGTGGAGTGCGGTCTTGACCAGCTCTGATTCGCTGGTCCTGACGCAGGCAGTCAAGCTATGAGTCGCTGACTGCGTTCTCTATTGCTGCGTCTTTGGGTCCCACAATTATTTTAAGTTGAACTGTCTGTTTAGCCAGTGTTCTACCTAGAACGCAACGTACACTGGATTGGTAAACCAGATATTAACTGACTTTATGATCTAACTGACTTCCTGTACGTAAGCGACCGACCATTAGCCATCCCATTCTCTACAAATTGTTCGCACACATTTGAAGTTTGCCGCATCAAAAGATTCAGAATTTTAGTCTAACGTGACTGGCATCTGATTTTTTTTTTTTTTTTTCTGGAAAAAGTGTTCGGATAATTGGATGTTCGGATAATTGGGGTTCGGATAAATGGAGTTCTACTGTAGATACAATTGTAACTATAACATCAGCATTTTTAAGTGTGACGCTGTAGCTGAATACAAGACCAAATCTGACAACAGATGAAAAATACTTTTAAAATAACGTTCTCAACGCAGAGGAACAATATCATAACAGACAATTTAAAATGAACAGCTCAACGCTGTGCTGCAAAGATCAATGGAACAGGATGTGAGGTTAAAACGCTGGCGTTGGGAAGGACGCACAGAAAGAACACCAGCTGAAATAAAAGCAGAAGTGTTACAGGTCCCAAATACAAATGATACAAACATAATTGTTACTGGTACAAATTGGTTCGATACAAACATAATTGTTACTGGTACAAATTGGTCCGATACAAACATAATTGTTACTGGTACAAATTGGTCCGATACAAACATAATTGTTACTGGTACAAATTGGTCCGATACAAACATAATTGTTACTGGTACAAATTGGTCCGATACAAACATAATTGTTACTGGTACAAATTGGTCCGATACAAACATAATTGTTACTGGTACAAATTGGTCCGATACAAACATAATTGTTACTGGTACAAATTGGTTCGATACAAACATAATTGTTACTGGTACAAATTGGTTCGATACAAACATAATTGTTACTGGTACAAATTGGTTCGATACAAACATAATTGTTACTGGTACAAATTGGTCCGATACAAACATAATTGTTACTGGTACAAATTGGTCCGATACAAACATAATTGTTACTGGTACAAAAGGCAACGATACAAACATTGCTGATGTTAGTCCCAAATACAAATGACATAAACGTATGTGTTACTCGTCTCGAATACAAATTACACTGATATAAATGTTACTGATCTTAAATACAAATGAAATATACATAAATGTTACTGGTCCCAAATAAAAATGAAACATAACTGGTGTTAGTTACAAATACAAATGAAACAAATAAAAGTTTTACTGGACAAAAGTTTTACTAATACAAATGATACAAACATTAGTGTTACTGATCACAAACATATAATACAAACACAAGTATTACTTGTCCAAAAATAATGAAATAAACATAACTGTAACTTGTCTCAAATGCAGATGATACAAGCATAAGTGTTACTGGTCCCAAACTTGTGATACAAACATAAGTGTTACTGGTCCCAAACATGTGATACAAACATAAGTGTTACTGGTCCCAAACATGTGATACAAACATGTGTTACTGGTCCCAAGCGTGTGATACAAACATAAGTGTTGCTGGTCCCAAGCATGTGATACAAACATGAGTGTTACTGGCCCCAAACATGTGATACAAACATAAATGTTACTGGTCTCAAACATGTGATACAAACATAAGTGTTGCTGGTCCCAAACATGTGATACAAACATAAGTGTTACTGGTCCCAAACACGTGATACAAACATAAGTGTTTTTAGACCGAAACATGTGATACAAACATAAGTGTTACTGGTCTTAAACATTGATACAAACATAAGTGTTACTGGTCCCAAACATGTGATATAAAACATAAGAGTTACTAGTTGTCGTAATATTTTTAGATAGGTTAGAAGATAGTGATGATCCCGTCTGAGCAGAGGTGATAGTTGTAAATATGTGAGAATAAAGGTGGAAGAAATAGATTTCACGAGTGAATAGTTAAGGTGAAAAGTTGTCTCTGGACTGAATAGTTTCTCTAGTCCAGCCTATCTATACGACTATATTTTTGTGTAAGCCACCCTTTCACGTCCTTATCTCTAAACCATACTTCAGTGGGTACCATCTCATTGTGGTGTACCCGGAAATGAAAAGGCAGATAAACTTGCAAAAAAGGGAGGAGAATGTGAACAAGAAGATAATGAAGTCACATACTTTGAGAAAAAGAGAGCTATCCAGACTATCAGAAGAGAACAGAACCAACCCAACGACGACTACCACACTCTTGACCGGCAGGGACAGATAACTATTTTTCGCCTCAGGACAGGGCATAACAAACTGAATAAACACATGCACAAGCTACGATTGTCTGCTTCACCACTGTGCACATGTGGATTAAACGAACAAACTGCTGAGCATGTTCTACAGGACTGTCCTCTGTATGACCAGTTAAGAAAGATATACTGGCCCAATGACTCAACACTAAACTCAAACCTATATGGAGCTAAAGAGGAACTTCAAACAACAGTCGAATTTATCATGAGAACTCGTCTGACGGTGTAAACATCAAAGATGCGATCGCAAGAAGAAGAAGAAGAAGAACAATCCCTTATCTCTAGAAAGATAAGTTTAACTAAACACACCCACACACAATTATGTGACAACAAGACACACACAACGTGAAAACTATGGTTAATTGGGTATGGGTCTGACCAACACACAAGTTTAAGTTCTTTTTGTTGTTTATAATCATTAAACTTTTTACAACATCAAACATATAGAGAAATCAATAAAATAATGTTTACAGATATATGAAACTAACCGAATAAATGCCCTCCTCTTGTTGAGAAAGGATCCCAAAAGAAGTTAATAACCCAAAGGTCAAAGATAAGCACTAGGTTACAGGATTGACCATAAAGAACAAGTTCCCCACTAAATTACTACTCAGTAAAGTACTCAATTTAGCGAAATAAGAAAAAAGAAGTTAGTACAATGATTATAACAAAGGAAAATATTCACTCTCTCTCTCTCTCTCTCTCTCTCTCTCTCTCTCTCTCTCTCTCTCTCTGTCATCTGTGACCACAAACACTCTCGCTTACCCATTCGAGGTGTTGGTATCCCTTGAAAAATTACAATAGTTCTGAACCTATACTGTCAGGTGGGTTGCCCAAATATGGCCCCAGTCCAGCCTATATATCGAATAATAATTACAAGGTGGACGCCAAATTTGGTGTTTTAATTTTTCCTGGATGAGATCGATGTCACCGCAAATAGTTACTGAAGCAAGGCGTGCTCTGGACGTTCACAGGTGAAGAAGGAGAAAAAAATTCCCGAATTGCTAAGCATCTAGTTGCTAAGACAAATGTTACAATATGTAAAACTGATGATGATGGTAAATCCTATCGGCTGACACTTATGGTGAGTGCCGATTTTGAAAAAGCGTAGTTTTCTGGATCACTCCGTTGCTACGGCTGTCAAAAGTGCAAACGTCAGGAATATATGTTCTTTCGTATGCCCAGTGGGCTGGTAAAATTTGATAGATAATTCTAGGTAATGTACAGTCCGGTTACGATTTAATCTTAATGTTTATTGGTCTCTTGGGCCCAACCGGTTCACGGAGGAACTTGGGACTTGTAGCCACGAAGAAGACAACATTAATCCTTCACTGAATGAAGAAGGAGGACCGAACTAGTCCAAAAATCGAAGACCCAAAATAATAATAATGGTACTGGTAATGTTAATGTTAAAAACCGCTGGCCGCTGGTTTTGATCATGTGCTATATTAGGAAGAAAAGAACATTTATAAAAAAAACTGCTACTATCCTATCCACCCGTAAGTTTTCCGCTATGGCATGTCGGAAAAAAGGGTATGCGCCCTCCCCCGTTATTGCCCGCGAGAAATGAACAGCGCACAAAGTCTATTATTATTTACTTTATCCATACGCGCACTTTAGCCAAAAATCGCCTGTCACTAATAGCTATTTGTCGGCGGCTATTGTTTTGTCACATAACATTAACTCTAGTCAATTACATAATTTCACACAATGAAATTTAATGCGAATTCTGTTCGGTCACTCATAATAATCTCAGTCAGCTAAACCGTATCTTATTGTGTAAGAAAGTGTGGTGATGGAATTTACATTACGCTGAACGACTGGCAAGAAAATATCTACGCGTTATGTTATTTCACTAGTTTTAAACGCTAGGGAATTATAGTGAATAAAAATGGTAAACTTAAAACATTTTAACACTTAAGCACAATTTATATTACCACAAATTCGAAAATTAAATCCTGTGACGGATGAAAATATAAGCTGTCCCTGAATTGTCGGATGATAATAGTAGTACCCTTGAATAGCAGCGGGGGCTCTGAATTTTGTTGGAATTAAAACGAAAGGTGGTTTCCACGTGGAATCCCCATGCGTGCTAATAAGTATGCATTATCCCACGTGAAATTCCCCACGCGTGCTTATTAGTATGCAACCAGTTATCATGCGGGCAGCAACGACATTCGCTTTGTCTTAATTTTAGTTTAGTTACGCCTACTGTCTATCTCTCGAGCTAGTAAAATCAAAATATGTTTCTACCTCTTTCAGTCATCCCGTCGAGAAGGCGTCGCCAGAGAAACGGCAAGCGGTCAGTTATCAAAGACGGCTGTAGTCCATAGGAACGAAGCAGAACGTTAACACCTATGGTTAACAAGTTAATGCGAACTGGTCTAAGATGGTTAGAAATCTCTGCCAGGCGAAGAGATACGGGGAAAGTATAACGGTAGATAGTGTGTAATAGAGCTTTGATCGGCGGGCCCAGTCGAAATAGTTCCCTAGAATCAAAAGAGGCGAGGAATATCGCAAGCGGCTATTATTTTTCATTCGTTAAATATATATTGGTATCGCTGAAAATGCAGTTATCATTCGCGCCAGAGAGTTGAAGAGGAGGCTAGCTCATATTATTAGAATATAACACGATTTCTTTGGATTTCTTCTATACGTGGAGTCTGAATTCATTCTGTGTGCTGCGGTAATACATATTAGAGTTTTAACGTGTAAAGTTCATTTATTTCACTGGATTTTTTGTGTTAATTTAAACCTATTAAATAAACCTAAAGCAAAGTTCTCCAGATGTAAATCGAAAATGTAACTATCCGTTATTTCCCACATAAAAACGTTGTTAGAACCTTTTATAGTAGGCTTACCTGTTATCTTTATTCTTAAACAAGTGTTAACTGTTTCCGATCCAACTGGAACAGGACTATGCCAGAAGATTTTTCTATATTAATCCTATAAAGTTCCCTGGCCTGATGAGGCAGAACTTACGGCACAAATTTATTTAATCAAAACCCATATGACAGTAAACAGTGTTCCTAACACCAAATATACAGAGAACATTTACAGCTATTTCATTCAGAGAACAGCCAGGGAGTAACATTCCAATGTGTGATAATATCTTCACATTCACTAGGACAGAAACCTAGAAAAAACTTATCCCCATTCAATACCTGCAGTCCGAAGAGGAATACCCACCAGGAAAAATCTAATTCAAGTGTGTTAGAATATAATTAAAGTATTATAACAGGACATATAATAGTCGTAAATACATTGTGTTTGATTAATTCCATTGATGTATGCAGTGTCGGCAGAGGGTAAGTTTGACTGTAGTGAGCTCACTGTATGTATGTAGAGCGTGAAACGGAACGAAAGAATTTATTTTCTTAAGTTACTACTAATATAACACCTTCTCTTTTATAGATCTCTCACTAAGTCTGAAGGCCCACGGGATAGTTAAATTAAGGACACACCTTTTATCCGTCCTGACTACTCCCCACTCCCATTGTTAATCACTTGTTTTGATCTTTTGGGTAAACAACCTCGGGTTGGATCATTCCTAGTTTTCCATATTTCAGAGGGAGGATCTATGAGAGTATAATTTTTTTCTTTTCTGTTATGTAACTTTAATTCACTGACGTAATGATAACGATGTAATTTATGTTGTGATCTATTTTTTCTAAAGATATAATAAACTTAATAAACCTTAAGCTATTGGTGTTGGTCAAAACCTCCCCTGCCATATAATTACATGTGACCCATAGTTTACCTGTTCGTTTCTACGTATGTTCGTATTTATGTCACAAAATTGTTTGTGTATATATACGAGAGGATAGTGTATTTGAATCAGTATCTTGTGAGAAAATACGTCTCCATTAAAGTGTGTCATACTAGATAGGTTGGGTTGAGCAATTACTCAATCCAAATCAGTATGTTTTTCTTACACCTGTACTCCTCGTAAACAGGACTATTTCTCACACCTTTCTCTCACCTAGATCTCACCATCTCACCTCTGCTCGAATGGGACCATAAAAATATAAGGCCTATCTATAAAAATTACGACAATAATGTGTTGCTCGCCGGGATTCTGAGCCAGGTCTAGTAATTGACTAGCGTCTGTTACGGTACCTTATCTGAATTTTCATTTAGATAGAGTGTGTTGTGTGATCGTCTTGTGAAATAATGAAATAAAAAAATTTATCCCCTTGGACAAACGATCTTAGTTACAGGGTGTTTTGACCATACACAATTATAGGTTTGTTTTTTCCACAGCATTATAGAATTATTTCCAACTTGTTTAAAATAACATCTCTGTCAGATATGTGGTATATGATAAAATTGTGTGCAAAACCGTTGGATCGCGTGATTGTTTATCAATCACTAAGGTTTTTTTAAATCAGTAGAGTTGAGATATACTAAGGACCGCGTTCTGACTATATAAATAAGTCTAGTTAATAACGTCCCTCCTCTAAACTGACTTCGGCGGGCGAGCTTTGTGGTGGAGATTTAATTTTTTTAAGGAAAATTTTTTTCCTTAGTTTTTTTAAAAATAAATATAAAATTATATATATAGTAGAACTCCATTTATCCGAACCCCATGGGACCGAGCATCGTTCGGATAATCAAATGTTCGGATAATTGGATTACATAATGTATCGAGTACATGTACTCATATTTCTAAAAATAATTAACCATCACAAGGAAAATACACTATAAAACATATTTACTTGTTCTGTAATAATAATACCCACACTGTATTAGATCACTGTATCACCAAAATCTTTCATTACACTGCAGTGCATGTACTACTTGTATTAATTTTTTTTTTTTTTAAGAAAGAGAAATGTTTTCAAAATAACATTACAGACGATTCAAAACCAGGCGCAACTTACGTATACATGTACTTGCACAGATGTAGCCCACTATTTAAAATAATGAGGAATCCTCTTTTGCACCAAACTGGATAGTCTCCTTTTGGCTGCTAAGTTCCGCATTCTCTTCAACAGCAGAAGCTGTGTAGGACAGCTGTCATCTTCTTGCTCGTACCAAGCCATCGCTGATTCTAGTGCTATAAAGGCCTCTTCAGGACTTGGTCGACGTTTTGGGTTTTCTTCATAATCTACAAGTACATCATGTACTTCTGAGGAGTCTTCGTCATCGGTCACTACATGTATTTGGTTTTCTTCTTGCACAAAAGACAAAATTTCTTCGTCATTCAAAAACTGAAAACCAGAATCATTATCATCTTCTAGCCACATGTGTGCATCATCTTTGTCACAGTCCGAAAATCCGGGCATTGCTTGAAACAGTTCCACAACTTCATTTATACAATCATCATTTGTGTCCACTGCAGTAGTTTCATTTCCTCTTTTTTTCCCAAGCAATCTATTCCAAGCCTTGTTGAGATTATCTTGTGACAGGGTGGTCCAAGCATCAGCTAACATATAGCAGCAGTCTTTGAGATTAAGCTTTTTGGAAAACGCCACCACACTTTCTTCATCTTCAGCCAACAATAAACGACAATAAATAACACCCTGATCCATTGGTTGAATCAGTGCTGTTACATTGGGAGGCAGAAAAATTACTTTAAAATTTGCATCAACTGCATTCAATGTATCCTTCTCTGGATGAGATGGTGCATTGTCCAGTAGAAGAATTACTTTTCCAGTTTTCTTTTCTTGTTCTCTCAACCTCTTCACATTTGGGATGAACTGATTTGTATACCAATCAAGAAATATTTCACTATTCATCCAAGCACTCTTCTGTGCTTTGTAGCACAATGGGAGACATGTCACATTCTTTAAACAACGTGGTTTTTTGGCTTTGCCGATCATTAGCACCGGTAAACGATGACTTCCACTGGCATTCGCGGCTACCAAAATTGTTACTCTCTCTTTGCACTTTTTAAACCCAGGGGCAGCTGCTTCGCGCTGAGATGCAAGTGATTTTTGAGGCAATGATTTCCAGTATAAGCCAGTCTCATCGGCATTATACACATCATCGAGTGATTAACCTTCTTCTTCCAGAAAAGCCAAGAATGTTTCTTTAAATTTTCAGCGGCAGTTGCATCGCTAGATAAAGATTCCCCTTGAATCTCCAGTTCTCGTATGCCATGACGAGATTTAAAGTTTCTTAACCATCCCTGGCTAGCTTTAAAGTCAGGAGGACCGTCAAGTTGACCGTTGAAGTGAAGTGACTTTTCACACAATAGAGAGCCAGAGATAGGTTCCGATTTGCTTCTTCTTTGCAGACATCATATATAAAAAGCCTCTTCCAATTTCAAATATTTCGCATTTCTCATGGTTTTACGTTTCTTCGACCCATTTTCACTATCCAATTTTGATGCAAAACTCATAATTTTATCCTTGTTACTTCTGATATCAGAGACGGTAGCTTTCCCAACACTGAAAATCCTCGCAAGTGAAGACACAGTTTCACCTTTTCCTAGTCTCTTGATAATTTCTGTTTTCGTTTCAATTGACAAAACATTGCGGTTCCTTTTATATGCTTTAGGCCTACTGGAAGATGCCATATCGCACAGAGAAATACTTGTACACCAAAATTATTCTGCTGTAGTAGCAGGACACAATTATTTTAAGTTGAACTGTCTGTTTAGCCAGTGTTCTGCCTAGAACGCACACGTACACTGGAGTGGTAAACCAGATATTAACTGACTTTATGATCTAACTGACTTCGTGTACGTAAGCGACCGACCATTACCCCAACCCATCCTCTACAAATTGTTCGCACACATTTGAAGCTTGCCGCATGAAAAGATTCAGAAATGTAGTCTAACGTGACTGGTGGCGATTGATTTTTTTTTTCTGGAAAAAGTGTTCGGATAATTGGATGTTCGGATAATTGGGGTTCGGATAAATGGAGTTCTACTGTATATATATATATATATATATATATATATATATATATATATATATATATATATATATATATATATATATATATATATATATATATATATATATATATATATATATATATATATATATATATATATATATATATATATATTTTTTTTTCTCTACCGATAGTAATAGTAGATTGTTTCTAGTTGTTAGCTGCCCTACCATTTAATGTGGCATAGTCGACTGCATTAGGATCCTTAATTGCCAGATAATAGCAGCGAGAGGTTAGCAAATTATTAACTGTAGGAGGTATCTGAGGTAATTTATATTTTGTGTTTTTCTCGTAAGCGGCATAGATTTTTTTCGCCTTCTTTTCATCTTCTTTTCTCGGCTTAGTAGCATTCAGTTCTTTGACATGGCTGAGCGAGTTAAGCTTAGGTCGATGCTGAGAGATGAGGCAAAGGAGGCAGGATTGCAAGGAGATGAAGCGACCGTTTGTCAACAAAGAACTTGACAGATATGACGCGGAGGAGAAGGAAGCACGAGATAGGGCAGAGAAGAAGGAAGCGCAAGATAGAGCAGAGAGGAAGGAAGCACAAAGAGAGCAGAAGCTAGGGAGAAGGAAGCACGAGATAGGGCAGAGAGAATGAAGCACAAGATAGAGCGGAGAAGAAAGAAGCGGAAGATCGTCAATTGGAGCAGAAGAAAATTGAGGCAAAGATGGTAGCCCGCAGGGCAAATGAGAGAGATAAGGAGAGACAGCATGAATTGGCACTTAAGACTCTAGAAGTCCAAAGTCGGGGTGCTTCTACTTTCAATAATGGAGAGACGTCTTCACCCCAGTCTCAGTTAACGGATCTATCCAGCACTCAATCCTCCCAATTAACAGCAATGTCTTTTGCATTAGAATCTTTTTCTAGCCAAACCGAGAAAATTGATACTTTCCTAGAGAAATTTGAGAAAATGGCGAATGTGTATGGGTTAGAGAGTTCCCGGTGGTGCCTAAAACTTTCACAGGCCCTAAAAGGTACCGCTTATGACGTTTACGTGAAGCTGAGAAGCAGCCAAGATGACTACCACATGTTAAAGAAAACTTTACTGGAGCGTTTCGAAATAACCGCTCGCAAATTTCTGCAAATGTTCAGAAACAGCCGAAAGGAGAGCACTGAAACATTCCCGCAGTTCTCTTCACGTCTGACAGGCTATTTGATAAAGTGCCTGGAATTGTCAGAACTTCCTCTTACGTATGAGGGAATTCTGGAACTTGTTCTTGTAGAGCAGATAAAAACAACTTTGTCGAACGAGACCCGTAGATTTCTGGCTGAGCAGGGCGCAGTTAAGTTTTAGGACATCCTCAATAAGGCGGAACGTTATGTAAATGCAATGGCCGAACTTCCCAGCACAAAACGCAAACCAACAGATGAGCAATCTCGAAAACAAAATCTAGAACATTCATCCCATTCTTCCAATTCCTCCCAGCACTATAACCAAAGAGAAACTTATACACAGAGACCTCCCTAAGAAAAATCGAAATTCTACAAAACTCGATATCCCCACAACAACAACAATCCTGATCAACCCACCAGGCCTACATGGCAGCGCGGCCACCAAGGTCAAGGCAAGGGAAAGACCCCTACAGCAGTGACGTTTGATCAGGGCAAGCACACCGGGCCTAATCGCATCGGATGCTTGCAAACAGCCTCGCAAGGAAGAGTCAATGTCAGTGATTCTCAACCTGAGGGAGAGAGACCCTCAACGCGAGGAACTGTAATTTTGAACGGTACCTCAACAACTTGTCTTTTTGACACTGGATTATCTTTTGACTGTTTTGTCGCCAGGCACCTAGTCAAACCCGATCAGGAGACAGAGGACACCGTCAAACTATGTGGAGTTTTAAAGAGTGATGCACTCAGGACGCTTCCTATCGCACTGGTAGAAATACACTCTGATTTTGTCAGAGGTGTTATTAAAGCGGCCATAATGGATGATCCTATATACCCAGTTATCCTGGGATATGTGTTTGTTGGAAGACCAAAAGAGCCGATTGTGGCAGCGGTAACCACAAGAGGGCAAACTAAGAAGGAATGGGAGCCTGCGCCAAATTTGTTACCGAATGAACTAAAAGAGGCGCAACAAAAGGACCCTACTCTGGAGCCCTGCTTTAGAAAACTGCCCATGGCTAAGGACCTCAGACACCACGGAGACATGTTTTCGAAGGATGGCGTATTGTATCGTAGAACGGGCGACCCTGATACAGGGAATAACCAGCTCCTAGTACCGACGCAGTACAGAAGCCAGATCTTAGAAATGGGGCACTCTCTTCCCTTTAGCGGACATATGGGACAAAACGCCACTATTCAGCGAATAAAAACTCACTATTAGTGGCCAGGAATGAACTCTGAGAGTATCAGGTACGTGAAATTTTGCGCCCAGTGCCAACGTGTGGCACTCAAGCAACGGACACCCTTTGTTCCCATGAATGAAATGCCAATAGTGGGGACACCATTTCAACGGGTTGTAATCGACATTTTAGGACCCTTTGAAAGGACTAAAAGAAGGCACAGGTTTATCCTGACCTTAGTCGACACATGCACTTTGTGGGCTGAAGCTATACCGCTAACATGCACGAATTCCAAGCATGTCGCAGAAGCCCTCCTACAGATATTTACACGGTTGGGATTCCTTCAACAAGTTTTGACGGATAACAAATCCCCATACCGTAGCCTGTTGATGGAGGATATCGTTAAGATCTTGAGGAACCAGCACATCTACACAAACCCTTATAATCCGGCCGGAAGTGGGTTAGTAGAACGTGTCAACGGAAGCCTCACTATGATGTTACGTAAGCTGGGACAAGAGAAACCTGAAGAGTGGGATCTTTATATATCTGCAGCTTTATTCGCCTACAGAGAAGTTCCCCAGGCATTTACAGGATTTCTCCCAGCTACACTTTTATACGGCAGACCTATAAAAGGGCTACTGAAAGCCTTACTTTGGTCCCTGACAGACCAAAAGGCAGACGAGACAGTCGTCTCAGCAAGCAAATATGTATCAGAGCTCAAGGA
Source organism: Oreohelix idahoensis (assembly GCA_024509875.1). NCBI lineage: Eukaryota > Metazoa > Mollusca > Gastropoda > Stylommatophora > Oreohelicidae > Oreohelix > Oreohelix idahoensis. The sequence goes on along the minus strand of JAMPIV010000272.1, from coordinate 280,586 downwards.
AAGGTTACAACTTGGTTGGGACCTAGCAACCACCAACCTTAAGAAAGCACGCGCAAAACACGCTCAAAGATACAATAAAGCAGCGAAAGAGAGAGAACTCCAACCAGGGGAGAAAGTTTTGTTGCTACTTCCAACCGGAAACAACAAACTTCGCATCGGATGGCAAAGGCCGTTTACCGTCCTTAAAAAGATCTCCCGCACTAAATACAAGATCTCTATTAAAGAAAGGAGAAGGTCTTTCACGTTAATCTGCTAAAGAAATACTTGGAAAGACCAGTACCGTCCTCCGAGCATCTCCTGGCGGTCGCCATAGCAACGGAAGACGAGGAAGATGACGATAGTTGCATGGAGTATCCATTGCATCAAACAGAATATTTTAAAGATGTCAAATTCGGCGACAATCTCGGAAGCACAACAGACAGAAACCAGGGCGCTACTGACACAGTACACTGCAGTCTTAACGGATGTACCTGGTTGAACAAATCTCATAGAATTTGATATGAAATTGACGAACGAGACCCCTGTTCGAACCAGAGTTTACCCCATTCCGTACGCTAAAGCTGATGCACTACGGGGAGAAATAGAAAAGCTACGTCAAGCAGAAATTATCAGTAAGTCTACCTCTCCTTACAGTTCGAGTGTAGTACTGTTGCAGAAGCCCAATAAGGAAGTTCGGCTGTGCATAGATTACCGGTTACTAAACGCTGTAACAGAGTTCCAGCCCGATCCTCTACAGACCGTTTCTGAGTTGTTCTCCAAGCTTAGCAAGGCAAGAATTTTCTCGAAGATTGACCTGAGTAAAGGTTATTACCAAATACCAGTCAAGGAGTAAGTTGAACCATTGTTAGCTTTCAACACCAGTGAAGGACACTACACATTTAATGTGATGCCGTTCGGACTGCACAATGCACCAGGAGTGTTCACTAGTATGATGAGGAAGCTTTTAGAACCTTTGCACAGTCCCCATATCCATAATTTCATGGATGATATCTTAATTGCATCGGAAAACTACGACGAACATATTGCTACGGTTGCTATGCTCCTCAGGAGACTACAGGAAACTGGGCTCACGGCCAGACCTAGCAAATGTCTCATCTGGGTTGAAAAGCTAGACTTCATGGGGCATACCATTTCTCAAGGCTGCATGTGGCCTGTTACCAAAAATATTGAGAAAATAGTTGCAGCTAAAAGGCCCCGAACGAAGAAAGACACTCGTTCTTTCCTATCACTGTGCGCTTTCTATCAAAAATATATCAGAAATTTCAACGGGCTAACGTTGACCTTACCAAAAAAGGGCGACCGGACAGGGTTATTTGGGATTCGAAGTGCGAACAAGCTTACAGCACTTTAAAAGGACAGTTGTCCGGATACCCCATTTTGAGGCTACCTGACGTCAAGAAACCTTTCATATTGCGGGTCGACGCTTCGGGTCAGGGTATCGGGTCAACCCTGCTTCAAGCAGATGACACCAATCCAAATCTGTTATTTCCAGTTGCGTATGGCAGTCGTAAACTGAATACGGCAGAACGTAACTATTCTACAGTTGAAAGAGAATGTCTTGCACTAATTCATGGCATAAGACGTCACCATGAATTTCTTTACGGTACATCATTCACGGTGCAAACAGACCAGGCTCCCTTAGCTTTTCTTGGCGCAAATAAGGAATTTAACGCAAAGATCATGCACTGGGCCTTGCTATTAAGTGTATACTCCTTCAAAGTGAAATATATTCCGGGAAAACAGAATGTCGGAGCGGATTTCATTTGTCGAAATTGGACCACGGACGAAGAGAATGAAACCGAAAATACCAATCATCCAGAAGCTACCGATCAGGGCAGCTTCATTGTCATAAATGAAACATGAAAAATGGTTTCATGATCAAAGTGGGGACGATTGTGACGGATGAAAATATAAGCTGTCCCTGAATTGTCGGATGATAATAGTAGTACCATTGAATAGCATCGGGGGCTCTGAATTTTTTTGGAATTAAAACGAAACGTGGTTTCCACGAGGAATCCCCACGCGTGCTAATTAGTATGCATTATCCCACGTGGAATCCCCCACGCGTGCTTATTAGTATGCAAATAGTTATCATGCGGGCAGCCACGACATTCGCTTTGTCTTAATTTTAGTTTAGCCACGCCTACTGTCTATCTCTCGAGCTAGTAAAATCAAGCTATTTCTCATTCTCTTTCTGTCATCCCGTCAAGAAGTCGTCGCCAGAGAAACGGCAAGCGATCAGTTATCAAAGACGGTAGTAGTCCATAGGAACGAGGCAGAACGTTAACATCTATGGTTAACAAGTTAATGCGAACTGGTCTAAGATGGTTAGATAGTGTGTAATAGAGCTTTGATCGGCGGGCCCAGTCGAAATAGTTCCCTAGAATCAAAAGAGGCGAGGAATATCGCAAGCGGCTATTATTTTTCATTCATTAAATATATATTGGTATCGCTGAAAAATGCAGTTATCATTCGCGCCAGAGAGTTGAAGAGGAGGCTAGCTCATATTATTAGAATCTAACACGATTTCTTTGGATTTCTTCTATACGTAGAGTCTGAATTCATTCTGTGTGCTGCGGTAATACATATTAGAGTTTTAACGTGTAAAGTTCATTTATTTCACTGGATTTTTTGTGTTAATTTAAACCTATTAAATAAACCTAAAGCAAAGTTCTCCAGATGTAAATCGAAAATGTAACTATCCGTTATTTCCCGGGTAATAGATGCGTAACAAAGGTTTAGACACTAGGTGATCGTAATTGTTTAATAACCATATTTTTCTATTTCATCTTGTGTAAATTTTAAGTAATTAACTGTTCATAGCTAGTGGTAAAAGCGGTACATAAGCTACTCACTCGTTTAGTTCTCTTTTAATATAAATAATTAAATACCGGAGTGATTTTACAGATCTTACATAAAAACGCGGGTGTTAGAATATAATTATAGTCTTATAACAGGACATATAATAGTCTTAAATACATTGTGTTTGATTAATTCCATTGATGTATGCAGTGTCGGCAGAGGGTAAGTTTGACTGTAGTGAGCTCACTGTATGTATGTAGAGCGTGAAACGGAACGAAAGAATTTATTTTCTTAAGTTACTACTAATATAACACCTTCTCTTTTATCGATCTCTCACTAAGTCTGAAGGCCCACGGGATAGTTAAATTAAGGACACACCTTTTACCCGTCCTGACTACTCATCACTCCCATTGTTAATCACTTGTTTTGATCTTTTGGGTAAACAACCTCGGGTTGGATCATTCCTAGTTTTCCATATTCAGAGGGAGGGTCTATGAGAGTATAATTTTTTTCTTTTCTCTTATGTAACTATAATTCACTGATGTAATGATAACTTACTTACTTAGTCGTTCCCCTTCTACCGTGAGGTGTAGAGGTTTGGAAGAGAGAGCGCCAGACTATCCTATCGGCTGTCTTCCTCCTGGCCTGGTTCCATTCTAGTCCTCGGTCCTTCAAAGATTGTCTAATGTTGTCCTCCCAGCGGACTCTGGGTCGTCCTAGGGGTCTGGATCCTTGGCTCTTTGTTTCCCATGCTTGTCGTGGTAGCCGATCTTCTCCCATTCTGCAGACATGGCCAAACCATCTTAGTTGGGACTGTTCTACTTGGGTCTGCAGGGGGTGGGATTTAAGGCCTTGACGTATCTTCTGGTTGCGTACCATGTCTCTTCTTGTTACTTCAACCACCTTCCTCAGATACCTCATTTCTGAGGTTTGGATCTGGCTTTTATGTAATGATAACGATGGAATTTATGTTGTGATCTATTTTTTCTAAAGATATAATAAACTTAATAAACCTTAAGCTATTGGTGTCGGTCAAAACCTCCCCTGCCATATAATTACATGTGACCCATAGTTTACCTGTTCGTTTCTACGTAGGTACGTATTTATGTCACAAAATTGTTCGTGTGTACGTACGAGAGGATAGTGTATTTGAATCAGTATCTTGTGAGAAAATACGTCTCCATTAAAGTGTGTCGTACTAGATAGGTTGGGTTGAGCAATTACTCAATCCAAGACAGAATTTTTTTCTTACACCTGTACTCCTCGTAAACAGGACTATTTCTCACACCTTTCTCTCACCTAGATCTCACCATCTCACCTCTGCTCGAATGGGACCATAAAAATACAAGGCCTATCTATAACATTTACGCCAAATCCCCACGAGACAATTTATCACATTTAGCAAAGAATGGTTCTAGTCTGGCGTGTTTAGATTATCCAAGAATTTCTGAGCGACTCTGATAACTGAATTTGAGAGAGCGCGGTATATATATACAGATCAGGGTGTTATTATCACTAGAAGATGTTACAATTCACACCTTCTGTATAGCAGAGAAATCAGAAAACTACGTTTCCCGGATCAAAGGTTTATTCGTTCACTCTACTCAGCGATGCTGATCGACATCAGAAGACTGGCCGTGCACGGGCCTCTCTTAGATTACGTCCCCTTTCCGCAGATCAATCATTTACCTCCCCCCTGAAACGTACGAACATCAAAGGTGGTCGGGAAAATATTATCGCCGCGATATCTTTTCAAACAATCCGTTATTTCTACGCGCATCTGTCTAATGACCGATACTTGGCAAATCAGCTCGCGTGAGGAACTCAGGTAAACAAACATGATTCGCTCCCCTGTTAAGACTGGCAGGTTTAGAGCGTGGATTCAAAGATGAGTCATACAAGGAGAAATTTGCGTGGTTTGGCTTTGCCAATGGTAGACACTAAATGGGAAAGCTAAGGCTGTCAGATTACTGTATCAATATTTCCATTCTACGTCACACTAGTCCCAAACGTGTGATACAAACATAAGTGTTATTGATCTCCAACATGTGATAACAAACATAAGTGTTGCTGGTCCCAAACACATAATACAAACATAAGTGTTACTGGTCCCAAACATGTGATTCAAACATAGGTGTTACTGGTCCCAAACATGTGATACAATCGTAAGTGTTATTGGTCCCAAACGCATGATGCAAACATGAGTGTTACTGGTCCCAAACACGTGATAACAAAGATACGTGTTTCTGTCCCAAACATGTGATACTAACATAAGTGTAACTGGTCTCAAACATGTCATACAAACATAAGTGTTACTGGTGTCAAACACATGATACAAACATAAACGTTACTGGTCCCAAATACGTGATTCAAATATAAGTGTTACTGGTCCCAAACACTTGATACAAATATAAGTGTAACTGGTCCCAAACACGTGAAACAAATATAAGTGTTACTGGTCTCAAACACGTGATACAAACATAAATGTTACTGTCCCAAACATGTGATACAAACATAAGTGTTACTGGTCACAAACACATGATACAAACATAAGCGTTACTGGTCCCAAACACCTGATACAAATATAAGTGTTACTGGTCCCAAACACGTAAAACAAACATAAGTGTTACTGGTCTCAAACACATGATACAAACATAAGTGTTACTGTCCCAAACACGTGGTACAAACATAAATGTTACTGTCTCAAACACATGATACACACATAAGTGTTACTGTCCCAAACACGTGATACAAACATAAATGTTACTGGTCTCAAACACATGATGCAAACATAAGCGTTACTGGTCCCAAACACTTGAAACAAATATAAGTGTTACTGGTCTCAAAACACGTGATACAAACATAAGTGTTACTGGTCCTAAAACCATGATACAAACATAAGTGTTACTGGTCCCAACTACATGATACAAACATACGGGTTACTGGTTCCACATACAAATGATAGAAACAGAAGTGCTGTATTCCTCCATCTTAAAAAAAAAGTTAACTTTTAAACAGTAAATTGGTGACCTAATAACAAATAGAAGAAATGTGTGTGATGTAACTGTCCATCTCCTTCACCAGGTCCGTCAGAGATCTGATTGCGGCAGGTGCTGATACCAATCTTCTGGATTCAGAGTCAAGAAGCCCTTTGTGGTACGCTGTGGCTAATGCGAGGCATGACGTTACTGTATTATTACTCAGGGCAAACGGGCAATTGGATACATGCCAGGTAAATAGGGAGAGGGTTTTCTCGAGTCAATTATAATTCATAGCTTATCCTCTTCTTTCCACCAAAAATATTATTAGCTCCTGATACATAATACTTGTATTCTATGTTTATTTCAAGTGCCGTACCAACTGGCACATGAGACCATCTCTCTCTCTCTTTATATATGCCGGGTTTCTAGTTTTCTTCTTACCTTTTTACCGCTTTTACGGAGCAATGAGCGATGAGAATTAACCCCGATAGAGGAAGCCTGTACCGAAGCAGTAAATGTGCTTTTGGGATTGTTATTTCTGTAGCAAATAAAAAAAAAAAAAATATTGTGAGGTTGCCAGACCCATGGAATATCTCACACAGTCATCCTTAGGGCATCCATGATTAAATGATTCTATTCTTTCTTTTCTCCAAAGGAACCACATGGGAAGCCAGTTCTTAGTGCTGACTCTTGCTAATATTTAGAGATCTTGTGATCTCAGTGTATGATTCTTGCTAATATTTAGAGATTGTGTGATCTAGATGTGCATCTCTTGCTAATATTTAGAGATCGTGTGATCTAGATGTGCATCTTTTGCTATTATTTAAAGATTGTGGGATCTAGATGTGCATCTCTTGCTAATATTTAGAGATCTTATGATCTAGATGTGCATCTCTTGCTAATATTTAGAGATCTTGTGATCTAGATGTGCATCTCTTGCTAATATTTAGAGATCTTATGATCTAGATGTGCATCTCTTGCTAATATTAAGAGATCTTGGGATCCAGATGTGCATCTCTTGCTAATATTTAGAGATCTTGTGATCTAGATGTGCATCTCTTGCTAATATTTAGAGATCTTGTGATCTCAGTGTATGACTCTTGCTAATATTTAAAGATTGTGGGATCTAGATGTGCATCTCTTACTAATATTTAGACATCTTGTTTTTGCTAATATTTAGAGATTTTGTGATCTAAATGTGTGACTCTTTACTATTTAGAGATTTTGCTATCTAAATATGTGACTCTTGCTAGTAAATAGAGATTTTGTGATCTAAATGTGTGACGCTAATATTTAGAGATTTTTCTCTGTCTTCTTCTGTGAATGATTTATTTCCTTTCATGTGTTATCCTTCACAAATCATGTACATCTATTTCTATGCTGTAAGTCTGTCTTCGTGATCTCCCATTCGCCTGGCGCCTTTTGGCTGTTTGGTGTATACCTTCTTTGTTCTTTCTCGTTATTTCCACATGAAAGACCATCTCAGGCCATTTGCTTTTAGAAATGTAGTTACTGAGAAATTTTTTATTTTAAAATGTAACATCATTTATTTTCTAAATTCTTCAGTCCTAATGTTGTTAATGGTGAAAATATGGCCCAAAACTAATATTGCTGAATCTACTGATTCTCTTGTCTACTTTCAAAAATGCCATATTAATAATTATCATCTCATCATCAACATCTCCTTGTTCGCTTCTTATGGAGCATGCAGCTCCAGCTACAGCTAGCCCCCTTCTATGAATCCTGTGTCAAGACATATGCTCATACAGCGGTGGTTTCTGTTGTAATTAGTTTTGAATGATGAAAGTTGCCAACCCCATCACCATCTTCACATTAGTCGTCTTTTACTACATGCCTGAGGGGTGGGTAGTTCTATTCTTTCTTTATGTCCCCTGAGACTTGCCTGGAACTACATGGAACAGTGCAATAGATGAATCATCAAGATTAAGTGTTGGAATTAGGCATCAAACGTTAAGCTAGCAGAGAACGAACGAACGAACGAACGAACTTTATTTTCGAAGGGTTGAGAATTGGGCGCGCAGGCCCGTCTAACATTCTGCCCTTTCACTCTCATTTATCTTGCATACTATATCCTTTTATTCCCACATATTACTTTAAGCATTAATTTAAAGGCATGCAACATTATAAAGTTAACATAATAGCATTCATTTACAGTATACAATCATAATAAAAAAATGAGTAGCCTAGGTTTTTTTTATTTTTTTTTTTAAATAAACAAGATAGTGACTGAAGAAAAATAATAATAATAAAAAATAAAATAATATAAACAAAACAATAAATAAATAAGTTATGTATACCGACACTCACTTATGCGGTCAAAACGTCTAATCTGTAGTATTTTTGAATGTGTCATCAATCCTCAATACAAGAATTACAAAAACACATTCTCGCTTACATCCATACATTCTTGGCGGAAATTGAAATAATAATAATAACACTTTCTTGCGCACTTCTGTAACAGAAAAAGGCTTTCAGCAGTTTAAAAAAAAAAAAAAAATTATATCTGCATGTACATCACCCATTTAAGCAAACGGAAACATTCACATCTCTAAAGTACAGTGGTATGCGGGTACATTCTCACATACATTACATTATATAATAGTATTACATGGATATAAAACAAATTATTCCCATTAAAAACGAGCGGAAGAGGAAAAGAAATGTTGACCTATGGATGAGATGTTGACAGGCAAATGATGTTTCTATGGGGGTAGATAATCAGTGTTTAGGAAGTGTTTGAAAAGTGGACGTATGAAAGGATGCATCAGTCGGGCATACAACCAGCGAGCTACAGAAACAGTTAGCATTCATACTCTTTGACATATACTAAGGGAGATTAAGAACTTATGAGTTTGTCCGGAGTGCAACGAAGTCGATTTTGTTCAACAATAACAATAACATGGAATAGTGTCACATTAAACTGTGCAGTAACTTCTCTCACTCTCTCTCTCTGTCGTCCTAAGTCGTCTTATTTTGTTAATACATGTACTATGTTTTGTTAAAGTGTGTTCCAAATGTTCCCTTGTCATTTGGCGTTCTCTGTTCCCGCTTTAAAAAGTGGACTAATTCTTTGTGATTTAAGTAAACTTCTTTCTGCACATATTGATGGCTGGCAAGACATCTCATCAGTTGTTTTAATGTCCATGGTTTCTTACCATTCTTGTGTAATGCCTCATTTCAGTGGCCACCTGTTCTATTTTTTGTTTGTTAGCTAGTGTCCCTTAATTCGCTTCCACGTCTCTTGAGAGCACAGACAGAAGAAACATAAAACTTAAGTAGCCGTTAAATGAGGGAGTATTGTTGATATAATCAGCATTATATTTTCGTAAGTGTCCCTTATCAAGCTTGGGGCCACCACTGTAAATGTCACCTTGAGCCACCACTGTAAATGTCACCTTGAGCCACCACTGTAAACGTCACCTTGAGCCACCACTGTAAACGTCACCTTGAGCCACCACTGTAAACGTCACCTTGAGCCACCACTGTAAACGTCACCTTGAGCCACCACTGTAAATGTCACCTTGATCCACCACTGTAAACGTCACCTTGAGCCACCACTGTAAATGTCACCTTGAGCCACCACTGTAAACGTCACCTTGAGCCACCACTCTAAACGTCACCTTGAGCCACCACTGTAAATGTCACCTTGAGCCACCACTGTAAATGTCACCTTGAGCCACCACTGTAAACGTCACCTTGCAAGAAGTCTGTACCAAGCATTCACACGGTCTTATAGTGATGGTTTCTGTGGCAATTTGTTTAACATGTTGAGGTTGCCATCCCCATGGACAACTTCATATTAGTCACCTTGCAGGACTTTACCTGAGGGTGTAGTAGTCCTATTCTTTCCGTGTCTCTTCAGATACCCCCCCCCCCCCAGGAACTGCACGGGGCACTGTTGATATAGCTGCCTTAAAAGAACGAGCTTTGACAAAATTCTCTCAACAGGTTTTAGTAACCAAACAATGACGTAATCTCTCCTCAGTGTCCGGTAGAATACCCTGAACATGCGTGTCCTGTGAGACTGGCTGTAGAGAAATGTCGCATTGACATCCTGAAACTATTTATACTCAGTGGATATGATAACAAACATGTCAGAGAGTGTCTATCGATGCCTGCTGCGCGTACCTTGTTCGTTGATAACCAGGTATTCCTGTCGTTGTGTTACAATATTAATTAATTTTTTTTAAGTTAAACTTTGCAGATGACACAATAACAAATTATCCACCATATCAAAATAAGTGCTTTCGAGGGGATAATTATACATGAATATCTTCACTCAGAACACAGGTACAAATAGGAATTTGACTCATTATACAGTACCTTTTATGGCCCCATGGAACACATGCCTTTAACAGACTCGCGCCAAGTCTTTCTGTTCGTGTCATCCAATCAAGGTCCTTCCATGTCTTTCCTTCACATTTCATATCTGCCTCCAATTCACTGCTCCAAATGTAACTGGGTCTCCATCTCACATGTGCCATAATCGAACGTCATCATCTTCTCTTGTTCCATTTGGTATTTGTTCGATTGTTTCCCTTAGTTCCACCCTGGTGATCTTGTCATACTTCTTCAATAGAATTTTGCCCAAGCACCCATTTATGAAAGTCTGTAACTTGCTGATTGTCATTATTATTATCCTTCGTGTTTCAGAGACACAATATGACTTCCTTGATATTTGAGTTGAAGATTGTTATTGTTATTGTTATTGTTGTGTTGATGTCTTTTGACTTCCACACATTTCCCAAAGCAATGCAGTGTTCCTAAGGAATTATAAACGATGAAGTGTACTGTCTTTCAGTGTACATTTTATGTTAATCATTTTTTGTGAACATATACTTGTTATATACCAAACTGTAGGGAAATGGATAGAGAATTGTAATATACTACTGGACAAAAGTTAAGGGCTACCATTCAGTTTAGACAAGGTTTATATAATTGATTGGCAAACTGTAAAGACAAGTGAAAATGTCATTAAAACTGGGCTCAGAGAAATGTGTATAAATTTCTGTGTGCACTAGGTTAATTTTTTTACATGTCCAAAAACTAGGTCACTTTAACCCGCTCGTGAAAATTGCCATTGTTGCTGCAAAAACTCATGGTTTTTGCAACACGCCCCACTAGTTCAAACGGTGAAAAAGTGAGTTGAATTTGAATGCACGTGGAAAAGGATCATCGGTAAAGAGTGTTCACCGTTGGTATGCAATAAATCAGTATGACAAGTGGTCGAAATGATCACTGCATTAGCCATGCCACCAAGGAGAAGTCTCAGCACTGTAGACCGTGGTCGAGCCATGGCATGGATTCAGGATGGTCAATCTGTTCGTCATGTTGCAAGACGTTTAACAGTGTCCCACTCTACCATTCAGAGACTTCTTGAGAGATTTCAAGCTACCGGACATTTGGAAAATCGACCCTGCTCAGGAAGAATTATATAAACCTTGTCTAAACTGAATGGCGGCCCTTAACTTTTGTCCAGTAGTATATATAAAGTCTTCGGTAGTATTAACACAAGTGTGTTCGGTATACTTAAAACATTTTGCATGGAAAATTGAAAAACACTAAAAAGTTAACTGTAGAATACGATCTTACCAAAGACAAATTACTGTTGCAGACAATAAAACTTTCTTTTTAGTCTTCAAACATCGTTAATCCATATACAAAGTAAAAAAAAAAACATTGCTTATGGCCACAACTTGTGGTACAATAAGATCCATTGATGTTGACCGTCGCGTGCAGATGGCAGCTGGTGATGATGATGATAACAGACAAATGGTACCTCGGACAGTGTTAAAAAACGCGGCATTATGGGAGATAACAGTTTAATAATCCAGATATACCAGGTTCGAAACCTGCTGCAGGCGGTTTGGTAGCAGATCGCTTTGTGTGGATGTTTAACAATGGTATAAGCGCCGTACCGTTCAGAAAGCAATGGCAAACTACTGAATGAAAAAAATTGCCTAGAAAAATCACAAACAGCCAATAAAAGCTGGGGTTGATTGCCACGTCCTGTAAAGCATAAGCAACTAACTTTATGGGAGATAACAAAGACTTTCACCACGTTAGTATTGTAGAGGGAAGTTTAAAAAAAGTGTTAATGACCCAAGGGAAATAAAAGTAACAAAAAATGTTATTAAATTTATGTGATAAAAGTTGTAAAATTTGTTCATTTCTTATGTAATAATTAAACACTTTTAAATAGTAAACAAAGGTTATGTAATGTATAAGGATAAAAGTTTAAATTTTTTTGACCTAATAAAATAAAAGACATAAAAATTGTAGCCAGTTAAATTTTCTCAGCCAGTCTTGAATTTTAGTATTAGAACTAGTCTTTCAGTTTATAGGTTTAATCAATTAATATGCACGATGCTTTCTCCTGACCGTCACTATCATGTCATCGCTTCTCGGCCTTTTGGCTAAGATCAAAGTGTCATTGCATACGACTCTTATCTCACCAAAACGGCACCGGAGTTTGATCACCAGAGTTCACACTGTTCTTCTCAGAGCAAACCACCAGCCACGACAAACTGTTCTTATCAGAGCAAACCACCGGAACTACAGTGTATTTTACACTGTACAACCCAAAGTATCCTGGCTTTTTGCTGGGATCATGTGTCTAGACACAGGGACCGGTACAATGACATTCATGTGTCATTAGGTCTCTTGTGTGAGTACACAGAAGATCACTACAGTGACACAGTTTGTCATTGGGTCTTCTTGTGTTGGGACATGTGGTCTTGACCGGGGCCGGGTTTGGGCGGGTATTAATGCGACCTCATGCGAGGAAAAAAAATGCGACCTCAAGCGAGGAAAAAAAAAAAAAAAATAAGATCAAAGTGTCTAGGCACAGGGACCAATACAGTGACATTCATGTGTCATTAGGTCCTTTGTGTGAGAACACAGAAGATCACTACAGTGACACATGATGTCATTGGGTCTTCTTGTGTTGGGACATGGGTCTTGACCAGGGCCGGGTTGAGCGTGTGCCATGCAACCTCATGTGAAGCAAAAAAAAGCGACCTCATGCGAGGAAAAAATATGCGACCTCATGCGAGGAAAAAAAAATAAAAAAAAACATGTCATCGCTTCTCGGCCTTTTGGCTAAGATCAAAGTGTCATTGCATACGACTCTTATCTCACCAAAACGGCACCGGAGTTTGATCACCAGAGTTCACACTGTTCTTCTCAGAGCAAACCACCAGCCACGACAAACTGTTCTTATCAGAGCAAACCACCGGAACTACAGCGTATTTTACGCTGTACAACCCAATGCCTAGAATCCGGCTTTTGGCTGGGATCATGTGTCTAGACGCAGGGACCGGTACAGTGACATTTATGTGTCATTAGGTCCCTTGTGTGAGAACACAGAGGATCACTAGGTGACACAGTTTGTCATTGGGTCTTCTTGTGTTGGGACATGTGGTCTTGACCAGGGCCGGGTTTGGGCGGGTACTAATGCGACCTCATGCGAGGAAAAAGTATGCGACCTCAAGCGAGGAAAAAAAAAAATAAGATCAAAGTGTCTAGGCACAGGGACCAATACAGTGACATTCATGTGTCATTAGGTCCTTTGTGTGAGAACACAGAAGATCACTACAGTGACACATGATGTCATTGGGTCTTCTTGTGTTGGGACATGGGTCTTGACCAGGGCCGGGTTGAGCGTGTGCCATGCAACCTCATGCGAGGCAAAAAATAAGAGACCTCATGCGAGGAAAAAAATATGAGACCTCATGCGAGGAAAAAAAAAAAAAAAGTCATCGCTTCTCGGCCTTTTGGCTAAGATCAAAGTGTCTAAGCACAGGGACCAATACAGTGACATTCATGTGTCATTAGGTCCTTTGTGTGAGAACACAGAAGATCACTACAGTGACACATGATGTCATTGGGTCTTCTTGTGTTGGGACATGGGTCTTGACCAGGGCCGGGTTGAGCGTGTGCCATGCAACCTCATGCGAGGCAAAAAATAAGCGACCTCATGCGAGGAAAAAAAATATGCGACCTCATGCGAGGGAAAAAAAAAAAAGTCATCGCTTCTCGGCCTTTTGGCTAAGATCAAAGTGTCATTGCATACGACTCTTATCTCACCAAAACGGCACCGGAGTTTGATCACCAGAGTTCACACTGTTCTTCTCAGAGCAAACCACCAGCCACGACAAACTATTCTTATCAGAGCAAACCACCGGAACTACAGCGTATTTTACGCTGTACAACCCAATGCCTAGAATCCGGCTTTTGGCTGGGATCATGTGTCTAGACGCAGGGACTGGTACAGTGACATTCATGTGTCATTAGGTCCTTTGTGTGAGAACACAGAAGATCACTAGGTGACACATTTTGTCACTGGGTCTTCTTGTGTTGAGACATGTGGTCTTGACCAGAGCCGGGTTTGGGGTGGGTGCCAATGCGACCTCATGCGAGGAAAAAATATGCGACCTCATGCGAGGGGAAAAAAAAAAAAAGGAGTTTCACGACCAGAGTTTCTGCTCCAGCAGTGTTTCCAGCTCACCAGTCCTTTTCGCCGACTCCAGTTTCAACCATGGAACCAGGAAGCATCACTGCAGCTGTCAGCCTCACGATGGATGATCTTGAAGGGGGGAACCTCCACCGGCCAGGAACCTTAGTTCTCTCCGTCTACGGACCGCAAGCAGCAGCGAAGGCGTCCCCGTCCTTCCTCACCAGTGTCTTGGTGGGCCCGGGGGGAGTGCCTACGGACGGCATTGCAGCACTGTACCGGTTCGAGAACCCTGTGAGATGGTACGCAAACCTGACGACAGAGGCGCACACCAGACTGTATGCCAGACTGCATGGCAAGAAGATCGTGTTGACAAACCCAGAACTTACCATCATGATCGAACACCGGGAGAAGGCGCGGACGAAAGCGACCCTGAACTGGCTCCCTCCAACCATCAAACAACATGCGGTGGAGACCATTGCCAGAACAGTGACTGGCGACCCCGAGGCAGAGGTCTACCGAATCCGGAACGCTCCCGACAAGTGGGGAATCCTCTTCTGCCAAGAAGCGCCAGTTCCACATTTCATCAACTTACAGATCGCAGAACAACAACACAAGGTCCTCGTCACCATGCCAGGACGGAGGACGGCGTGCCCACACTGTGGGCAAGATAGCCACTGGGCAAATAAGTGCCCCAAGAAGGTAACAGCGTCGAAAACCACGTCGTGGCCACAGCTGCCGCAGAAAGAAGTAGCGGCACCAACCCTTACAACAGCAGAATCCACCTCGTTGCCAAGACCGCGAAAGACAACAGCTTCCAAGCAGGCCCAAGAACCACAGACAAGAGACCCACCACCAGCAGCCGATGACTTCCAGACAGTTTCCCACAAAAATAAAAGACAAAGACGACACTCGGCACCAGACAGCCCCGACACAGATGACAAAGAAACAGAACAGAAACCAGAACTGACATCCACACCAACCACTAGGAAAGCAGCACCACCACCAACCCAGACTTTTGAGAAAAAGTACATTATCAGAGCAGAGCAGACAAGCCCACCTGAATTAGACTTACGCAGCAAGCTCATCATCGATCTCACAAGAACCCCAGCAGATGAAGATGACGAAGAACAAGGAAATAGCCTACACAAGTAATTTTTCATTCAACACCTGATACACCATCTCCCCCCTTCCCCAGGCACCACAAGAGTTACAGATGTATTGTGTACGTGGTACAACGAATACAGATTTAACAGATTAAAAAAAAAAAAATGTTGTATCTGCTATTTTAAAATTGACATGTATATCATTCTGTTGTATATTTTTATTTGAGATTTCAGCACATGTAGCGATTCTTTTGTTTAACATGTTGATTTTTGACAGAGAGTACTAGTTATATTCCACATTGATAATGTATCATTTGTTGCCGTGGGTAATTGCTAACATTGTGTCTGGTTCCATTTTCTCTCATTGTTATGTCAATATTTAACCATGCTACTCATTATTTTGAAGAAAAATGTTTGAAATTCTAATTATGTTATAGTTTTCATTTCTCTATTATGTCATAATTTAACAATGCTATCTGTAATTGTGAACAATTGTGTGCAAAATGATTGGAAATTCTAACTATGTTATAGGTTCCATTTGTCCCATTGTTATGTCAATAATTAATTATGCTACTCATAGTTGTGATGGAAAAAAAAATATTGGAAATTCTAATTATGTTTTAAGGTCTAATTGTTGCCCATTGTTATGTCGAAATATAACCATGCTACTCACAGCTGTGAAGAAATAAAAAGAAATTTAAAAAATAATAAAAAAATTAAAAAAAAAAAAAAAATCTGCTTTTGGCTAAGATCAAAGTGTCATACTTCTAGGGATCATTTCTAGAGTATGCCGGGTCTTAGCCAGGGTCGGGATCACACACCTTAAAAAAAAAAAAAAAAAAAATCGTTGTCATAACTAATGCTCCGGCAAACCCAACGCCCTAATAATCCGGCATTTGGCTAGGATCATGTGGACCAGTAGTGACATTTATGTCATTAGGTTCTTTGTGTGAGAACACAGAAGATCACTACAATGACACATGTTGTCATTGGGTCTTCTTGTGTTGGGACATGTGGTCTTGACCAGAGCCGGGTATGGGCGGGGGCCAATGCAACCTCATGCGAGGAAACAATATGCAACCTCATGCGAGGAAATTTAAAAAAAAAAAGATCATGTGTCTAGACACAGGGACTAGTACAGTGACATTCATGTGTCATTAGGTCTTTTGTGTGAGAACACAGAAGATCACTACAGTGACACATGTTGTCATTGGGTCTTCTTGTGTTGGGACATGTGGTCTTGACCAGAGCCGGGTTTGGGCGGGTGCCAATGCGACCTCATGCGAGGAAAAAAATATGCGACCTCATGCGAGGAAAAAAAAATATTAAAAAATGTACGATAACAATATACTGAAATGGTTCGTACCAAGCCACAAGCGAAAGAGAGGAAAATCTATAGAAGCCCTCAAATACTTGTCAGCATCAGCAAACAAGAACCTGCACAGAACAAAGAGAGTCAGCCGGAGAGCACGATTACTCCAACTACTAGCGTCGTGGCCGGTCCTTCTCAGAAGACAAACAACGCAACCATTGACACGACCGATGAGCAACCCAAAGCTTCAAAGGCAGAGGACAACCAGTCTCCGAAGCCTGCCAAAGTAACATCACCGATAAAACAAGATGTCAAGGCGGCGGCTCCATTGTGCAGTGACCAGACAACATCTGCAAAACACGGCAACAAAACTTCGAAGACAGAAGGTAACAATGCTTTGAAGCCCGTCAAAGTAAAACCACCACCAAAACAAGATGTCATAGTCGAGCCTCCATCATGCAGCGACCAGGCAACTTCGGTAAAACGAGATCAGAGGCAGACAACCAGCCAGAATGTGAATCCGTCCCGCAGACCACACATTCAAACTGAGACAGATGTCGGAACGTGCCAACTTCTAATGCAAAAGAATGCCGTTTCTCACGTGGTACTACAGGAGAGGATCATTAAGATCACGCAGATGTCTGGAGGTGAGGCCTCGCTCAGGGCCCTACCCGACGATAAAGTGATCGGTATCCTCGAGGCAATAACGGGCAGGAGGAGTATATCTAGAGTTACAAGACACGAAAACGGAGTTATAATAGCTCTAAATAACACGGAGAAGACAACAGAACTGATGGTCGAACTAGAGTCCGGACACAAAGAAGTTCAGCTGCCCCACCAGATTAAAGCTACTGTGGAGATCTTCAAGAAGACCAAAAAGATAGTTGTAAGAGGGGTCGACAACAATCGGTCTACACAAGAAGTCCACAGCCGCCTGCAAACAGAAAACAAGAATATCAAAATAACACAGGTGGAAAGACTGAAGACATGGGACAAGAAGGACACAAACCTAGTTATCGTAACTATAGAAGGGACTTCAAGACCAAGTCAA
This sequence comes from Oreohelix idahoensis, assembly GCA_024509875.1. Classification (NCBI taxonomy): domain Eukaryota; kingdom Metazoa; phylum Mollusca; class Gastropoda; order Stylommatophora; family Oreohelicidae; genus Oreohelix; species Oreohelix idahoensis. The sequence continues at coordinate 262,858 of JAMPIV010000272.1, read as the reverse complement.
CTGAACCTAGAAGATAGAAGTCGAAAAACAGAAGAGTACATTCCTCCTGTTATGCAGTACTCAAACTGCCAGCAATTTTTGCACACTAAGAAAACTTGCAGGAGAGAGACAATTTGTCGGTACTGTGCGGGAAGTCACTCTTACAATGAATGTCTTCATGCGAAAAAAGGATAGCAACTATAAAGTGCACAACTCCAACAGAACCTGCGCAAACTGTCTCGGAAACCACGGGGCAAGATACCGTGGCTGTCCGATCTTCTATGAGACAAAAGCCATACTGAAGGAATCTGCAACAAAAAACATCTCCTTCAGAGAAGCAAGAAACCGAGTGCCTGCAGCTGGCATTGACAAACAGGAACAGCACACAAGAGCCCAGCTGGTAAAACTAACCACAGATGTGCGAGACATAAAACAAAAACTCAAAGTCGAGAAGAACAGACAGCACAACGAAGACACAGATACCATAAGAGACGAAACAATAGGAGCCTTACAGAGCGCCCAGGCAATGTTACAGGACATGAAATCCATTCAACACCAAATAGAAGTCGACATAGCTAAACTCGCAGAGCTAAAGGAAGAGAACGCAGAAGTCCTCAAAAGAATTGAAACAGAGAGAAGGATCATCGAGGATATCGTAACAAAAAGCTATCAAGGAAGAGAAAGAAGCATAGAAACTAAAGACAAAATAATTACCGAAACACTAGAGGAACGCCTACCAAAAAGCAATCAAGGAAGAGAAAGAAGCAAAGAGGCGGAAGACAAAATAATTACCGAAACCCTAAAGAAACTCCTACCAAATATAATAAAGACAGCTGTATCTCCACACGTTTGTGGAACACGAACACAAAACTTTTTTTGACGGCGTAACTGCCTTACATAAATTTTTATATAAACAAGAATGTATCTGTCACGAAATAAAATCTCTTTAAAAATTTAAAAAAAAATAATTTTTGCCTCGGCTTTAAAAGCCGACACAACAAAAATTGTTTCAGAAGTAACTAACAATTTTCATTTCTAGTTTTTTGTAGGTCAGGCATACCCCTTCAGAACAATCCCTAGCTTCATCCTCTACCTAGGACTAGTGATTAGATGTTACGGTAGGTTTAGTTTTGTTGCTTTTTGATCGGCCAGAATATGACTACGCCAACTCATTAACTAAATCTAATCTGTCTAGCTTTTCTGCACCGATTCCGTATTTTGACAACAAACTGTGGCTACCGAACAATCGTCAGCAATGTTTCAAAATAGTTTGACGCAATTATTTGCGTAGGAGATTTAGAAAATGTAAATATAAAGCGTGACATATTTCTCTTAACTAGTCAAATTAGTTGTTTAAATAGTAGCGGAAGTCATTCTACGAGTTTTAAAATATGAATTGCATTAAACGGACAATTTTTGGGGGGTTTATTCGTGATAAACTAAAAAAACGCTCTGAGCGTTGCGCTGGCACGGCGAGTTGAATTATGCAACGCTCAGAGCGTTGGTCTGGAGTCAAAGAGTTGAGATCTACCTCTGTAGCAAAGGTAATTTTTGCTGGGGAGGTTAAGATGTTATACCTAACAAGAAAGATAGTTGTGTCTGTGTCAACTGTGTGAGGTCAAGCACTCTAAAAAAGATGATGATGATGATGATGATGATATATATTATCAGGGTACCTAACGCTACCTCCCTAGATCTCACACAGTCCGTATTTTGTGTCTAGTGGCTGGTGTAGGATGTCTCTAGTGTCTAGGGGTGAAATGAAGATGATGGTACATCAATTAATACACTTTAACTCACTATAAGAAAAGGAATAAGACTGTGGTTAAAGTTTTCTTCAAAATTGGAATGTTTTTTTCTTTGTACAATTTTAATCTGCCTGTCCTGCCATCTCTTTTGGACAGGTCTTTGAAAATGAGGAAATATATTTACATATACTGCTTTAACTGAAAAGGTATGGACTCTTGGTCCTATGAATATAATGTTATTATATAGAGTTCCTGTAGGTGTATTCACAGACTAAACTTTAATAACTGCTAGTGTTAGTCATTTGTTATGAGGAGCTGTTGTTTTCGACATTCCCCATATAATTCAGTTTTATTTTGATAAGAATCAGTTTATTATGCTGAAGTGTCAGATGTCCCAGCTGTTAACGTGTCACCTGGGATTCTGGGTATGACGATAATAAGTCAGGATGTCGTTGCAGATATAATAGATCAGCACCCACACACAAGCTCCTTCAGGCTATCAGCTGACAGCATAACTTTTGAATGGAGACTTTTCACTCACTCATCAGGTTTCCTGTCACCGGATGGTAACAGGAAATAAAAACTCTGCAATAAAAAGACACCCTGGCCTTTTCATATCTGATCCCAACCTCTTATCCCTATGTATACATGAAGGTACGGGGTCAGCCTCGTGTGCATTCATGTGCATCAGCCCCTAATTATGACTCACACCTTTCTGTGACCACACCTCAGGTCCCTATGGCAGATACGCCACTGTACTTTTACGTAGTTTGCTTCAATCCAATAACGTGGAGTAACCACATCTCCTTTTATATGATTTTTCTTTTCTTTTCTAAATTATAAACGCTCTAGGCACGTTGAAAAGTGTTCATAGAACACTGAGGCTTACTAACATCTTCCAATATAAAATTATTAATATAAAATCATAATAATATGCAACAGTCAAATACAGTTCAATGTGAAGACTCAATAATGTTTGCTCCCGGCATGTCCTTCACTTTTCCACAGCAGTATCTAACTTTTGCAGTTTTAATCAAGCATGTAAATACATAAAGCATTCTTACCACTAGTTCAAAGAAATATGTCACAAATAACGTTGACTGGCAAAGAATATGGCCACAGTTTTGCTCTGCCTCGTCCAGATAGTGAATTTAGTAGTTAATTTCACAAGTTATCACATCTGATCTCAACGTAGTTGTTTGAATAAAATTTTATATTCAAATGGCCACGAGACCACTATGCCTCTTGCCAATATCTATTAGAGCCGACCAATGAAAGCAGGCACTACTACAACATTTTTAAATTTAGTTTTGAAAAAAAAAACAACTTCCAAACAAACTATGTGCCTCGTAGTCCATTGGTCAGTCTGCTTTAATTGTTTAGAAAAAGATGTTTAGTTTTAGTTAACCTTTTTCCTATCTCCCCCCCCCCCCTCTCATATACTCTTATACCAACCAATAGGATTTGAATTACTCCGATGCCTCTTTTTAAACTAGCGTCCCCAATAACGTTATGTGTAACGAGCAAGCACAACAGTCTGTCCGTCCAAGCGTTCTTAGACATTTAGTATTTTCTCAATAACTTGGCTAATACTTGGACTACCATTTTTTTTAAACATATTTTTTCTCAGGGAACACTAAGCTATACTACTATATGATTTTTATGGTCAGTTTCAGTATGGTTTAGATTTTCAATTATGTCACTGTCAATCGTCAAATATAAATTTTACACAAGTCGGCCATCTTCCCTCCCTGTCTCTAACATTTTCTTCACTATTCAAATAAACCAACTAGTTTGAGTGACGTCAGAATATTACCGCTAGGAGGAAGTGGAAAACTGTCTGTGTGTTTGTCGCTGCTGGCTTTGCCCACAGCGTGTATATATTAGAGAGACCGCGTGCAGAGCGAAGAGGGGTTTTTCAAAACATTGGTAGTGTTGGCGTTAATTATTACAATCGTCTCGTTCTTACCACTGAGAAATGTCCAAATTATTACAAATTTTAGTGTTAATTTATAAGTATTACGTTAATTCAGATAGCTGTTTCGTTAATTATAAGTCTTGCCTCAGTTTTGTTTGCAGCAGATCTGGCAAAATGTTAAATATTATTTGTACGTCTCGAAACCGAAACTAAAAGCGTGTTAGATTTTTACGGCGGGTCATTTTTTTTTTTTTGCTTTCCGCTGCACCAAAGGCATCGCTCTACTGGCGTTGAAGATGAAAATAGTCGGACACCTGAGGGCTGGTGTATTTAGTATCATAGGACTAAAATCTTACTGAAATAAGCGATTATCTCACAGATTTCGCTACACACCTCCCTTCCTAAAACATGCATCCATTGCAGGTTACTATCTGTGAGATAACTTAGCGCAAATGAAGTCCTACATTTTTTTCTGATTTTCATCACAAGGATGTCTACTCAAAAAATCTGCACCGACGTTCTGAGGGCCGGGAATATATTCAATCAGAAATGAGTATGGCTGTAATAATAATGACCATCTTAATAATCTGGAATTTTCATGCTTGGCTTGTGACAGGAATACGAGAGGTGAATGATCCGTTTGGACCACAAATGTCCTGCCATATAGATAAATCTGAATTTTTTTTATAGCCCATATTAACGCCAAACATTCTTTCTCACTTGTTGAATAATTTTTTTCCGCCTTGTTCAACTTGCGGCTTGCATAAGCGACTGGGTTCAATTCCACCTCTTGTGAGGAGGACCTTTGCAACAATGTAGCGCCCAGGCCCACATTGCTTGCGTCACTTCTCACGATAAATCACATCTTTCTTTGTTTGTGGCCTAGGTGCTCTTTTCAGTTTCTCCAGATTCTTGGGGTCAGGGGTCATGCTACCCTGATGTACGGTATGTCCCAAGAATTCCAACTCTTTACACCCAATAAAACATTTTGTTGGTCTAGCAGTCAAGTTAGCCTCTCTGAGTCTATCAAACAGCGTATTCAAAGAGTTAACATGTTCCTCAAAAGTTTCAGTAGCAATGAGGATATCTGTCGTGGAATATTCTAATCCACATATATAAATTATTAGGTAAATATGAAGCCTAACAAATAAAATTAATAAAGGAAGAAGAATGGTAATGAACAGTGCTGTCACAATGGCAGTACTCGAAATCCCCCTTTGTTTTCTGCTTCGTCTGCAAATTGTAACGCTTTCACGTTGATAGTAAAGCTTACTGTATTATTACCCGCCTTCTTCAATGAAACGTGTGCTGTATTTCTTGGAAAAAACATTGAGAGGCCCTGCGTAATGACCTAAATTAATCCTAACATTAATTATACTGCGTTACCAAAACGAAAGACAGATGGACAAAAGGATAGCGGGAAGGGAGAGGCAGAAAGCCGAACACTAAACACGCTTCGCGCGATACACAAATGCTGCCATCACGCGTGTAAGACTACATGCACTAATTTTTTTTTCAGACGGACATTACCCATCCCAGAGTTAGGTTTATAAATCATAAAAAACGCTTATTAGGAAAGATAACAATAGATGGGTTTACGGTTGAAAACATAACAGTACCCAGACAGCACATCTTCGAAACAGGAGGTAGAAAATACATATTTTGAACGCAGCCACGTAGCTCTTTTAAATTGGGATATTTGGGTTCCTTAGGGCTTGCTGACAAAGAATATGTAAAACGTTACGCAAATAGTCCAGGAATTAATAAATTATACCCAAAATAAAATAGTGAGGATGCCTGACAGCATGAAATCATTTCTGCTCATAAAATTTTTTTTATAACGTGTTTGAAAAAACCTTGCGTTACAGAAATAGCCTACCATGTAAACTCCAAATTGATTGGAGCGCAACAAATGAAAGACTAACCACGATTGGTCGGGCTATAAATACTATCTTTCGTTGTTAGGGGAGACGGGGAAAGGTAACATTTTTTCAAACACTTGTCGAAACGTGGCCTCATTGGCTAGACTCGCTGATATAATCACTTAGGAGCGTTAGTTCGAAACCACTTGTTTAAATAAGCTTGATAAAGCATCAGTGCGTTGAAGCCAGCTCATAATTTTGCTAAAAGCCTGGAACATAAGCAGATGGAAATTTGTGCCAGTAATTGTGCCAGAATTCATTGCTAATCAACGTATCTGTGTTTATTTCCATGAAATTGTGGTAAGCTTGAACCATTCAGTATCTTTTAATGAAAATTGAATGTAAATTGTTGATTTATGCCTGTATATATATGTGTAGTTCAGTGGCAAACAGGAGATAAAGCCTATAATGCTCCAGCCTGAACAGAGGGTGTCGGAGGGAAGTAAAACGGCATGGAATGGCCAAATAGTACACTGACACCTGGATGATTGATTAGAAAGAAATAATGCTGGAAGTGCAGAGGCGTGGTAACCATTAAGGAGGTAAATACTGGTATAAAGTATTTCAGATGAAGCTGACAGTTGGCCTAACGCTCTGAACTCAATGTTTGTGATGTGTTGTGATCAGTGTAAAAGAGAGTATAAGTTAGTTATGAAGTAGAAGGTACATCCTTCTTGATTTCAGGGACCGTGGTCTTGATGGTACTGAGCAGCACCTGGTCAGAGCTTTGCTGAATCCAGAGTCGGACAGCATACTCCTTGGTCTTTTTAGCTATCAGTGAGGTGTCTCCAGAGCCCAGGGGAGAATTCGAGCAGAGGAGTCCTTTCCTGCCGCCATCACGCAAGATAAGCAGATTTGGCCAGCTGAGCTCAACATTATGTCCCCTCATCTTGAAATAACTTTGTAAAAATAACATTCAGAGGGGAATTTAATTGTCTTAATATCTGGAACTGAGAACATCTCCAATACTAGTCCCAAAAGACAAACTATTGAAGTCATGATGACAAATACCAACAGAGCTTGAACAAAACCAAACCAGTATTACCTCATATTACCACTACACAACTGACACACATAGGATATTTTTAATAATATATGTCACTACATTATTCATATTGATAAAGTCTGTACATATACCTGTAATTAAAATTGAGTGTGATTCCTGGTTCCTTTGTATTTGAATCAGGACACATATACCTTTATGACAAAAATGAATACATATTGTTATTTGAAAAGTTATCAGTGACTCCTTAAGATATTCTCATAGAGTGTTATATGTATGTGAGTGTCACAGTGTTGTCAAGAGTAGTGGATTAAATTAAATTGTTTATCTGTCGGTTGTTGTGACTTACACTTCATCATACACATACCCTAGACACATAACGTAGTCATCACACTATTCCAGAATAATTCTGACTGAGATATATAGATATGTGGTAGCAAGTAAGGTTATCTATAATACACTACTCTTAATAGATATAGATACCTTCACAGCTGATCTCAGTCAGTACACTAAGTCCCCTATAAATATTTATAACATCCCACTTCACCACATATATTGGGGTCTCGCTCTTGGGATTTTGAATCTTTCCCTATTATAAATATTGGGGGTAATTCACTTCAGGGAATATAAGAATTAAAAGGTATCCTTGGGTGGAATTAAATAAGGTTGAGCTCACGGTGCCTGTGTTGTCCATTAGATATACTTAGAGATTAAATTGTTGGTTAGACATTGTAGAAATTTACCTGATAGACAATGGCGGACCTGGCCAAGTTTCGATCTGCTGCTGTACAGACTGCAAAAGAGTTAGGATTAGATGGGCAAGTTATGGTTGCCTATGTTACTACGGAATGTGACAAATTTATTGAACGCGAAGAAAGAAGGTTTGAAGCCGAAAGAAAGTTAGAGGCTGACAGGGAAATTAAGAAGTTACAATTTGAAGCTGAGGCTGAGACTAAGAGGTTGCAAGCTGAGGCTGAGACTAAGAGGTTGCAAGCTGAGGCTGAGACTAAGAGGTTGCAGATTGAGGCTGAGGCTAAGAAATTGGAAGCAGAAGAAAGAAAATTGACTGCAGAAAGAGAAGACAAGAAATTAGCTGCAGAAAGGGAAGAGAGGAAATTAGCTGCAGAAAGGGAAGCAGAAGATAAAAGATTACAAAGGGAACATGAGTTACGACTAAGGGAGTTTGAGTTTCAAGGCCATGCTCCTGAAAATGGTGCCAGTCCCTTTGCCTCTGATGCTACGGTTACTCAAGGAGCCTCAACCTCAGCTATGAATTTTCATTTAGATCATTTTGTTGAGAAAGACGATGATATAGAGAGCTACCTAAATAGGTATGAACTATTAGCTACCACGTATGGGTTAGAGAGAGAAAGGTGGAGTTTAAAGTTATCTCAGGGACTTCGTGGGGCAGCTTATGAAGTTTTTGCAAAAATGAGCAGAGGTGATCAGGAAAATTATGACATGCTAAAGCAGGCTCTTTTGTTAAGGTATGAAAAGAATGCAGAGTTTTACAGGAAAAAATTTAGGAATGCTAAACTACTGTCAGGTGAAACCTATCACCAGTTCTCTGCACGAATAGAGACATACTTGGAGAAATGGACTTCTCTGGGGAAAACCCAAGATCTTAAGGAAATGGTCCTTATAGAGCAACTAAGAGAGTCCATGGCTCCAGACCTGAGAAAGTTTCTCATGGAACAAGGTGCAGAGAGGCTGGGTGAGTTGCTAAATGTTGCTGAAAGGTATCAAGCAGCTCAAGCAGAGGTAACAGGTAATAAAAAGAAACAAGTGGATAACTTTAGGGCACCACAGAATTTTAATAAATTTGATCCTAAGGATCAAAATAAAGGTAAGCACCAATTTGATAGGCCACGGTATGAACATAAAAATAAATTCCCACAATTCGATGAAAGGAAATATGATGAAAGAAAATCTTTCAACCAAGGAAAAAGGTGGTGTAAAAAATTGTCAGATGGACAATCATGACACTGACCGTTGCAGAAGGAAACCTGTGTATATGGCAACCCTTCAGGTCAGGTCGACCTCAAGACAGGAGGAGGATATTATGTTGGATACCACTCCAGAAGAGATGAGGAAGGCACAGGCTGGGGATAAAACACTCAAGCCTTGTTTCAGAAAATTGTCAACTTGTCATACAACTCCAGGCAAGGGAGATTTTTACATGAAAATCAAGTTGATGTATAGGAAGACTGGAGCTAGATCCAAAGGTCACGGACAGCTGGTTCTTCCAAAAAGATATAGGGCAGACTTAATAAGGAGCATACATGTGAAACCAGATGGGGACCATGAGAAGATAGGTACCATCATTCAAAAGGTGGCTCACAATTATTATTGGCCCAAAGCAAGATGGGACATTGAGAATTTTGTAGAAAGGTGTAGCATAGCACATGAGGGAACACCCACAAGTGGGAACATGGATCAGGACCTGGACACGCCACGGGGCAAAATTAGGCCTGATAATAAAAAGAGATATAAATTTGATAAAGTGGACCAAATGGAATGGGAAGCCCCTTTTCACGGACAAGCTTCACTTAACTGTTTTACAATGGCCACTATGCGGAGAGTACAAACAGATGTCTTACCCCAGGATAAGCCGACAATCCCTCAATCGGACTTAAACAAACTGGAGGAAGAAGATGTAGAGAGGAAATCTCTCATCAAGAATTTTAAGTGGGGAGAAAGCCCGAAAAGAAAAATTGGTAGCGGTCGTTTTGTGAATGATAATTCTGGGAGGAAAAATCATCACTATAAAGCTTCGAGTGGAAGAGACCGTACCGGTGCATGGACAAATAGGTCCACACAATAAAAGGTCCACTTGAAGCTTTGTTAAGAACGTGGACTGATGAAAAGGCAGAGGAAAACATTACATCTTCATACCAATATGTGAATGAGCTGACCACTCGGTTGAAAACTGGCTGGAAACTTGCCAATGAAAATTTGAAACAAGCCAGGAAGAAACATGCTGCCTATTATAACAGGAAGGCGAAAGACAGAAATTTGGCTGTGGGAGAGAAAGTACTGCTTCTTTTGCCTGGGAGTCAGAATAAGTTACAAATTGGATGGCAGGGTCCATATACAGTTTTAGAGAAGGTGTCTAGAACAAATTATAAGATAGATAAGAAGGGGAAAGAAAAAATCTATCATGTGAATCTCCTGAAGAAATATTTGGAAAGAGAAGATCAGGAAGAGACACACTTGTTGACCTTGTCCATCGCCATGGAGATGAAAAAGGAACCACTTTCATCATTTGAATATCCATTACACCCCTGTGAGACAGCAGCACAGGTGAAAATCAGTACACATTTAACGAAAACTCAGAAAGAGAGAGTGCAACAGGTTCTAAATAATCATGCGGAGGTGTTAACAGACCGACCAGGACATACAAACCTATTGGAATATGATATGAAACTCATAGACTCCACACCTGTCTGTATGAAACCATATTCGATTCCGTTTGCTAAGGAAAAAGCTTTGAAGGAAGAGATAGACTATCTATTGAAGGAAGGAATTATTTCGCACAGTGAATCTTCGTATAGCTCCGGTGTAGTACTCTTAAGGAAGCCCTCTGGAGAACATAGACTCTGTATAGATTACAGGAGACTGAATGCTATTACAGAAGGACAGGTGGATCCATTGCCGGATACAAATCAGCTGTTTGCCAGGCTAAATAAAGCTAAATATTTCTCAAAAGTGGATCTGAGTAAAGGATACTATCAGATTCCAGTAAAGCCTGAGGTTAGACCATACCTAGCTTTTAGTACCTCAGAAGGACACTATGAGTTTAATAGATTGCCATTTGGATTGAAGAATGCGCCTAGTGTCTTCTCTAGAATGATGAGAAAATTATTGGATCCTCTGAATAATCCCTGTATAACAAATTTTATGGATGATATCCTTATAGCAACAGAAACATTTGAGGAACACATTGACTCTCTGAACATGCTGTTTGATCGACTTGGGGAGGCAAATTTAACAGCCCGACCAACCAAATGTTGCGTTGGATGTAAAGAATTGGAATTTTTGGGACACACAGTTTATCAGGGAAACATGACCCCTGACCCAAAGAATTTAGAGAAACTACAGAAAGCCCCGAGACCACAAACCAAGAAGGACGTGAGATCCTTTGTCTCATTATGTGGTTCTACCAGAAGTATATCAAAAACTTTAATTCCATATGTGCACCTTTAACGGAATTGACACGTAAAGGACATCCAGATCGCATTACATGGACACCACAATGTGAAATGACTTACCAAGAATTGAAGGAAAAGCTCACAAGTAAACCCATTTTGAAATTACCTGACTTAAGTCAAGAATTCATAGTAAGGACGGATGCAAGTAATATTGGGCTAGGTGCAACTCTACTACAGAAATCAGATGCATTGGATGGGGAATTAAGCCCAGTGGCATATGCTAGCAGAAAGTTGAATAAAGCTGAAATCAACTACTCAACTAGCGAAAAAGAATGTCTTGCAGTAATATGGGCAATAAAGAAATTCAATATTTATCTATATGGGAAGGCATTTAAGTTGCAAACAGATCACAAACCTTTATCGTTTCTAGCACAGGCTAAGCATGAGAACTCTAGGTTACTCCGATGGTCTTTGCTTCTGGCTCCATATAATTTTAGCATCGAGTATATATCTGGAAAAACCAATTTGGGAGCTGATTTTTTAAGCCGCCATCCGTGTGATGAGAATCACCGTAAACCCCAGAAATAATAATAAATTTCTCTATGTGTATATAGAATAAAGGACTGACATATAATGTCTGTTTTAAGAGGGGAGGTGTCGTGGAATATTCTAATCCACATATATAAATTATTAGGTAAATATGAAGCCTAACAAATAAAATTAATAAAGGAAGAAGAATGGTAATGAACAGTGCTGTCACAATGGCAGTACTCGAAATCCCCCTTTGTTTTCTGCTTCGTCTGCAAATTGTAACGCTTTCACGTTGATAGTAAAGCTTACTGTATTATTACCCGCCTTCTTCAATGAAACGTGTGCTGTATTTCTTGAAAAAAACATTGAGAGGCCCTGCGTAATGACCTAAATTAATCCTAACATTAATTATACTGCGTTACCAAAACGAAAGACAGATGGACAAAAGGATAGCGGGAAGGGAGAGGCAGAAAGCCGAACACTAAACACGCTTTGCGCGATACACAAATGCTGCCATCACGCGTGTAAGACTACATGCACTAATTTTTTTTTCAGACGGACAGTGATAAAATACATTACCCATCCCAGAGTTAGGTTTATAAATCATAAAAAACGCTTATTAGGAAAGATAACAATAGATGGGTTTACGGTTGAAAACATAACAGTACCCAGACAGCACATCTTCGAAACAGGAGGTAGAAAATACATATTTTGAACGCAGCCACGTAGCTCTTTTAAATTGGGATATTTGGGTTCCTTAGGGCTTGCTGACAAAGAATATGTAAAACGTTACGCAAATAGTCCAGGAATTAATAAATTATACCCAAAATAAAATAGTGAGGATGCCTGACAGCATGAAATCATTTCTGCTCATAAAATTTTTTTATAACGTGTTTGAAAAAAACCTTGCGTTACAGAAATAGCCTACCATGTAAACTCCAAATTGATTGGAGCGCAACAAATGAAAGACTAACCACGATTGGTCGGGCTATAAATACTATCTTTCGTTGTTAGGGGAGACGGGGAAAGGTAACATTTTTTCAAACACTTGTCGAAACGGGGCCTCATTGGCTAGACTCGCTGATATAATCACTTAGGAGCGTTAGTTCGAAACCACTTGTTTAAATAAGCTTGATAAAGCATCAGTGCGTTGAAGCCAGCTCATATTTTGCCAAATAAAAGCCTGGAACATAAGCAGATGGAAATTTGTGCCAGTAATTGTGCCAGAATTCATTGCTAATCAACGTATCTGTGTTTATTTCCATGAAATTGTGGTAAGCTTGAACCATTCAGTATCTTTTAATGAAAATTGAATGTAAATTGTTGATTTATGCCTGTATATATATGTGTAGTTCAGTGGCAAACAGGAGATAAAGCCTATAATGCTCCAGCCTGAACAGAGGGTGTCGGAGGGAAGTAAAACGGCATGGAATGGCCAAATAGTACACTGACACCTTAGAAAGAAATAATGCTGGAAGTGCAGAGGCGTGGTAACCATTAAGGAGGTAAATACTGGTATAAAGTATTTCAGATGAAGCTGACAGTTGGCCTAACGCTCTGAACTCAATGTTTGTGATGTGTTGTGATCAGTGTAAAAGAGAGTATAAGTTAGTTATGAAGTAGAAGGTACATCCTTCTTGATTTCAGGGACCGTGGTCTTGATGGTACTGAGCAGCACCTGGTCAGAGCTTTGCTGAATCCAGAGTCGGACAGCATACTCCTTGGTCTTTTTAGCTATCAGTGAGGTGTCTCCAAAGCCCAGGGGAGAATTCGAGCAGAGGAGTCCTTTCCTGCCGCCATCACGCAAGATAAGCAGATTTGGCCAGCTGAGCTCAACATTATGTCCCCTCATCTTGAAATAACTTTGTAAAAATAACATTCAGAGGGGAATTTAATTGTCTTAATATCTGGAACTGAGAACATCTCCAATACTAGTCCCAAAAGACAAACTATTGAAGTCATGATGACAAATACCAACAGAGCTTGAACAAAACAAAACCAGTATTACCTCATATTACCACTACACAACTGACACACATAGGATATTTTTAATAATATATGTCACTACATTATTCATATTGATAAAGTCTGTACATATACCTGTAATTAAAATTGAGTGTGATTCCTGGTTCCTTTGTATTTGAATCAGGACACATATACCTTTATGACAAAAATGAATACATATTGTTATTTGAACAGTTATCAGTGACTCCTTAAGATATTCTCATAGAGTGTTATATGTATGTGAGTGTCACAGTGTTGTCAAGAGTAGTGGATTAAATTAAATTGTTTATCTGTCGGTTGTTGTGACTTACACTTCATCATACACATACCCTAGACACATAACGTAGTCATCACACTATTCCAGAATAATTCTGACTGAGATATATAGATATGTGGTAGCAAGTAAGGTTATCTATAATACACTACTCTTAATAGATATAGATACCTTCACAGCTGATCTCAGTCAGTACACTAAGTCCCCTATAAATATTTATAACATCCCACTTCACCACAATATCATCCATGAAATTCGAGATACATGGATTTTTCAGGGGATCCAACAATTTTTGCATCATCCTAGAAAACACACTCGGGGCATTTTTCAACCCAAACGGTAGCATGTTGAACTCATAATGACCTTCCGAGGTGCTAAATGCTAAGTAAGGTCGAACCTCAGGCTTTACTGGAATTTGATAATAGCCTTTGCTCAGATCCACCTTTGAAAAATATTTTGCCTTGTTCAACCTGGCAAAAAGTTGAGTAGTATCAGGTAAAGGATCCACCTGATCTTATGTGACAGCATTCAGTTTCCTGTAATCTATGCACAGTCTATGTTCTCCCGATGGTTTCCGCAACAAAACCACACAGGAACTATAAGGAAACTCACTGTGAGAAATAATCCCTTCTTGTAACAAATAATCTATCTCCTCTTTCAAAGCTTTTTCTTTAGCGAACGGAATAGAATAAGGCCTCATACAGATGGGTGTTGGGTCTAGTAGTTTCATATCATATTCCAACAAATTTGTGTGCCCCGGCTTATCCGTTAACACGTCTGTATGTTTCTCCAGGACCTTTTGAATCCTCTCCCTCTGTCCTTTTGTCAGGTGATTACTGATCTTCACCTGTTCAAACGTTTCACTGGGCTTCAGTGGATATTCAAATGAGGTGAGAGGTTCATTTTTCATTTCGGTTGCAATTGACAAGGCCATTAAATGTGTTCCTTCCTGGATTTGTCTGTCCAGATATTTCTTCAAAAGGTTCACATGATAGACTTTTTCCTTTCCCTTCTTGTATATCTTATAAATTGTTCTGGATACCTTTTCCAAAACTGTATATGGACCTTGCCATCCGATCTGAAGTTTATTGTTGCTGCCTGGTAAAAGAAGAAGCACCTTCTCCCCTACAGCAAGCTCCCTATCCTTCGCTTTTTTGTTATAATAAGCAGCATGCTTTTTCCTGGCTTGTATCAAATTTTCATTTGCCAGTTTCCAACTAGTTTTTAAACGAATGGTCAGTTCGTTCACATATTGGTATGATGAGGTAACAGTCTCTTCTGCCTTCTCATCTGTCCACGTCCTTAACAGGGCTTCCAGTGGACCTTTTATTGGCCTCCCAAATAACAGGGTTGCGGGAGCCATCCCGGTTGAATTATGTGGACCTTCCCGATAAGCAAACAATGCAGCGGTCAAATATTGGTCCCACGTATCAGGTTTCTCATGTGCCAGCTTTCTCAGGATAGAAATGAGAGTCCCATTGAACCTCTCTACCTGGCCGTTCCCTTGGGGGTGGATACGGACTACAATGAAAGTGCTTGGCTTGAAATAACCTAAAAACTTCTTCTGTTAGTTTCCCCTTGAACTGAGAGCCGTTATCAGTCAAGATTTGATGCGGGAATCCTAACCTCGTGAATATAGTAAGTAATGTTTCTGCCACATGTTTCGAATCGATTGACGACAGGGCTACCGCCTCTCCCCACATAAAACAAGTGTCCACCAGAGTAAGGATGTAACTGTTCCTCCTCTTGGTCCGAGTGAGAGGTCCCACAATATCCACTGCAACTCTCTCAAAAGGTGTTCCCACTATGGGCATTTCCCCTAGAGTTGCTGGAGCAGTCCAATGCTTCGGAGCTACTCTCTGACATTCTGGACAGGATTTTACATATCTCTTTATGTCTTCCGTTATCCCTGGCCAGAAATAATGACAAGCTATACGCTGTCCGGTTCGCTGATCCCCATGTGACCACTAAAGGGAACTGCATGTCCTAATTCCAACACTCTCTCCCGATATGAAGTTGGAAGTACCAGTTGGCTGTGACCATTTGTTCCATTTCCGGTCTTCCTGTACAACAATTTGTTCTTCATATAATAATCCCCTTTGCTTGGAGGTGTGTAGCATTTAGGTAATTTCTTAAAGCAAGGCTTGAGTGTCCTATCTTCAGCCTGTGCCTTCCTCATCTCCTCTGGATGAGTATTTATCGGCTCATCTTCTTCCTTTCTGGATTGTGAACGGGTCTGGGCTGCTGCCAGGACCACAGGTCTCTTGGGATTTCCCAAGAAGTCATAACGACATCCCAATATCAGAGGGTAAATGGGTGCGTCTAACACTGCTGCTCTGATTATCCCTTCCACATAGCGAGTTTTCACTGTTATCCTTGCAATGGGAAGTGTCATGAGTGGTAGGTCCTTGGTCGCCCCTTGAATCTCCACTGTTTCTGTGGTATACTGATCCGGGTTCACCAAGTGCGCACTCACAACGGAATCGAAATCCAAACCGGTATCGTAAAGGCACCTAATTGTGACTCCATTACATACCACGTCTTCACATACTGGGGGATGATAAGGTTCCTGCTGTCTAGTAGGTTTTACCTTTACTTCCTTTTTCCCCAACTTCATCGCAGCACATCCAGAAGGTTTCCTGGTACAAAATTTGGTGTCATGACCCTCTCTCTTACACCATTTACAATAGTATCTTCCTTGAAAAGCGGTTTTTCTTTCCTCATATTTCCTGTCATTGAACTGTGAGTTTTTATGTTTATTATCCTTGCGTGGCCTATCAAAATTTGGCTTAAACGTGTTACCCTGATCTTTATTATCAAATCTATTTGAGTTTTGTGGGGCCCTATAATTATCTACATGCTTCTTTTTGGTGCCAGCTACCTCTGCCTGGGCTGCCTGATACCTCTCAGCGACATTAAGTAACTCCCCCAGCCTCTCTGCATCCTGTTCCAAGAGAAACTTTCTCAAGTCTGGAGCCATGGACTCTCTCAATTGCTCAATAAGGATCATTTCTTTAAGATCTTGGGTTTTCCCCAGAGCAGTCCATTTCTCCAAGTAGGTCTCTAACCGTGCAGAGAACTGGTGATAAGTCTCACCCGACAGTAGCTTGGCATTTCTAAACTTTTTCCTGTAAAATTCACCATGCTTTTCGTATCTTAACAACAGAGCCTGCTTTAACATGTCATAATTGTCTTGGTCATCCCTGCTCATTTTGGAAAAAACCTCATAAGCTGTTCCCCGAAGACCTTGGGATAACTTCAAGCTCCATCTTTCTTTTTCTAGCCCATAAGTTGTAGCTAATACCTCATACCTACTTAAATATGATTCAATATCATCATCTCTCTCAACAAAATAATCTAAATGAAACCCCATAGCTGAGTTGGAGGCCCCCTGACTAGCAGTCGTATCAGAAGTAGAGGGGCTGTGACCATTTTCAGGAGCATGGCCTTGCAACTCCAACTCCCTTAGTCGCAACTCATGCTCCCTTTGTAATCTTTTATCTTCTGCCTCTGCTTCCCTTTGCAGTCGTTTTTCTGCTGCTTCCCTTTCCAATTTGTCTCCTCAAACTGGAGCCTCTTGATCTCAGCCTCTCTATCAGCCTCAATTTGTAAACGTTTATTTTCTGCCTCTCTATCCAACTCTAATTTCTTCATCTCTCTAGCATCTTCTAACTGCATTCTCCTCTCTTCAGCTACCCTATGTTCTTCCCTAGCAATAAACTTATCACATTCTGAGGTGACATAGTCAATCAAAACTTGATCTTCCATATTCATGTCTCTCGCAGTCTGCACAGCAGCAGAGCGAAACTTGGCCAAATCCGCCATCTGATAAATACTAAAATGTTCTAAATCAATTTCTAAAACAAGTACAATTTTAATTAATTAATCCAGGCTCTGACACTTCATCAATTCCCAAATCTTGGGCAATATTAATAATGGGGATTCCCTGGGAAAAAAGAAATGTTGTTATAGCTAAAACCCAGACCAGGACCCTAATATATGTAGTACTAGAAGTTCCTATCCCGGACAAGCCTACCAATTTATGTAGCAAAGGTAATTTTTGCTGGGGAGGTTAAGATGTTATACCTAACAAGAAAGATAGTTGTGTCTGTGTCAACTGTGTGAGGTCAAGCACATGTAGGTCCCTGACTCTAAAAAAGATGATGATGATGATATATATTATCAGGGTACCTAACGCTACCTCCCTAGATCTCACACAGTCCGTATTTTGTGTCTAGTGGCTGGTGTAGGATGTCTCTAGTGTCTAGGGGTGAAATGAAGATGATGGTACATCAATTAATACACTTTAACTCACTATAAGAAAAGGAATAAGACTGTGGTTAAAGTTTTCTTCAAAATTGGAATTTTTTTTCTTTGTACAATTTTAATCTGCCTGTCCTGCCATCTCTTTTGGACAGGTCTTTGAAAATGAGGAAATATATTTACATATACTGCTTTAACTGAAAAGGTATGGACTCTTGGTCCTATGATTATAATGTTATTATATAGAGTTCCTGTAGGTGTATTCACAGACTAAACTTTAATAACTGCTAGTGTTAGTCATTTGTTATGAGGAGCTGTTGTTTTCGTCATTACCCATATAATTCAGTTTTATTTTGATAAGAATCAGTTTATTATGCTGAAGTGTCAGATGTCCCAGCTGTTAACGTGTCACCTGGGATTCTGGGTATGACGATAATAAGTCAGGATGTCGTTGCAGATATAATAGATCAGCACCCACACACAAGCTCCTTCAGGCTATCAGCTGACAGCATAACTTTTGAATGGAGACTTTTCACTCACTCATCAGGTTTCCTGTCACCGGATGGTAACAGGAAATAAAAACTCTGCAATAAAAAGACACCCTGGCCTTTTCATATCTGATCCCAACCTCTTATCCCTATGTATACATGAAGGTACGGGGTCAGCCTGGTGTGCATTCATGTGCATCATCCCCTAATTATGACTCACACCTTTCTGTGACCACACCTCAGGTCCCTATGGCAGATACGCCACTGTATTTTTACCTAGTTTGCTTCAATCCAATAACGTGGAGTAACCACATCTCCTTTTATATGATTTTTCTTTTCTTTTCTAAATTATAAACGCTCTAGGCATGTTGAAAAATGTTCATAGAACACCGAGGCTTACTAACATCTTCCAATATAAAATTATTAATATAAAATCATAATAATATGCAATAGTCAAATACAGTTCAATGTGAGGACTCAATAATGTTTGCTCCCGGCATGTCCTTCACTTTTCCACAGCAGTATCTAACTTTTGCAGTTTTAATCAAGCATGTAAATACATAAAGCATTCTTACCACTAGTTCAAAGAAATATGTCACAAATAACGTTGACTGGCAAAGAATATGGCCACAGTTTTGCTCTGCCTCGTCCAGATAGTGAATTTAGTAGTTAATTTCACAAGTTATCACATCTGATCTCAACGTAGTTGTTTGAATAAAATTTTATATTCAAATGGCCACGAGACCACTATGCCTCTTGCCAATATCTATTAGAGCCGACCAATGAAAGCACGCACTACTACAACTTTTTTGAATTTAGTTTTGAAAAAAAAAACAACTTCCAAACAAACTATGTGCCTCGTAGTCCATTGGTCAGTCTGCTTTAATTGTTTAGAAAAAGATGTTTAGTTTTAGTTAACCTTTTTTTCTATCTTCCCCCTTACTCATATACTCTTATACCAACCAATAGGATTTGAATTACTCCGATGCCTCTTTTTAAACTAGCGTCCCCAATAACGTTATGTGTAACGAGCAAGCACAACAGTCTGTCCGTCCAAGCGTTCTTAGACATTTAGTATTTTCTCAATAACTTGGCCAATACTTGGACTACCATATTTTTTTTAAACATATTTTTTCGCAGGGGACACTAAGCTATACTACTATATGATTTTTATGGTCAGTTTCAGTATGGTTTAGATTTTCAATTTTGTCACTGTCAATCGTCAAATATAAATTTTACACAAGTCGGCCATCTTCCCTCCCTGTCTCTAACATTTTCCTCACTATTCAAATAAACCAACTAGTTTGAGTGACGTCAGAATATTACCGCTAAGAGGAAGTGGAAAACTGTCTGTGTGTTTGTCGCTGCTGGCTTTGCCCACAGCGTGTATATATTAAAGAGACCGCGTGCAGAGCGAAGAGGGGTTTTTCAAAACTTTGGTAGTGTTGGCGTTAATTATTACAATCGTCTCGTTCTTACCACTGAGAAATGTCCAAATTATTACAAATTTTAGTGTTAATTTATAAGTATTACGTTAATTCAGATAGCTGTTTCGTTAATTATAAGTCTTGCCTCAGTTTTGTTTGCAGCAGATCTGGCAAGATGTTAAATATTATTTGTGCGTCTCGAAACCGAAACTAAAAGCGTGTTCGATTTTTACGGCGGGTGTTTTTTTTTTTTTTTTTTTTTTTTTGCATTTCCACTGCACCAAAGGCATCGCTCTACTGGCGTTGAAGATGAAAATAGTCAGACACCTGAGGGCTGGTGTATTTAGTATCATAGGACTAAAATCTTACTGAAATAAGCGATTATCTCACAGATTTCGCTACAACCTCTATTGTTTCGTCTCATCTCCATTCAGGTCATTCACTGGCTACAACACGCGCAAGAGGTGATGTCACTACGTCAGATATGCCGAAAATGGCTGCGACATCATTTAGGTTTTCGTCTGTTTATGGATCTGTCTAGGCTTCCGCTGCCTGAAAAGCTTAAGAACTATGTGTCACTTAAGGAACTTGAAGATGCTCTTGTAGAAGTTTAACAGCATCCTCCACCCTTCAGAGCAGAGAGCAGGTATTGTTTTATCATAATGGACTTCAGCTGCCCGTTTGTTCAAGCTACAATGAAAAAAAACATGCATCTATTTTTTTAGTGGATATATTTGTTCAAGATCATTAGTACACAGTTCAACTTACTTTGAAGAATAAATACAACTGTCGTAGATTTTTTATAGGGAAATTAAGACTAGATTGGTCCTTTCTGAATAGAAATAGAACAGGTGATAGCTCAGTGAGATGTAATGTAAAGAAAATAGATTTCAGGAGTGAGATGGTGGAAACTAATCAGAATCTGTCCCTGAAATCGAGAATCTTCTCTCTTTCAGCCTATCTCTACAACAGAACTAGTTTAGTCAGACAGTCTATTAGAACATATATAGAAATATATATATACCACTCACATACACACACACACATAAGTGACGACAGTTAGACGCACAGACGTGAAAAACTATAACAATGGAATATAGATATTTTGGAACGAGCTGACCGACACACTTGAATAAAGTTTATGTAAATTTTATTAACATAAAGAAAATTGTCCACAACAACTAAGTTCGCTTATCAAGCATATATAAATATACATAGGTTAATGACTTACTAAAAGAATAATCGACCGATAGGTGTAATCTTGTCCCCCTCTGTTTAGCCCACGATCCCGTTAGAAGAACAGTTATAGCCCCCAAAAGTCACAGATTTATACGCTATGGTCTAGTATTTCTCTTTATAGTTTAAGAACAGCGTTGTTACATTAATCTATTCTAAGAGGAAAACAGCATTAGCAACAAACTTGCATAATGAAATTACAAAGTGGGTGCATGAATATAAAAAATGAAAGAATCGCTCGTTCTGCTTTCTCTCAATTCATTCAGCAGTGGCCACTGGCTTTCGTTCTTACCTACAAAACTGGACTTTTCACCTTCTGGCGCAATCATAGGACACACACTCACAGCACCTCCAGTGTCCTGTTAGCAAAAACAACCCCAGCTCTACAGTGACTGGTTAATTCAAAGACTCCGGGAAGCGTTATATTCACTGTTTATATTTTAGGATTACTGTTTATGTCGCTAGAAATCAGTTAGGGTAAGAGATGCCACAGGGCTCACGGTGTCAGAATTTTGAGGTTTCCAGTGTTTAGGAAATGACAGGTCGGCAACTTCTCTCAGTCTAAAATTCTTGGTCACACCACAAATTATTAACCGTCGGAACTGTTAATGTTTGTATATTGCCGCATAGGCTGAATGTACAATGAGATTGTTGGGAAGAATTATAATCTGGCTCGATAGGCCCAGTTATTGCATTTAGTATTAAGTTCGTGAGATGAGTACTCTGTCTTCTTCCGGATGCAAACACAATGCCAGACAGGTTGTAACTTGGAAACTCACTTATTTAAATTACAAAAATGTTTCTTCTAGGTTATTCTCATATACTGAAACCGCTGGTAGATGTTGGGCTTTACCCAGAATACTATATAAAGAAAAAGAAACATACAGAATCATCATCATCATGTGACGTATTCTTTCCAGAACGTTGTCTCCATTACAGCTGCTCTGAACGCATCACGATTCTGGGCAAGTCGACCTGCATCAGCCAAAGACAAGTTCAGACTCTCTGTGATGTCCTGGGTCCACCGTCGTCTAGGTCGACCCCTTCCCCTTTTTCCAGGGACCATGCCTTCCATCACTGTTTTTTTTCCAGACTATTATGTCTTTTTATATGACCGAAAAATTTCAGCTTCCTTATTGCGATGGTATTTAGGAGCCAATGTTCCTGTACGTTTAGTGAGTGCAGTACTTCTCTGTTGGTCTTTTTTTCTGTCCAGGGTATTCTCAATATCCTTCTGTAGCATTTCATTTCGAATGATGTAATCTTTTTTTGCAACTGTTTTATTGAGTGTCCAAGTCTCGCAGCCGTATGTTGCTACTGGGAATATACATGCTCTGATCAGTTGTAACTTTGTTTCTTTGCTTGTGCCTTGCCATAGGTTTTTCATCTGTATTAGCTTATGTGAAGCAATTGCAAGTCTTCTTTTAATTTCTACTGCACAGTCGCCAGAGCTGTTAATGATTGATCCTAAGTATTCGAATTCATTGTCACTTTCCAGTTCTTCGTTATCAATTTCAATTTCTGGTTTGGTCTTTACTTTGTCTGTTGTCAATACTTTGGTCTTCTTGGTGTTTAGGTATAGATTCTGGGCCTCGCTGTGTTTTTTGGTGGACAGAAGTAATTGTTCAAGTACTTTGGGTTGGTCGATAGGAGGACTGTGTCGTCAGCATATCTGATTTCCGGGATCTGGTACCCGCCGATGTTAAATGAGTCAAACTCTGTGTGTTCTTGGTCATCTCTTACGTTTCTCATGATATTCTCGGCATAAATGTTAAACAGGTAAGGGGAAAGGGTACAGCCTTGTCTTACTCCTTTCTGTACTTCAAACCATTCTGATGTTTCCCCCTCTATTCTTACGGCTGCCTGTTGTTCTTGGTATAGCAGTGCGATGAGTTGTATAAGGTGGTTTGGAAATCCCATATTTTTCATAATAGCCCATAACTGCTGATGTTGTACACAATCGAAAGCTTTGGTGTAATCAATGAAACAAGTATGTAGGTCAACGTTGAATTCTCTACACTTTTCTATGATGATCCTCATGTTGAATATATGATCTCTAGTGCCTCTACCTGGTCGAAAACCCGCCTGTACTTCATTTATTTATGTTTCTAGCTTTTGTTGCATCCTTTTCATTATGATTTGTAAAAGTATTTTGCTGGCATGGCTTATAAGAGCTATAGTTCTGTAGTTTGTGCACAGTTTCAGGTTGCCCTTTTTTGGCAAGGGTATGTAAATTGATCGTTTCCATTCCTTGGGCCAAATTCCGCTTTGCCAGATCTTGCAGCATAATGCATGGTATATACGAGCGCTGCCTTCTCCTCCTGCCTGTATCATTTCAGCTGTTATTTCATCACAACCAGGAGATTTTCCACTTTTTAAGTGTTTGATTGCATTCCGGACTTCCTCTATGGTAGGTTCTGGTTCACGTTCCGCTTCATTCATGACGTTGTTATCTGCCGCTTTGTTTATTTCCGTATACATTTCTTGACAGTACTCCTTCCATCTGTTCAGAATATCTTTACGTTCTGTTAGAGTGTCGCCTTTCTTGTCGTTTATTGCTCGGGGTGATGATTTAAAGTTGCTGTTTTTCAATGTTCTTACTTCAGAAAACATATTCTTACTCAATCCCTGTTCGCGCATTTCCTCTATTTTCCTGCAGGTGTCGTTTATGTATTGTTGTTTGTCTTGTCTGACTCGTTTTTTAATCTGCTTTGTGTATTCCTTGTACAACTCCTGATTTTCTGTATCTTTTTTGGACTTCATTTTTCTTCTCTCTACCACCACCTTCAGTGTTTCGTCTGAGATGTATTCTCGTCTCTTTATACTTCTTTTAGGAATTAACCTCTGTGCATTTGTAATATATACATCTCTGATGTTATTAGCAAGTTCATCTGGTGTCATTTCCTCCTGTACTGCCATAAGAATGTCAAATTTGTTCTGAATATCGACACTGTACTCTTCTGGTATGGTGCTTGTGCCATAACGTATTACTTTGTCGCTTGTAACGACTTTTTTCAATTTGATCTTGAAGTTTGCAGCAAGAAGTTCATGGTCGGAGTCACAGTCTGCTCCTGGGAACGTCTTGATGGATGAGATACAAGATCGCCACCTTTGTTGTATTAAGATATAATCTATTTGGTTCTTGCTTTTTCCGTCCGGTGACGTCCATGTATATAGTCTTCTAGGGTGTTGCATAAAAAGAGTATTCGTGATGACTAGGTTGTTTTCTAGGCAGAATGTTGTCAAGCGTTCTCCTCTCTCATTTCTCTGGCCCAATCCATAACTTCCTTTCACTCTTTTTTCATGTTCTAATCTTTCGTTTCCAACTTTGGCATTAAAATCTCCCATTATTATCCTAATATCTTGCTTATTTGCTTTCTCTAATGCATTTTGTAGTTCATTGTAAAAATCTTCAATTTCCTGTTCTTCAGCAGCTGCTGTTGGCGCATATGTTTGTATAATTGTGATGTTCTTTCTTTTTCCTTTCAGTCTGATAGTGACAATGCGGTCATTTATGGGATTATATCCTAATAGGGAGGCAGCTGTCCTTTTAGACAGGTAGAAGCCGACGCCGCTCTGACCTCCTCTCTCTTTGCCTGAGTATATGAATGTTCCTCCTGATGGAATCGAAAAGTGTCCCTGGCCCGACCATCTGTGCTCTGAGATGCCCAGGATATCGATGTTTAGCCTTTCCATCTCGTTCTTCACTATGTACTGTTTTCCTTGGTATAAGCTTCTGACGTTCCATGTTCCTATTTTGATTATTTTTCTAAGACCGATGACATGGTTTTCCGTGGTAACACAGTCAGGCTTAGTATTCAGATTAGCCATTATGGATTTCTTGGCATTGTACATCCAGTAGTTTGCCATTGCTTTCTGGATGGTTCTGGCCGCTTACCATTACAGTCCATGGTGCGCCCTCAGCCCGATACCAGGCCTTTCCAACTCCTGCCCTAGAAGCCGTTGTCAAAATATTATTGATCATCCGCCCGTTCGGCCAGCAGTTGTGTGTACTGTTTAAGGGGGACCTCCACATACAGAATACTTAAACATAATATTATACACATCCTATCCTACCCTCGCGTAAAACATAATATTCACTTCGGTTATTAACTTTAAGTTAAAGACTATAAGCTTAGCGCTTGTCTCATCGTTTAAACTTCCGTGAAATAAATTCTAGTCATTAAAAGAATCAATCATCATGAATTAGAAATACGTAAGTATCTCATCAATACTCAATGATGAATCAGTGCATTTACTAGTTAGTTAAAATATTCTCGGACTGGTTACTAGCAATTTAATAAAATTTATTTACAGCTGTATGAGTTAGCTAGAAATTTTAATTTATTTTGCTATCCACTGTAACACAGTAACTTAAAGAATATAACTGACTTATCATTTAATCACTCTGCACAGAAATTAAACTATGTAAAAATGAAATAGGCGATCTACCACTTAAATCACTCAACACTACTAGATATATATATATATATATATATATATATATATATATATATATATATATATATATATATATATATATATATATATATATATATATATATATATATATATATACCATTAGTGCAGAAGTAAAACGATCTCCAATCGACCAACTAAATGATGCTTCTATTAACAGAGATCATAGGAATCGAAAGCTAGATGGTTCTAGTCTTTCTGGCTGTACTGGATGAATTAAGTTAGAATTCTGGAGTATATCTCTCTCCGAAATCATGGGAAGGTTACGTCTATAACCCGACCCGACTCATTTGCCAGATGTTAGCACCTACGTCCAGATTTACATATTTCCTTGCTCATTCTACGAATGAAACGAATTCTACACACCCTTACCGAAACCAGACTTAACACCTACAGTACATTCTTTCGATCTGATCAGACATCGGCAATAAAACTCACAGTGTGCGTTTTACACGTTCTGCTTCATATGGCCGTTCCCCGCGATCAATGTCTTTCATCTCAAATCTTTCACCGAGAATAATTAACTATAGGCGGACAGATCAGAGAAAAATAATAGACGATAGTCTTACTGCTTATCCCTGTCGAGAACGAATTAATACGATTTGGTCTCATCAAAGAACTTAGCTTAACAGCAATAAATGCGTTGCTAAATTAGAAAGGAAAAGACAAAGGTATGAATGGGAGAGTATATCTGAACAATCGAGAGTATGCGAAAAAAAAGGTAAAAGAGCGAAAGAAAGGTAAAAGACAAGTGCAGAATAAAGAATAAATACCTGAAATTTATTAATCATAATATCTCTGCCACAACAACAAAGCAGCTTTTAATACTTAGGTAGTTCTTGAAGGTACTGAACAGAATAATATTACAAAGCAAGACAATTGTTTATTACTTACTTTACTTACTTAGTTGTTCCCCTTCTACCGTGAGGTGTAGAGGTTTGGAAGAGAGAGCGCCAGACTATCCTATCGGCTGTCTTCCTCCTGGCCTGGTTCCATTCTAGTCCTCGGTCCTTCAAAGATTGTCTAATGTTGTCCTCCCAGCGGACTCTGTGTCGACCTGGGGGTCTGGATCCCTGGCTCTTTCTTTCCCATGCTTGTCGTAGTAGCCGATCTTCTCCCATTCTGCAGACATGGCCAAACCATCTTAGTTGGGACTATTCTACTAGGGTCTGCAGGGGGTGGGATTTTATTCCTTGACGTATTGTCTGGTTGCGGACCATGTCGCTGCTTGTTACTTCAACCACCTTCCTCAGATACCTCATTTCTGAGGTTTGGATCTGGCTTTTATGGGTTGTAGTCATTGCCCATAACTCGCATCCATATGTCAAGACTGGGACATAGGTGGAGCGGTATACAGCCTCTTCGTTTTCTTACCAACTTCTCTCTTTCTGAGGAATCCTCGATTTATGGCCTGAAAAAGTCTCCCAGCTGCTGCTTTTCGAGTGGCCAACTCTTCTTTGATGCCTCCCTTTCGGTCTATAATAGCTCCGAGATATTTAAAGTGGTCGACCTGCTCCAGGACCTGTTCTCCCAGCTTAATCTGATGTCTTCTTTCTTCTCGTGATATCACCATGGATTTTGTTTTAGAGCTACTTATGACCATCCCTCTCTTCTCCAGCTCTTCCTTCCAGACTTGCAGGTTGGATTGGAGTTGTGTCTCTGATTTAGCAATCAGGGCAACATCATCAGCAAATGCCAGCTCTAAAATACATACCTGTCTCATCTTCCAGTACCCCACTGAATACTTTCTTGTTCTCTACTTACATGACTTGATAACATCGTCCATGAGGAGTATGAAAAGATAAGGTGACAGGATATCACCTTGTCTTACACCAGTGGTGGTCCTGAACTCTTCTGACTTATGGTTTGCTGTCCTCACATAATTTCTGCAAGACTTGTAGAAGCTCTGAATAGCATGAATCAGAGGTGCTGGAATGTTCTTCCTTACCACAGTCCCAAAGTTTGCTCCAGGGGACCCTGTCAAATGCCTTTTCCAGATCTATGAAACAAAGATGGATTTCACTCTTATACTCAAGGGCCTTTTCACTCAGCTGTCTGAGTGTGAAGATTAGGTCTTGAGTACTTCGGTTTGCTCGGAATCCGCACTGGACCTCATCCAATTGTGGCTCAGCTAGGCGTCGGAGTCTCAGCTCTAGGATTCTAGAGTAGATTTTATCAGGGACAGTTTATTACTTATAGAAAAAAATAGTAAAACCCATTTCATTAGCGACTACGTTATTTGGTTTAGAGATGGGGTGCATCCCAGTTTTCAAAAGAACGTTATTAACAGGGACTAAATACAACAGAAAATAGATTTTCATTCTAAAATAAAACTAAAGAATAAACAGTCAAAGCTAGATGGATGCTTTGAGATAGAATAAAATAAAATATGTAATTACATATTCTTCTAAAACTGCTTCCTTTTCTGAATTGATCTTCATGTCACGCTCATGATCTAAACAAAAGATCGTATCGTGTATGTAAGAACCATAATTTCAGGATGTGAATTCCTCTCCTATTAAGACAAATAATGTCTGCGACAGTACAGATCATTGGACATTTTGGTTTATCATTAATTATCAGGACTGTAAACTATCTGTCCTGTAAGAAGATTTCTTTTGGAATTGTAAATTTTTCTTGAAATACCGATCTTGTTAATCACGTAGAGTGCTCTCTCTCTTTCTCTCTCTCTCTCTCCAACACTCATCATGATATTACTACACGTCTAGGAATATGGCTACTCTCTTTGTTTAAATCCTTATTTTACCTCTTGTTCCAGTCTGATAAGCTGGTCTAGGCTGCATCTATTTTTTTTCTTCTGAAAGCAGACTGAGTTGAGCCGTTTTGTTGTTTGTTTGTTTTTTTAAAAAGAAGTAACACGAATTAATAATTGTAAAAAGAATTGGAGAAACACACTCACAAATACAAATTTTCATATGGGTTTACTTCTGTTTCATTATCTATACTACTTTCTACAGTGCTTTATACATTCAAACATTTCTGTCCTCTTGTGTAGCCATTTCACTATTTTATGTATATTTCTTCGTAACTATGCTGTTATTATTTTGTACTGTTATTGATCCTGCAGTGTTTGGGCTCTCGTCCTTCAACCCAGTGACATATAGTTGTATCTGCACGTGCTCGCAAGTTGTTCGTTAGCTCCATATAAGGTGTTACACTTATCTGGCCTCGGAGGAAGAAGCATTTTCCTAACATCACCGAGTGCTAGGCACTCAAAGAGATGGTGATCAACCGTTTCATAGGGCTTGTACACAGCTAGCACTCTGGAGTGTGTTGCGGCTGGATTCTGATCAAGTGATTGTTGAGTGGTATATGTTGTGTTCAGAGCCAAAAAATTGTGCACTGATCCCTCCTGTTAAGATGGCTGATGTTGTCATCAGGATCAGTTATTTGTAATACAGAAATGTTGTTACTATTTTCTAAATAAAATTTATAACCAGGTATTTGTCAGTTAAACTGTCTTTACTATTTACTGAACTGGCTGCATTTCTTGAAAATGTCAAGTATTGTTATTGTTATGCAGAATTGACATCATTGCACTCCGGCAAACCCATAGGTGCTCAGTCTCCATCAGTATATGTCGAAGAGTGTGAATGCTAACTGTTCCTGTAGCTCGCTGGTTGTAAACACGACGGATGCATCCTCTCATACATCCATCTCTGCTAGCCTTACGTTTGATGCCAAATTCCAACAGTCTTAACCTTGATGGTTCATCTATTGCAGTGTCATTCTCTAACAGGCGATCATTTATTGTTTTCAGTATATCCCCCTTATCCATTTCTAGTGTCCCCACTATGGGTGCTCTTGATGCTAGTCTGTCAGCTCTTTCATTACCACATACCCCAGCATGACCAGGACAGTATACCCACACCAGCTCTTGTAGACTGGAAGCTTCTATGAATGTTTTCCATGCATGCCGCAACCAACCACTTTGAACCTCCCAAAGCATGAACTGAGAGTCTGACACAATGATGGCCTTTGTTGGTGAAGTTTCAGTTATCCACCTTAAGGCTGCAGTAGCAGCCTCGACCTCCATTCTCATGCTGGAAGTTGTTATCCTGTAAGCCCCGCTATGTTCGGCGACGATTCTGCACTGCATCCGAGCAGAGAAGCCCCAACCGGATTTCTCACCACGGATCACAAACCCATCTGTATACACAATGGCATCAGCATCCCTGGAATGATCCTGTATCAGTTGATTAATTTCCAATTCTGCTTTTCCATTCCCCCAATTTTTACACTCTCTGCCAATGCTGATGATGACCTGCTAGTAGTTAATCCAGTTCTCATCTGATATACTCCACTCTTCCCCCTTAAATATATTATCGATTGTGGCCACCTGTTTGATCGTTGTCTCTGCCTGTGCCATCCATGACATTCCTCTCTTTATTCTTGCTCCCTTAATGTCAGCTATGTTGCCATGCAGGGGGTGCCGTTTGTCTGTGGGTAGTCGCATATAGGCTTTTGCGTGGGCCATCGCATATCTGGATTTAATCGACAGCACTCCAAGCATATACCTCATTGTCACAATGGGGGTATCTCGCGTACAACCCAAGACTATGCGCATCCCTTCATTTTGAATGCGTTCTAGTCGTTCACATTGTGTTACTGACAGCGTGAGTATTCCCAGCCCATACTCAAAGACCGATGTGACTAGCTGATGATAAAAAAGAAATAGTAATCTCTGCTCCAGACGCGCCGCTGCCATTATTTTTAGGGCCGCTAGACCTCTTCTGCATTTCAGTGTGGTTTGCTCAACATGGTACTTATACGAGAGCCCGCGATCAAATGCAACTCCGAGGTATTTCAGCTTTTCTTGCTTTTCAATCCTCTGTCCATTGAGAGTAATATCTGGGACTACCCCAGGGTTCTCCACTATCACCGGTGCTGTATAAAGTATAAACATTTGTACATTGTCCTGCAACTGTCATTTATTTGTTAACCAAACCAGTAAACTTAATGAAACACTTATAACAAAGGGAGATTTCAAATTTTGAAAAAAAACCCAGTTTATTCATTTTATTATAGAGTATAAGAGTTAGAAGAGAAAGTCAATATCAGATCTATATCATCATCTTTTTTTGCAATAAATACTGTAAAGAACTGTCATAAATTAAGTCAAAATACTGGCTTTAAAAGTCACTTTTAAATAAAACAAGATGTAAATAAAGATACAGCAATATACAATTGTTTTTCATTACACAAATCAAATATTTACACAAATATATATAAGAACAATCCAGTCAAAGTCCTCCATGCACACATGCCAACCCAGGAGATGAAAAGCCTGTTTAATAAATCCAAAGACAGAAAAAAACGTATCAAAATAGTTTTAATTCACGTAAAAATATTTTCAGATTGGGCTGCATTATAATTGAGACATGCTCCCTATGTCTTTTTAAGTAAGTCTTCACTTGTTTTAAAGCCCTGACAACAAGTATCTGAGTTTATTTTACACTGTAAAAATGATGTGGCCATGTCATCATTTACTCTATTTCTGCAATCAATTTGCATCTTTTTCAAAAATGAGAAAGACCTCTCACAATAAATATTATATATATATATATATATATATATATATATATATATATATATATATATATATATATATATATATATATATATATATATATATATATATATATATATATATATATATATATATATATATATCCAACAGTAGGATGTTTTTAGGAAAAACAACATCGCACTATATTCGGGCTAATACTGTAATTTTTTTCTTTGTGCCTCTACATGTGTGCTAATGTCTTTATATGCATCTATCGTTTTTTCATTCCAATTTGAGTTCTACTCATAAATTCACTCTCAGAAAAAACAAACCTTGTGCAATTAATTTAAAAACTTTGTTTTCTGACAGTTAGGCAGGCACATTAATTTCGTTGATTTTGAAAAGGCTTTTGACAGCATACATAGGGACAGTTTATGGAAAATACTGAGGGCTTATGGAATTCCAAGCTGCATAGTGTCAATCATAAAAAGCCTCTATGCCAACTTTACGTGTAGTGTTGGGCAGAGCAACCTAACCTTTGAGGTGAAGACAGGAATATGACAGGGATGCCCCTTATCAACCACTCTATTTTTAACAGTCATAGATTGGGTGATGCGCCAGACAACAGAGGGCAGTCCAAGAGGAATAAGATAGACTACATTTTCTACATTGGAAGATCTGGAATATGCAGATGACATTGCACTACTAGCACATTCACATCAACACATCCAGGAAAAAACGGATAGACTTAATAAGTTTAGCCAGCAGGTGGCTTGAACATCAATTTAAAGAAGTCAGAGGTCATGCCGCTCAATGTGAGCAACCCTGAGCCCATATCAGTAAGGAATCAGCAACTGGTACAGACAGACACCTTCACATACCTAGGATGCATAGTAACACCAGACGGCGGGGCAGGCAAAGACATCAACATCTGAATGAATACGGCAAGAACAGCCTTTTTTAGCCTAAACAACATCTGGAAGTCCTCTCAATACAGCACAAGCACAAAATTAAGATTATATCAGAGCTGTGTGCTTTCTGTGCTTCTCTATGGTGTGGAATGCTGGAGAGTTACAGAGAAGGAAATGTCGAAATTGTCCTCTTTTCACACAACATGCCTAAGAAAAATTCACCGAATCTTTTGGCCGAATACCATCACCAACCAAGATCTGCTTACTTGGAGCAAGCAAGAGGACATGCACACCATCATAGCTGGCAGACGCTGGAGCTGGGTTGGCCATGTCCTCAGAAGAGACCCCGATGCTATCACAAGAACAGCTATGCTTTGGACCCCTGAAGGAAAACGAAAGAGAGGCCGACCAAAAACAACCTGGTGGAGGACTGTGGAGGCTGAGATGCAAAGAATGAAACAGAGTTGGGGCACTGTATGAAGGATGGCCACCGACCGAGCAAAGTGGAATCAATTTGTTGTTGCCCTACAAGACGCCACTAGGCGTGATGGCCACTGACTGCTTTGACGGTCGGCGGCTAAGGATCAAAGAAGAAGCAGAAGGCAGGCACACTGAACTGCCAAAAATAAGAGACAGGCAAAAGCCCTCATAAGTGCTCTATAAAACTGATAGTGAGATTTCAATGGATTTATGAAAGTCACTGCTACCAGCTGTGGGTGAGCTTAGTTGTATTTGACAAACTTTACAAACAATGAAGGCATTTAAAAACAGACGAGTGCATTAACAAACCTAACAAAGTTGTATAGTATTTCCAGATACTTAAAAACAAAAAGCATTTATTACTTCTGAGAGACATTATAATAAAACTGTGTGTGACTTGCAGTTTTAGATTATCACAAGAAACTTAACATCATGTCCACAACTGTACTTTGTAAAACTTATTTTACTGTTCCAAAACATACACAATGCTTTATCAAATGTTATAAACCTTAACCATTGGCAAAATCTTTGAAAGCCATTTCTCAACACCACTGCACAAAATACGCCAAAAAATAAAATAAACAATAACAGGTAAAAGTAAACAAACAACTAACTTAAAAAAACCACGCAGATTTCACAACAATGTACAATAAAATGTGTGAATAATACCATTATTTGTAATAAAATATCATAATATGAAAAATGTACTATCTAACTGCTGATATGTGTTAAGGGGAGGAGCTACACTGAAATGCTATTTTCGTTATTAATTGCTGGATTTCAATGAAAATGCACAGACTTAACCTATGTCAATACTAGATACGAAAAATGAAGAGTTTTATGGCCCTGCACTACTGGTTGCCATAGAAATGGCGGCCATATTGGATTCTATTGTTCTATTTCAATTTGCTAAGGCTTTTTTATTTATTAAGCTATGAATACCAAAAATGAACACAATGTTTATCATTATATTTTAAAACTTTTCAATTGTTTGATTTTTGATAACTTTAATACAAAAAAAAGTTGTAGGACTTTGAATATAGTGTCTAAAAAAAGTAACAAATTTTGATAAATTTTACATTACTTTTTGCAATAAATCAAAAGTTTGATCAGATACTCAAAATCCAGCAATATGAAAGTTTTAAAAGATTATGGGCAACATATGTGCCAATTTTTATGTCAATTAACACATAAGTGTGGAAGTTTTAAGGAAATTAGGATGAGAAAATTAGATTTTGAGAAAATCGCATTTTTATCCATAAATAGACTACAATTAAATAAGTCTGTAATATTGCCCCTAAAAAATTGCTTACTTGTCATTTAGAACATACTGGTAGCATAGCCAGCTTCCTCTGCAGCTTCCTATCTGGCTTTCTGTAGAAATTTGTGCCTAATTTCCTTCCTTGTCTTAGCGCAGTTTTCTGCCGTTTTAGAGCTGAGCAATATTGGATTCTTTGTTCTATTTCAATTTGCTAAGGCTTTTTTATTTATTAAGCTATCAATACCAAATATGAACACAACGTTTGTCATTATATGTTAAAACTTTTCCAGTGATGGATTTTTGATAACTTTAATACAAAAAAAAGTTGTAGGACTTTGAAAATAGTGTCTAAAAATAGTAACAGATTTTACTAAATTTTACATTACTTTTGTCAATTAACCAAAAGTTTGATCAGATACTTAAAATCCATCACATAAAAAGTTTTAAAAGATTATGGGCAATATATGTTCCTATTCTTGTCAATTAATACATAAGTGTGGAAGTTATAAGAAAATTAGTATGAGAATAATGATTTTTTTAAAATCACATTTTTCAATATAATTAGAATATAATTAAATAAGTATGTGATACTGCAGCAAAATAAAATAACTTACTAGTCATGCAGAACATACCGGCAGCATATCCAGCTTCCTCTGCAGTTTCTTGTCTGGCTTTCTGTTGAGATTTGTGCTAAATGTCCTTCATTTTCTTAGTGCAGTTTTCTGCCATTTTAGAGCTGAGCACCAAACGTTTAACGCTTTCTTGCTCCTGCCAGTTGACAAGCCTCTTTTCCACTGTTCAGCCCCAGGACTTTCTTGAAAAATATAGCAGCCTCAGGTCCTTGATTAAATTCAGCAATATTAGGGCTATATGGTTTAATTGCTATGATCTGATTTAATGCTTTGCTATCACAATCACTTTACACGGTGTAGCGAAATTTATGTCGCGTCAGAGAACAGCTTCACAAATCACTACCTGCCTCAGCTTCCATGACACTTGAACTTCCTAGAAAGAGGCAAATGTTTACATTAGTAAAATTTCAAATAAAGATGTAAACAAGCATTAACTCTTACTATACGGGAGCTAAAACCGCGTTTTTACGCGCTAGTTTAGCTATCGTTACCATCGCACGCCACTTGAACTGGCGAGCCGTAAAATTGGTACTAAACCCGAGCCACTTCACGGGGCTTGCTGGATACTAAGAGTTAATAAACTGTGTCTTAAAGTACAATGGAAGCAAAACAATACATGTAAGTAATGAAATATGTTTCTAAACTTGATATTTATAGAGATCAAAATAAATTACATGAATGTCTATGCTTAGGCAAGGGGAAACATAAAGTAAGTTTCAAAAGTAAATACCTTCAAAATGTATATGACAGCCTTGCTTCACTTTCCATTTGATGAAGTTTCCAATCTTTCTTCTGGTACCAAGAACCAGCTGTTGCACATGTCTGGCAGGCATTTTTTAAATAACACATAAGCATCTGTGACAAGACATGTCAATAAAAAT
Source organism: Oreohelix idahoensis (assembly GCA_024509875.1). Taxonomy (NCBI): domain Eukaryota; kingdom Metazoa; phylum Mollusca; class Gastropoda; order Stylommatophora; family Oreohelicidae; genus Oreohelix; species Oreohelix idahoensis. The sequence continues at coordinate 227,740 of JAMPIV010000272.1, read as the reverse complement.
ACACAAGAAACAAACATTAAATTGAGGAAACAAATATGCACTTACAAGAATCATGATAATGTACTGAATTATGAGAAGTCACTCGTTATTCTGTAAACTCAGGGAAACGTGATGATTTTTAATTGACTGTCTACTACTCGTAATAGCTAGTTCATGTAACTCCCTGGTGGTTGAAATGAAGCACAGTGGGCCGCCTTCTTTGATGTCATTCCAGTAAGTAGCCAACGTCGTAAGCTTTAGAGTTAGGTTAAGATTCTTAAACCTGGTTGAAATGAGTCACTGTGAGCCGTCTTCTTAGATGTTTACCCAGTAAGTCGCCAACGTCGTTAGGGTTAGGTTTAGGATTCATTTACATAACCATTAGCCCTTTTTACCGCGTCTATGAATTCTAATCTAAGGAACTATCGTACAGATGGTCCCGTCTGCTTCATTTCAACCACTAAGCCTAACCCTTACTCCTGTTTACTGCGTCTCTAAATTCTTGTTAAAGGCCACATCGAACAAACGGTCCGCTGTGTTTTATTTCAACCCTCCTTGCCTGAGTACTAATGTCCCAGTTTTTACCATTACATCGTCACAATAAGTACGTTTTACCTCCAGTGTAGGCTAAGTCTTGCTTCCATCTCTAACTCTGGCCGATTTCAGTTGGAGATAACGAGAGCATCTAGTTTTTATAGGCATTGTCACAACTATTACTAAACAAAAATGTAATTTCGAACCTTAATGTAAACACGCGGCATATTGTCGTTGCCGGTCACGTGAATGCGCACAGCCAATTAAAAATTTAGAATCGAGGGGAAACCCTTTTTGTTGTCTTGGAAATTATAAATTTCCAATCTGGCATTTGGAATCCCGAAATAAGTGACCTGCTTACGGTAAAGTGCAGATTTGGACGAATCCAATGATGTATAATATGTAGGGGTGTAAGCTTGGTTGCTATGTAAAAAACTCGGTCTAATGAGACATTTTTTCTCGAGTTTGAGAAAATCACTCCATACCATACCTTTTTCAATGTCAAAATACATATTGAGGTGTAGAGGTTTGGAAGAGAGAGCGCTAGACTATCCTATCGGCTGTCTTCCTCCTGGCCTGGTTCCATTCTAGTCCTTGGTCCTTCAAAAATTGTCTAATGTTGTCCTCCCAGCGGACTCTGGGTCATCCTGGGGATCTGGATCCCTGGCTCTTTGTTTCCCATGCTTGTCGTGGTAGCCGATCTTCTCCCATTCTGCAGACATGGCCAAACCATCTTAGTTGGGACTGTTCTACTTGGGTCTGCAGGGGGTGGGATTTAAGGCCCTGACATATCATCTGGTTGCGGACCATGTCTCTTCTTGCTACTTCAACCACCTTCCTCAGATACCTCATTTCTGAGGTTTGGATCTGGCTTTTGTGGGTTGTAGTCATTGCCCATGACTCACATCCATATGTTAAGACTGGGACATAGGTGGAGCGGTATACAGCCATCTTCGTTTTCTTACCAACCTCTCTCTTGCTGAGGAATCCTCGATTTATGGCCTGAAAAAGTCTCCCAGCTGCTGCTTTTCGAGTGGCCAACTCTTCTTTGATGCCTCCCTTTCGGTCTATAATAGCTCCAAGGTATTTAAAGTGGTCGACCTGCACCAGGACCTGTTCTCCCAGCTTAATCTGATGTCTTCTTTCTTCTCGTGATATCACCATGGATTTTGTTTTAGAGCAGCTTATGACCATCCCTCTTTTCTCCAGCTCTACCTTCCAGACTTGCAGGTTGGATTGGAGATGTGCCTCTGATTTAGCAATCAGGGCAACATCATCAGCAAATGCCAGCTCTGAAATACAGACCTGTCTCATCTTCCAGTACCCCACTGAATACTGTCTTGTTCTCTCCTTACACGCCTTGATGACATCATCCATGAGGAGTATGAAAAGATAAGGTGACAGGATATCACCTTGTCTTACACCAGTGGTGGTCCTGAACTCTTCTGACTTATGGTTTGCTGTCCTCACATAATTTCTGCAAGACTTGTAGAAGCTCTGTATAGCATGAATCAGAGGTGCTGGAATGTTCTTCCTTGCCAAACAATCCCAAATTTTGCTCCAGGCGACCCTGTCAAACGTCTTTTCCAGATCTATGAAACAAAGATGGATCTCACTCTTATTCTCAAGGGCCTTTTCACTCAGCTGTCTGAGTGTGAAGATTAGGTCTTGAGTACTTCGGTTTGCTCGGAATCCGCACTGGACCTCATCCAATTGTGGCTCAGCTAGGCGTCGGAGTCTCTGCTCTAGGATTCTAGAGTAGATTTTTTCAGGGACACTGAGAAGGGATATGCCTCTATGGTTTCCACACTGTCGATTGTCACCCTTTTTGAAAATTGGTGTTATGATGGCAATCTCCCAATCCTTTGGTATGGTCTTGTTGCACCACGATGCCTGTAGGACCCTTAAGAGTAATAGGTCGCCTGATGCTCCCATGTACTTAACCATTTCTGGTGTTATACCATCATGCCCTGCTGCTTTGCCCATCTTGATTTTCTCCAGTGCTGCCTTCAGTTCTTCCATCTTTATGTCATCTTCACCATCATTGGTTTTTTCTTCTGTGCTAGAGGTTATCATTTCTGATGCTTCACCATGCTCACCATCCAGGAGTTCTGAGAAATATTCTTTCCATCTTTCCATTACTTACTTTAGGGCAGTAAGCAATTTGCCTTGCTTGTCCTTTATAAATTTGAGAGGGCATTGTTTTTCCTTCCTCATGTTCTTTAGGGTCTTATAGAACAATTTCGGGTTTTCTTGCACATCTTTTTCTAGCTTTTCTCCAAATTCTTCCCAGGACTTCTGTTTTGCTGCTAGCACCTTGTTCTTTGCTTCTGTTCTGAGTGTCCCATATTCTCTGTATTTCTCCATTTGTCCTGTTGTGTTTTTAGCTCCTAAGTATTGTTTCCATGCCACTTTCTTCTCTCTTAATTTCTCTTTGACTTCCTCTGTCCACCAAGGTGTCCTCTTTCTCTTGTTCCCAAGTCGGACTTCACCACATGCATCTGCAGCAGCTGTCTTTATGATGTCCTTGAATTTAATCCGGAGGGTTTCCAAGTCATCAGGTTGTTCTTCTGTGTTGTTCACCGCTGCAGCAATAAGCCCCTGATATCTGGTCTTAATTTCTGGCTCTCTCAGCTTGTAGGTCTTAATGCTCATTTCTCCCGTTCGTTTACTTAGTTTCTTGCATGATGTTGGGCAGTTCCTAGGCTGAGCAACTCTTTCAGTTGTTCTTTTCATTGTAAGCAGGTAGTGATCACTTCCAATCTCTGGCCCCCTCCAGACTCTAGCATCCCGGACATATCTGAATGAGCTTCTCCTAACAAATGGAGCTGCGGTAGCATAGTGGTTAGTGCACTGGCTTCCTAGCTCAGTGGTCTATGGTTCAATCCCCAGATGAGGTGGGACTTTTTTTTTAGGCCGCAAACAGCTCCTGGGTCGACCCAGCCCCAACTGGGTACCAGAGCAACTCTGGGAAGGTTAAGGCGGCCGGCGTGATGTTAACCACGTCACCCCTAGTGTGCCGATGGTCAAGAAATATGGGCCTAACACCATATTCCCAATATGCCTCAATGGGAGTGTAACGGGATCCTTTATCTTTACCTTTCTCCTAACAATTACATAGTTGATCACTGACTTCTCATTCTTTGTTGGTTCACATCTAGTGTATGCATGTATGCGCTTATGGGGGAACTTTGTGTTTGTAATGATCAGATTCTGCTCACTGCAGAATCTAAGGAGTCGCTTTCCATCATCATTGAGAGTATCTTCTACATATCTTCCAATAACTCCACCCCATCTAGCATGGTCATTGCCAACTCTGGCATTGAAATCTCCGAGCATGATAATTTCATCTAGGCAGTCATCCACTGTCCTTTGAAGCAGCTCGAAGAATTCCTCCTTGACTTCTGCTCTCTCATCCTCATTTGGCCCATACACTATGACCAGGTTGACTATGGTTTCTCCTTTTAGTTTTACAACCATAATGCGCTCTGAGACAAAGTTCCATCCCTTGATACTATCTTTTTGGTTTTTGGCCACAATGCAACCCATGTCCCCTTTAGCTCTTTCAGATGTGGGTACACCACTGTAGAGCAGCGTGTTGCCATCGAGATCCATGACTTCTTGTCCTTTTTGCTTTGTTTCCGTTATAGCCAGGATTTCTAATTTTGCTTTCCTTATCTCTTCCACCAGCTCCTCTTCTTTCCCATTTATACTTCTTGTGTTCCAAGTTCTATAAGTCGTAGTCCGTTCCAGTTCGTTGCCTTTAGAATCCGTCCGGTTTTCTCTCTTGTAGTTCTCGTAATCAAAAGTTTAAAGCAAACAGGTGATTGGCCTGTTGTGCCTTTGCATGGTGGAGGGGTTGCCTCCTTACGGCCTCCATGTAGGCCGCCCTCCTCCTTTTTCAGCCGGGCTTGGGACCGGCCTAGGCGGAGTTGAAGACCAAAGCTGCGGTATATAACGCGTCACCAGCACACTTCTATATGGCAGCAAGACATGGACAACCTATGCTAAGCAAGAAAGAAGGCTCAATACTTTCTATTTACAGTGTCTACACCACATCCTCGGTATTTCGTGGAAGGACAAAGTGACAAATGTTGAAGTGTTGTCACCTGCTGGCCTTCAAAGCATGTATACACTGCTAAGACAGCACAGACTATGCTGGCTTGGTCATGTCCGCTGCATGGAAGATTGTCGCATCCTGAAAGATATCTTCTACGGACAAGATGATTGACATAATTGTACACTGGCTACAATCATCATAACCCTCCACTCCCAAAGGAGCATAGGCCTTCAACAAACGCATGCCAAGTCCTCCTGTCACATGCCATCATCTCAAGTTCTTTCCACGTTTTCCTCATCATTTTCACCTCTGTTTCCAGCTCTCTTCTCCATGTGCTTCTTGGTCTACCTCTGCCTCTCTTGCCCTGTGGGTTCCAGGACTGCCTTGTAATGCTATCAAAAGGTCTCCTCAGTGTGTGTCCAATCCATCGCCATCGTCTTCTTCTCATCTCTTGTTCCACTGGCACTTGTCTAGTTCTTGTCATCAGTTCCACGTTGGTAACCTTGTCATACCATTTTAATCCCTCTATTCTATGCAAGCACCCATTTATGAACGTCTGTAGCTTTTTGGTTGTTGTCTTTGTTGTTCTCCATGTCTCAGAGCTATACAATAGGACTGACTTCACATTTGAGTTGAAGATTCTTATTTTCGTGTTGGATCCAATTTTTCTTGATCTCCATATATTTCCCAATGCAATGAAAGCTCCTCTTGCCTTTTGTATTCTTATTTTGATATCACTGTCTGTCCCTCCAACTTTGTCTATATTGCTGCCAAGATAACTGGCTACAATGCTCAAATTAAATGTTTCTGCAGGTATTCAAGGCAAAAAATTGCCCCACATCCAGTGGCAGTATTAGGTTGTGCAAGGCCATAGAGAAGCATGAATTAGCAAGGCTCCTGTTAATAAAATGTCTTTTGCATCAACAAGCATATATTTGTATGTGAGGTCCTAAGTAACAGTTTAGGGTGCATATTGCCTAAAACTGCCACTGTCCACATCCAATGAATAGTCACCATACAAAGTGAATTGTATAGGTTAAAAGAGTATTTCTTGAAACCGCTCTTCAAAATGGAATATTTATTTCGCCCGCAGCAATTACAAGCAATGATAAGAAATAGACAAGAGCCAATGGGACAAGAAATGAGAAGAAGACACCGGAGATGGATAGGACACACACTGAGAAAACATACTGATAGCATTGCCTGGTAGTTCTTGCTCTCGAATCCCTAGGGTTAGAGGAAGACCAAAGAACACATGGAGAAGAGAACTGAGACACACAAGAACAGGATGAAGAAGGCAAGGAAATATCTTGAGCTGATGGCATGGAACAGGAAGACTTGGCATAAGATTATTGAAGGTCAATGCTCCTTGGAGAGTTGAAAGAAGAATTACAAGTAAAAGTCAGTCTGTGCTGATCATGTGACGCGAAATAATTCGCTTACCTTTCTTGCCTGGCTTTCCTATTTCTGTTGTCACGTGAATCATTGTGGTGTGGTGGTAAAATTATATTAACGGAAATAGTCCAAGATTGCAAAATAGTGAGAAACCTGGCCGGATGCTGGCAAAACCATTGATATTTTCAATTTTTCACCAGGTCAAAAGTAGCCGCCATTTCCGAGTCCTCCGAGTCACCATGGTATCAAGTGGAGGCAATATCCGGTTTTGAGAATGTTTTGGGATTGCGTGACAGACAAAGCTGCTTTAGTGAGAGTGCTAAAGGTCGGTTTGCCGCAGTGAATTGCCTATGACATACATTATACAAAACGACAGCAATTTACCACAACATTTTTTCTTAGAGTGGAAGGGGAGAAGCTACTATATTTAAATATCGGAAATCAGATTTTATTATCTTGAATTTACTACTTTATATATCCTTTTTATGTCCCGTCAAGGGTTGAACGGGACAATTTGTCTATAAAAATAAAATAAAAACACACACACACGATGTTTACAGACAACCTCTGATTCTTACTTATCACAACTGTTGTGAACATTTATACTTTCCCACCCTTCTCCCCTTTGTTAACAATGTGGTAGTTGTAAGAGTTTTTTTTCCTTGGTTGGGGGGAGGGGGGGGGGGGGGCGCATACACACATACATTCACACAATTTTACACCTTTTTTTAATTGGACAGAGTGGAGTGGGAAAATGATGCCATATTTTGATATCAGAATTATTATCTTGAATTAACCACACTATAATTCCTAATTATAACCCATCGAGAGTTGAACAAAATATGTTTTATTAAAAGAAAGAAAAAAAATTATGTGTCATCCACGCTTCTGTTACGGTTCATCATCATCATAACCCTCCACTCCCTAAGGAGCATAGGCCTTCAACAAACACATTCCAAGTCCTCCTGTCACGTGCCATCATCTCAAGTTCTTTCCTCGTTCTCCTCATCCTTTTCACCTCTGTTTCCAGCTTTCTTCTCCATGTGCTTCTTGGTCTACCTCTGCCTCTCTTGCCCTGGGGGTTCCAGAACAAGGACTGCCGTGTAATGCTATCAAAAGGTTTCCTCAGTGTGTGTCCTATCCATCGCCATCGTCTTCTTCTCATCTCTTGTTCCACTGGCACTTGTCTAGTTCTTGTCATCAGGTCCACGTTGGTAACCTTGTCATACCATTTTAATCCCCCTATTCTACGCAAGCACCCATTTATGAAAGTCTGTAGCCTTTTGGTTGTTGTCTTTGTTGTTCTCCATGTCTCAGAGCCATACAATAGGACTGACTTCACATTTGAGTTGAAGATTCTTATTTTCGTGTTGGATCCGATTTCTCTTGATCTCAATATATTTCCCAATGCAATGGAAGCTCTTCTTGCTTTTTGTATTCTTAGTTTGATATCACTGTCTGTCCCTCCAACTTTGTCTATATTACTGCCAAGATACGTGTACGATTCTACATCTTGTATTAGTGTTTCTTCAAGTTCAACCCTGTTATCATTACCTGCATTTATTCTCATTATTTTTGTATTTTCCCTGCGTATTTTCAGACCCAATTGCTGTGACCTCTCATCAAGTGTTTTCAATTTGTCCTGCATCTGATTACGGTTATGGGACAGAAAAGCCAAGTCATCAGCAAAATCCAGGTCATCCAACTGCTTAGTCAAAGTCCACTGGATTCCATTTCTGTTGTGTGTTGTCGATGTTCTCATAACCCAGTCTATTGCTAGTAAGAAAAGAAATGGAGACAAGAGGCATTCCTGTCGCACTCCTGTTCTTATCCCAAACGGTTTTGTAAGCTGTCCTTCATGAAGAACTCTGCATGTCATTTTGTGCACTCTTGTAAATTTCCCTTCTCAGGCAACTTAACCAGATATCCTTCCTTCCATTCTGCTGGTATCTCTTCCTTCTCCCAGACTTTACTAAGTAATTTATATAACATTGTAAAGGGCAATTTTTACTATCTTGCAATATAATACATTTATATACTTATTATGTTCGCAAATATTTTGTGAGCAAAGTGTTTCCTTTTTAAGTGCTTAAGGAGAAGTCATTTTTGAGTTACTTCCCTTGAAAGCAGTTCCGTCATCTTCGATCGGACTCCGCGGACGAATTTAGGCCTACTGCGATTTATTCTTTGGCTGGGTAGGAATAGATTATTCTTGCTTCAGTATATCTATGGCCTGAATTTATACGTAGTGTTTGTATGAGTAGGACGAGTCTGTCTTATATATGGATATCTTTACATTTCTAAGTCGAACTATGTTGGTTGTCGCTAGAAAAGGTCAAAGGCTATGCAGCGGAAGTATCGCTAGCAAGGGGTGTGATTCATGGCTGTCATCCTGTCTGGATGTAGAATTTTGATGTAGCCGGCCTATCGCCGAAAAAGTGATCTATAAGTAGATGGGGAAAAGTGATAGTCATTTAGACATGTTGTATGTACTTTACCCCAGTGTTTATTCTCTTTTGCCAAGGAATGGCAAAGTTATATTTCGCATAGAAAGGTAAAACCACAATTTATTATGAACTTGGGCTTCGCCATCGTTGTCGATAAACAGATGCACAGTGGTACTTTTGAAAAGAATATTTATTCAAAGGAAGATGACATTCCTATGTATCAGCACTAGATTATATGATATTATTCAATTACCTCTATGACAGAAGTTATGAAGAAATGAGGACATTTAACGAATGACCAATTTTGGTCTGGATCCTATAGTGAGTGAAACTCACGAGAGAAGAACAGCCATGTTGAAATTCATATACTTTGTATTTATCGAGTGAGAAAAAGGGATGCCTGTACTATCGCTCGATGAACCAAGAGATCACTGCTACATGTGAGAACCCATGTCTGGGATTCCTATATCTTTATGGAAAAATATATATATTGAACTTTACGTGAAGGGATATTCGCTAGACGAGATTAGGTCTAGGAGCCTTCCTATATATTGGTTATGGTCTGACGTGCCCAGTCAGTAAAGCCAGATGATTTACATGATGGAACTCTGAATGCTTATTTACGAATGCTCCATTATGATATTTGCCAAGCATGAATGCTAACTTAAGATGATATGCCTGTGATCAACATTATGCTGTCTATGTCGACATTTGTTCCTGTAACCATACACGTACTGTCCAAGTGTGCGTCTCATTAAATGTTATAAAAAGACCACCGTAGTTCCAGTACTTCTTGAATTCGAACAGTGTGAGTATGAGTGATGTACTACCAACTTGTCAACTCTATCGAATCATTCTACCATTCGCGTTCTGACATTCATATACACACTCATTGTCTACACTCACATTCTTGTCGGAGCCTCATCACGTTCCAGGACAAGATGACCTGTATGACCAAAACTGTGCTGGGTTTAATGAGTTGACAATCGTTACACTTTACTACACCAGTCCCAACATCTACATTTATCAACTGGTGGACATTCACGTCATTTAACAAATAAAGCGTGATTCAACAACTAGTAGCCAGTATGAGTTAACAACAACAATACAGAGTTTATCAACTGGTGTGCCAGCTTCCTGGGTCAACCTGCACAGTGACCATATTGAGAAGTAAACTTCTGAGACCAGACGTTCCTTGGGGTCTGTTACGACACACAAATACATCAACAGTACAACTCTACAGTGATGTCAGCGTGACCTGTCCTGTCGAGAGTATGCGGTAACTAGGTCAGCGTTTGTTGACATTTGGTTCGTTGGACATTTGCCATACAACTGACAGTGTTACACAGCAAGCTTGGTTGAAACATAGAACATTACACATCAGGACTGGAGAATATTTGACAGTGTTTGCGAAAGGAAATGTTATTGAACTGAGAAGTCCTACATCGATTGTTATCATTCACATCAACGATGGAACTTCTATTTCTGTGTTGAATTTAAAATAATTAGACCAGAAGTATTTGTTTAATAAAGTACCACAGTACTGTACTATTAGGCAGTGTAACTGAGCCTTCTTTACAACACATTCTTTCTGCAACACTCTATTTACATCATATTGCCATACTATTTATGCATTTATGTATTTATGTTTAAATATTTATATGTGATATTTGTCACACAACAGAGTATCCCACGTAATAGAGGGTCTGATGTGTGCGTTTCTATAGGTGCAATTTTCTTGATTGAAAATTTGCTGCGACAGCTGTTGCTATTAGTGTTAGCTGTGAAGACTGTACTCATTGTTGTTTTTGTAATATTCCTCTGTTCTTTAGTTTGTTTTGATTTGTTTGTAATTTGTTGGTCTACCCTATTCTATCTTTCAGTTCTATTCTCAATTTATATTTATATACTGTGGCGTTATTTGTATTTGTTATCCTCTTGCGGGTTATCTTTTATTGTTTTTCCCATTTGATTTATGTCATTTCCGCAAATGTTTTCATGTTCTTCTGTATAACTGTTTTGTTTTGTGCCTGATCGACATACACTATTTAAAATATAGTTGATCATATAAATTGATGTACAAGAATCAACTGATAGTTAATTGCTATTACTAAAGGTACACAGTTGATGATATAAAACACTATTTCTGGTGCACTGCACTTATATTATAAAGTGAACCAGCAACTTATAGCTGTTATTATATAAGGATTTATACAAGACCTTTGTAAGGCTTGTTTCCCACAGTGATTGGGATAGTTAAGTACTATTTTCCACAGGTTAAAAAGTTATCATACAAGGTCTTTGATTAAGACTAAGAAAGTGAATTTATTTACTTTTGCAAATTACTGATCTTATTAGACAACATGTCTACATTAGATTATTTTATCACACAAGGCAGGGCTCTTGATAAGACTGGTCAGCAATTAGAAGAATGGGCAGTTGCTCAATATGACAAAGCATTAGCTGCTGCTGCTGAAGAAAGAAAAGCATTGATTGAAGAAAAGAAATTAGCAGCTGAGGAGAAAAGATTAGAAGCTGAGGAAAAAAAATTACAAAGAGAGGATGAACAAAAGAAATTGCAGATACAGACTGATGAAAAAAGATCCAGATGGAAATGGAAAAAGAGAGAAGAAAAGATGAAGCTGCTGCAGAAGAGAGAAAATTACAAGCTGAAGCTCAAGAGAAAAAAGCAATAAGAGAACATGAACACCAAAAAGAACTTTTAGCATTTGAGTTAGAAAAGTTAAAGTTAACAAACATAAGTGATGGTAATCAAGCATCTGGTGGTAATGGTAAACCCTTTACTTACAAGGTCAAGGTACCAGCGTTCAACCCTTCCAGTGATGACATAACATTCTGGCTAAATAGATTTGAACGCTCGTGTCGAGCCCATAATGTGGACAAATCACAATATGCTAACCAGTTATCAGAAAATCTGAAAGGTGATTCTCTGACTAGTTTAAGTTTGGTTGAAGAGGCTGACAAAGATAACTATGATGTTATTAGGGCAGCCTTATTAAAGAAGTATCAGTTGTCTGAAGAGGGTTATCGGAAGTTGTTTAAGACAATGGTGCCTGAGGCAGGTGTAGAATTCTCAGAATTCATTGCAAGGACACGTCTTACATTTGATCGTTGGATTGAGCTATCCAAAACAGAAAAGACTTATGAAGCCCTTATGGACTTGATACTCAGAGACAAGATTATGTCAAGTATAAATAAACCTTTCCTCGAATTCTTACATGAGCGTAAACCTAAGTCTCTAAAAGAAATGGAACAGTATTGTACCCAATACGTCACTGCACATCCGGACGTAGCTATTAGCAACAGTAAGGTTAAAGAAGGTATGCCAGTTGCTTCTGCAACACCATACAACCCTAATCACTCTCACAAATTCCAAGGACCTCAAAATAGGTTTAATAAAAAAGGTAACTATTACAGTTATCAGAACCAAGGTAACCAATCATTTCAGGGTTCTTCTTCGAATACCTGGAGAAGAGCTGACAGCCCTCGATTCAGGGGTGGTCATAATTACAGGAACTTCCGCAAAGGAAGTCATTCTAGAAACTATCCAAGTTTTCCTTCATGGAGACAACAGGATCATAATTACCGAGATACTCATTATAATGAATATGATGATAGTAACCAAAGGAGCTATGATTCAAACCCGAGTAGGGGTTATAATAGTGGAAACAATGATAAGTACAGAGGCAATAATAACAGAGGTAGAGCACAATTCAAAAAACATAAAGCTCATTACCAGGCGAACTCTGCACAGCAAGAGTCCCACGAAGCCTATAAACAAAATAAAGATAATGATGACTCTAATAATATGGCATGTGCCGCTTTTGATTTTGGGAGAGCATCTCAGTGCCCCCAATGCAAAACATTATTTGAGCCAACCACAGTGTCTACTTTAAGCTGTGGGCATCCTCTTCCCGCTCTTCCTGCGTCAATCGCGCATGATGGGAGAGGTTCTCTTGTCTTACACAAAGGTTTAGTAAATGACAATCCAGTCTCAGTACTTTTTGATTCTGGATGCACAACTATTGGGGTTAGGCAGTCACTCATAGATCCTTCTCATTCTACAGGCAAAGTAGTCAAATGCGTAACATTTGGCGGCACCATAGAGAAATACTCTACCGCTATAATTAGGATTGCTACTCCTTTCTTCACAGGAGATGTACACGCATGTCTTTTGCCGAATCCGATCGCTGATCTTATCATCGGTCGCATTCACGGAGTCAAAGAATGCACTCCGGAGCAAATTTCCGTTTGGGAAAATCAAAATATGCAATCTGCTAATGCGGTAGTCACTAGAGCTCAAGCTCTCAATATGCCTGAAACTTCATCTGTTGAAGATAATGAAGTGCATAACCAAGATGATCCCTTGGTAATTTCTCGTGACTCGTTTATAAAACAACAAGAAGAAGATCCGACTCTTAAGAAATTCTTCACTCTTGTAACGAAAGGTGATCCGAATAAAGATTCAAATTGTAAATCTTGGATTACAATGAAGAATGGCGTACTTGTACGTATGGTGCAAGACTCCACTAAGTCAAGTCATTCTCAGATTCTTGTACCCAAGAATTTGAGAGTTAAAATCTTACAACATGCACACGACTCTCAGTGTGCTGGTCACATGGGTTTTTCCCGTACAAAGTCAAGAGTTCTTGCGGCTTTCTTTTGGCCTTTTGTGAACAAGGACATACGGATCTATTGTCGATCCTGTAAAGTATGTCAAGAAGTCAAATCCAAAGGTCCTCGTCATGCTGCGCCTATTCAGGCTGCAGATATTCCTATTCGTCCATTCCAGAAAATGGCGATAGACATCATTGGTCCATTCAAGATCAAATCTGCTAGAGGACATCAGTTTATCTTAACGTGTGTAGACATGTGCACACGTTGGCCAGAGGCTATCCCTCTAAAGAGCATTACTACCGCTGACATTGCAGATGCTCTTTGGCTTATATTTTCTCGGCTGGGATTCCCCGGAGAAATATTATCAGATCATGGCACCCAACTGATATCGGATACCATGTCTCAAGTAATGTCTACTCTACAGATAGAGAGATCTTTGAGTAGCATCTATCATCCTATGTCCAATGGGATGGTCGAGCGACTAAATAGAACACTTAAGAACTTATTAGGGAAGATAACTGAGGATCATCCTCAAGATTGGGATAGGGTTTTACCCGCGGCCCTCTTCGCGTACAGAGAGGTCCCCAATGAACATACAGGGTTTTCGCCCTTTGAACTTGTCTTTGGCGCGCGACCGCGCGGCCCAATGTCTTTGCTGCATGATCTTATAACAGCTGACAATATTGACGATGACACAAAATCTTCTTACGAGTATGTCATCGCGCTGAGACAGAAGATTATCGAAGCATGCAAATTGGCAACGTCCTCTTCTGAATTTGCTAAGCAGAAGGCAAGACAATTTGCTAATAAGAAGAGAACTTTACGACAACTTTGTCCTGGTGACAAAGCATTTGTTTTGCTACCTTGTCGTGAAAATAGACTCCTTATTAGTTGGAAAGGTCCGTACGATATAATATCGAAAATTTCAGATGTTGACTACATCGTCGATATCAACGGGAAGCATAAAACCTTCCACATCAATATGCTTACGGAGTTCCATGAACGTCCTGACTATCTACAGCCTATTTTCCAGGCAACGGACGATTCTCATGTCAAACATGGTCATTACTCATCACTGTCTGTAATACAGGATGAGGAAACAAGTTTTTCGGATGTTAATCTTCCGCTTCCAATGATCCCACTTCATTCTAGTGAATCATGGAAAGACGTTACTGTTTCTCCTGATTTGTCTCTAGGAGAACGGCGACAAGTTTCGGTTATGTTACAAACATTTCAGGATGTCCTCACTGACATCCCTGGACAAACTCATGTCATTGAGCATGACATTGTTCTAACTGAACATACTCCAATTAGGGTTAGACCTTATCCTATCCCTATACATTTCCAAACACAGGTTGAAAAGGAGTTGGATGAAATGATAGATTTACAAATAATCGAACCATCCACTTCTGCATATTCTTCGCCGATGGTTATTGTTCGGAAAAAAGACAATAACATACGTCTTTGCGTTGACTATCGCAAATTGAATCAAGTTACGAAGTTCGATGCTGAACCTATGCCTTTACTAGAAGAGTTACTTACTCGTCTTTCTAAATCGCATTTTTTCACTAAACTTGATTTGTCTAAAGGATATTGGCAAGTTCCATTATCCGAACGCGCCAAACCTCTTACCGCTTTCTCTACTCCCAGAGGCCTTTTCCAATGGAATTTTATGCCTTTCGGCCTTATGAACGCACCAGCTACATTTGTACGCATGATGCGTCGAATCCTATCGTATCGGTCAGATGTCATTGCTTATCTAGACGACATCTGTCTTTTCAGCGATACTTGGGAAGATCACTATTCAGGGTTAGTTGAATTATTATCAACTCTGCGTGAGTATAACCTGACAGCAAAACCATCTAAAGCTTGTATTGGCTTTAGCGAAATTGCTTTCTTAGGCCATCGAGTAGGTCACGGTTTCTTGAAGACAGAAGACCATAATATCACTAAGATACTTAACATCTCTATCCCTAGGACTAAAAAGCAAGTGCGAAGTCTTTTAGGTCTCATACAATTTTATGGACGTTTCATTCCGAATCTGTCCTCTATCATGGCACCTCTCTCTACACTATTAAAGAAAGGGTCGCCTAACATGGTTCACTGGTCTCATGAATGCCAATCCTCACTAGAGAAGATCAAAACTATGTTTTCATCACCACCTATTTTAGTGTTACCTACAACAGATAAGACATTTGTTCTTCGTAGTGACGCTTCATCCACTGGGATTGGAGCGGCACTAATGCAAGAGTACTCTGGAACTCTGCATCCTGTAATGTATATATCCAGAAAACTTAATGCTGCAGAAAGGAATTACTCGGTTTTAGACCGTGAATTATTGGCAATGGTTTGGTCAATTCTCAAACTCCAAAGATTCCTTCTGGGCGCGCATTTCGTAGTGGAAACTGACCAAAAAGCTCTTACGGCTATCCAAAGTAAGAACTTGAAGAGCTCGAGATCAACTCGATACGCAATCGCTCTTCAACCTTTTCATTTTTCGGTACGAGCTATCCGTGGTTCAGAAAATGTGATGGCGGACATTCTGTCCAGATGCCCACATGATGCCACTTAACTGTTAAATATTGGATTTTTTAATATGTATAACTTTACAACAGTTATTTTTTGTTCTTTACTAAGATACACATTTGTAATTTAATAATAGAATGATGGTATCTCTACTTAGCGGTTTATTGATGTTTATTCACCGCTGTTCTTTGATGATTGTTTCTTCATAAATCATAAATTTAAGATTATAGTGTGAATTTTTGGTATGCATTGTATAATTACCAGAATTGTATTATACGTACATCACACCTTCCTGGAAACATTTATTCGTAGAGAAACAATTTCTCTCAGATTTTGAGATATATTCTCACCGGTCATATTAGGAATTATAGTTATTCCTGATATTTGCATCTGCGCAGTATTCTTGCGTTTTGAGCCTATTGTATGGTGCTCCTAGATGTATTTAAAAAAAAAAAATTTTATTTTTTTTTTCCCGGGAGGTGTGGTAAGACTGTAAAGGGCAATTTTTACTATCTTGCAATATAATACATTTATATACTTATTATGTTCGCAAATATTTTGTGAGCAAAGTGTTTCCTTTTTAAGTGCTTAAGGAGAAGTCATTTTTGAGTTACTTCCCTTGAAAGCAGTTCCGTCATCTTCGATCGGACTCCGCGGACGAATTTAGGCCTACTGCGATTTATTCTTTGGCTGGGTAGGAATAGATTATTCTTGCTTCAGTATATCTATGGCCTGAATTTATACGTAGTGTTTGTATGAGTAGGACGAGTCTGTCTTATATATGGATATCTTTACATTTCTAAGTCGAACTATGTTGGTTGTCGCTAGAAAAGGTCAAAGGCTATGCAGCGGAAGTATCGCTAGCAAGGGGTGTGATTCATGGCTGTCATCCTGTCTGGATGTAGAATTTTGATGTAGCCGGCCTATCGCCGAAAAAGTGATCTATAAGTAGATGGGGAAAAGTGATAGTCATTTAGACATGTTGTATGTACTTTACCCCAGTGTTTATTCTCTTTTGCCAAGGAATGGCAAAGTTATATTTCGCATAGAAAGGTAAAACCACAATTTATTATGAACTTGGGCTTCGCCATCGTTGTCGATAAACAGATGCACAGTGGTACTTTTGAAAAGAATATTTATTCAAAGGAAGATGACATTCCTATGTATCAGCACTAGATTATATGATATTATTCAATTACCTCTATGACAGAAGTTATGAAGAAATGAGGACATTTAACGAATGACCAATTTTGGTCTGGATCCTATAGTGAGTGAAACTCACGAGAGAAGAACAGCCATGTTGAAATTCATATACTTTGTATTTATCGAGTGAGAAAAAGGGATGCCTGTACTATCGCTCGATGAACCAAGAGATCACTGCTACATGTGAGAACCCATGTCTGGGATTCCTATATCTTTATGGAAAAATATATATATTGAACTTTACGTGAAGGGATATTCGCTAGACGAGATTAGGTCTAGGAGCCTTCCTATATATTGGTTATGGTCTGACGTGCCCAGTCAGTAAAGCCAGATGATTTACATGATGGAACTCTGAATGCTTATTTACGAATGCTCCATTATGATATTTGCCAAGCATGAATGCTAACTTAAGATGATATGCCTGTGATCAACATTATGCTGTCTATGTCGACATTTGTTCCTGTAACCATACACGTACTGTCCAAGTGTGCGTCTCATTAAATGTTATAAAAAGACCACCGTAGTTCCAGTACTTCTTGAATTCGAACAGTGTGAGTATGAGTGATGTACTACCAACTTGTCAACTCTATCGAATCATTCTACCATTCGCGTTCTGACATTCATATACACACTCATTGTCTACACTCACATTCTTGTCGGAGCCTCATCACGTTCCAGGACAAGATGACCTGTATGACCAAAACTGTGCTGGGTTTAATGAGTTGACAATCGTTACACTTTACTACACCAGTCCCAACATCTACATTTATCAACTGGTGGACATTCACGTCATTTAACAAATAAAGCGTGATTCAACAACTAGTAGCCAGTATGAGTTAACAACAACAATACAGAGTTTATCAAACCTTTTCCTTACATAGTCGGAGACATATTTCTGCCTAGAGTCTTCTCTTATTTGTCGATTAGTCTTGAATTCTTTCCAACTGATGTTCATGAGTTTTCTAAGACATTTGTTCTCGAATGTATTCAGCTTGTTCTCCAATGATTTTGTTATTTTCCAACTCTCACAGCCGTATGTTAACACTGAGATAACATTTGAATTAAACAGACGAAGCTTTATGGCTTTCTTTATTTCTTCCTTCGTTGGTCTTTCACCGTTAATTTGTAGCTCTTCTTCTGCTGGCTGGATGTCCGGGGGGAGGGGGGGGAGGGGGTTGTGGAGCTGGTCTATTGAGAAGGTCCTCAAAATATTCTGTCCACCTCTTCATTTGCTCTTGTATATTGCTGAGCAGTTTTCCATTCTTGTCTTTTATGAGGCAACTTGTTTGCTTGTATTTCCCTGTCAGCTTCTTTGTGCTGTTATACAGTTCTCTCATACGAGTATTTCCTTTGGCTACAGCATCTTCTGCCTCTCTTGCCAACTCCTCAATATACTCCTAGTATAAAATGCTTCTTTCGCATGCTTCTTTCTGTTACTGTTACTGACATCTAAGTGCAAGCATAAGATTAAACACATGGAGATCACTTCACTGTAATTATTTATTATTTTTAAAAAAAAATGATATTTCCGTTACAAAATGTCAGTGAAACTGAGACAGTCTGTTTAATCTTCTCCCCTTCAGGTGCTGTGCCGACTGGATTAAACAATCACGCCGCTTCACAATGTTTGCTCCCTGGTGCTGCTTATCAATTATTTTCGAAACACGGAAGCGTCATTCTCCAGTCTACCCAGCTGTAAATGTGTAGCCTGCCTGGCTCTGCTCTTAAGTTAGGGACAGCAAAGGCAGCGAAGAAGAGAAATTGTCAACCTCATTTCGCGAAGTCTCTAACACTTCCTTCCCCTGCGGCGGAATCTGCTATATGACTACCTTTACTTTAGCATTTGTCTTCCCAAGCGTCAATTTCTGATGTTGTTACCAACAAATTTCCTTTCTCATAACGTTATCAATAAGCGCGAACTATCGCTTCTGGAAGTGTGCTATAAACTTTTTTCAGGCCTCTTTCAAGGACATAATAATTTCTCTTTGTAACAGCGCATGATATTCTCACTCCTCAACTGCAAAACCATCTGTCAGTGGTTTCGAGGGAGTTCTTTGTTTATTTTTCATCCCATGCTGTTGTTGTTGATTTTAGGACCTTACACAAACCACTGAATTTTATTTGTGCATGGGATACCCGGTTCAACCCCATATGGGTTATAATTTTGATATATAGTGTTCTTTTTTCCATATAGTACATTACATTTGTTGTTTTTCCAGACTGTGAATTCTCTGGCGTTTGGTGTGGCGTTTTCTAAGATCTGTTGGTTTATCTCTTCCCTGTTTTTGAGTATATCTCCCTTCACCTTGTTGAGCCTTGTGATGTTTGGGCTCTGATTTATCGCATGCCACCTTCTTATTTATTGCCCTTGATATTAACTCTTAATTTTATATTTGGAATGCCCTGCTTTATAATGTTTTGAAATTTATCTTACTCTTGTAGTGAATATTTGTGGTGAAAATTATTTTTTTCTTTCATTTATAATAATTTACTTGTCTTCACAAGATAGGAAAGATTATGCGTAAATCTTTCTTACTTCCATTGGCACTCTGTTAAAAACGCCACGTTAAATCACCTTGCATTAAAACCCATCACAAGGCATAATCAGTGCAAACCTCTCTAGACCCCTTCAGACTTTTTGGATATTCCCATTCTATACAACATGTCGCGTGCACTTTACCCCCTCCCTCTGTTATCAAGAAATACTGACAATAGTTGTGCCCATCGATAAAGCAATAACACAAATTATGTCATATGCTCCAACGGCGAAAAGCCGACCAGGGCGATTTTTGCCCTTTGCAACTAACATTAATGATCATATCCGGCCAAAAGTAATTTCAGTTCAATCACTTCTCAATAGGGAATGCTTCTCAGGGGGAATAAATTATGTGTTCTAGTAGTTTAGTTTGGCGTTTGTGCGCATGTGTGTGTTTTGTGTGTGCATTAAAAAAAATAAAGATGACATAGCTTCAGAGTTTATGTTGTCTAATCTACAGTATGTTGTGTAATTGGGAATGTGAAGGTCTGATGGTGTTTTGACAATACATATATTTACAAGTGAAAGTCAATCAAATATCTGTTAAAGTCAGTTATATAACTGGAACTATCAGGCCTTTACACTCCTCCCCCTTAATATTATTCTTGTTTGGAGTTTCTGCTAGATTTTGTTCGGTTTTATTTTTCGTATTTGTTTGTATGGGTTTTTTTTTTTTTTAAACATACAAGCGTAATGGGTAATTGTGATTTGCCCTATTTACAATGATTTGACAGGTGTGATGTCACTTTCCCATATCGGCAGTTATTCATATTATTTGTAACTGAAAACAATATATATCCTAATTATAACCCATCAGAGGTTGAACGGGATATTTTTCATCTTTAAATTAAAAAAAAAATATTGCATAATTTGCTCTTTAGGTTTATTGTTAGCATTCTTTCTACATGCATGACGCTTTCAATTATAGACATGTATTCTGCAGTTACATCGCGAGGTGATACTGTAAACTGCATATTAGATTCCTTGAACAATGTTCTTGTAAGGCCTAGGGAATAAATGCAGATAGGTTAAGGGCATATGAAGGTTATCAGCAGGGTCCGGCCTTAGAGCATTCGGCGTCCGGAGCCAGTTTGATGCGTGAGAACCAATCAGACGTTCGGTTTCTAGACGCTTACGAATTTGGTAGTCCTCCTACGCGGATTTGCTAAGCTTGAAGAAAAACGATGCAGACACACAACTAAATCAAGTCTGCCATTTCACTTTTTTATTTTTATTTATTTATTTTGAGAATAGAAAAACACCGCTAACAACGCTCTACAAAAACGCGTGTGGAAAAGAATCAGGCCAACATTTTTTTTTAAAATTTTAATGATGACAAATATATCCCGTTCAAACCTTGATGGGTTATAATTAGGATATATAGTGTTTTCATTTCCAAATAAGATGAATAACTGCCGATATGGGGAAGTGGCATCACATCTGTCAAATCATTGTGAATACGGCAAATCAAAATTACCAATTTTGCTTGTGTGACAGGGGCGCTAGATGGGGGTACCTCACACCCAAGACCCGTGCACTAAGAAAATTTATAAAGGATCGTTTGACAGGGGTTGCAATTATTGGTTGCTTGCAACCCTCTCAGCAGCAGACTTAACAATTCAAGCAACCCAAAGCCTTATGCAGATCAACATTTAATTCTACCGAACAGAACCGAACACCAAACAAACAATCCAACAAACACCCAGTCAGTGTTCATAGACTGTCTGAAAAATAATAAATAAAACAACGTCTAAGTGAACATCAATAGCATGGATAATAACACTTACCATACAGAAAACATGCGCCCACCTGACATCATCAACTATCTCACACACTCATGCGTGTCGCCCAATGCGACTAGTATGGTGTTGTGCATGAGGCTGGCAATCGCACCGGGTAACATAGGTTGCTACCGAAACCACTACTGCAAAAGCATCTGAATGCTTCATGCTGAGGCAAACCACACCGGTGGCCCCATGCTCCCTCAGGAGCGGAGAAGAGAAATATACATCTGGTACGCCCACGTGCTCTCACAAACCATTGTTCACACAACAATAATAATCAACTGGACATAAAATAATATTCTTCAATACATGTACAACAAATAATCTCAATAATGAGAATTAACTACTACCTCTCAACCGACCCACATCAATACTCGTTCCCGCACTCTGAACATGTCGTAAGTGACGACTGGTGCGGCTGGGAATCTCGTCGCATGAAACACATTATTACAGGAACAACCACTGTAATAGCATAAAAATGCTTCTGTTGGCTTGTGGTGGACACCAGCCGCATTGGTGTTTCCATGCTCCACCAGGAGCAAACAGAGAAACACCTGTCTCAACAAAGGAGTGGCCTCGCGCTCTCCAGAAATCTAAATACATATTCTCACCTCACAGTAACCCATTAAATATACAGTAGAATTATCAATAAACGTGAAATACACTAAATTACTCTTACATAAAGAATACAATATAATTATTCTCGACTTAAGCCAAACTGGGACTAAATACACCGCGTGTCGCTCGGCATAACATATTATAGGTTTACCACGCGGAGCGTGTTTAATCAGACTCGCTATCGCCGCCTTTTATCACCACGAGGCTACTATCTTGCGATCGTTAATCTTATCTAAATTTCCAGTGGAATAGCCTTTCTGAAGAATGAAATAATCGCTCTTAAACTCTCACATCTATCTACCTATCTGTCCCATTAAACATTAAAATAGCCACATCGATATAATTTCAGAATCCTAGAAAACTAATGCTAATTTAAATTAACTCACGTGCTCAAGGCATTTACAGCTTGGCTCTTGTGTGTCTTCTTAGTCTGTTCTCACTGGGCGGCTCTCTCAAACATAGACCGGTTTCGCCGCTTGCTACGCCTTTTTATAAGCCCTGGCCTAACCACTCAATTTACTGCGCGCTACGCGTATTAATCTGCGCCACACAGATTTACACAACTAGAGCAAAAACACAACTAATTCGTAGGCTTATTATGGCCTTGTAATAAATCTTCTTGAAGATAACGTGATCAAAAAGCACTAAACCACAATATGACTGCCCAGATGGGGCCAGCGCCTAGAACGACAGACCTCAAGATGGCGCTGTCACATATTCCCCGCCTGATTTTGTTGTCGTCCCGACAACTGCACTAAATCAGGCGCTTCAGTCGTATTCTCCAAATCTGGAGGATCACCTTTTCCTTCACTTCGTCTCAGGTCATTGCTGGTTACTCTAATGCTCGGACTCGCTCTGTCCATTCGTTGGATGATATATGGACCCCCTGTCATTGTGGGAGCACGAACTACAACGTACTCGTCTTCTGACCACATATCACGAATCTCGGATCTCTCAGCGTCGTGCATTCTCTTCTTCACCAATTCTCCGACCTGTAGTGGAGTAGAACACGACAGCTTGTCACATCTCTCTTTCCGGACTGCTGCAAAACTCTGCAACGGTGGCTCTGCTCTTACGTGCGCCCCTCGTAGCCTGGAAACGTGTCCTTCAACGAGTTTTAGATGAGTCTCCTCCTCTAAATGTCGACCACTTTTCCTGGCGCCCTTATGGTGACAGTTGCCACGGCCATCTCTTGGCTTGCACTGTGACGGCAATATAGATGTGTTGGTACGCTTAGAGAGGGCGCTCTTTGATGGGCAAACCGATATCAAATGGTCCGGGGACCTACAATGGAAACATCGCTTAGAAAGCGGGCCCTGGGGACACTTGGCTGCCATGTGGTTCGAAAGGTCTCCACAGTTGAAGCATCTTATTTTCCTAGGCTTCCTTGGTGCCCTGGGTCGCCTCCTGCTACCCTTACATCCCTGGCCGCCTTTGACTTTCTTCCCTGCAATAAGCACCTCACACTCCGGTCGACCACCAACCCTCTTTATCTTTGAGCCATTCTGCTCCCCTTCTGTAACCTGACTCCCAGCCGCAGAGGGGTCTAGTTTAATGCCTGTGGACATCGATTCTGTACGTGGCCTAGTTCTCTGCATCTAAAACAACGAACTGTCCTGGTACGTCTCCCCTGCTCCTGAGACATCGCATCAATTTTAGCCTCTAATTGAGCCACCTGTGCTCTCAGCCGCTCTACTTCTGCATTTAATGCATGCGTATCTGACACAGTCTCTGTTCTTGCCACTTCAACACTGGCAACACCAGCCCCCGAAGCTGCTTCGACACTGGCAACACCAGCCCCAGAAGTGGGCTCAGTCTCCAAAAACCGTAGGGCATAGTCCCTCACCGACGTGAACGATGCTGTTGGCTCCTTGATGATCATTTCCTTTGCAAGCTTTCTTAGTAGGTCATCTCTCTCAGACAAGCAGCAAACTGGTCACGAAGAAAGGATGGCGCCAAGAGAGTGACGTTGTTCTGCCTTTGTGCCCTTACAACACTTTCAAACACCTCGTGAATGCGGTGGGAGAATTCCCAAAGAGACTCCCTTGCACCTTGCCGGGTAGAGTAGAACGCGGCCATTACTTCTGGGATGCTCCGACGCTCCCCATACACCCTAAGAATGGAATGTAGCATTGCTTCTGGGTCATCGTCATCAGCCTGAATCCTCAGCTCCCTTCGGACACTTGGGGTCACACTGTCAAGAATAACATCCGCCTGGTCCTCTTTACTCATCATCCCTACTCTCCAGGCAGCTCTCACCTCTCTGACATATTCCTCGGCCGTAGGACCCGTGCGCTCCCCAAAGCACCGCGCCCTCTTGTGAGTAGGTACCACGATGTACTGCACTCGTTCTGGTTGACGATTTAGCCCTACTACAGGGTCATCCACCTCAGCCACATCTTCGTTATCAGTTCTACTAGCAGCGCGTGTGTTGCGTGCCGCCATCTTGTTGCTAGTAGAGTTGACTAGAAATCTTGACAAACTGGATGATCCCGTCCCTCGCCTTGCACTGAACAGGGTGTTCTACTGTTTCGGCTGTTGCTGCTCTGATTGCTGAAGAGTTGCTTCACTGCATGCTGTCTGTCAATCCTGCCGACGACGCCACTTGTGACAGGGGCGCTAGATGGGGGTACCTCACACCCAAGACCCGTGCACTAAGAAAATTTATAAAGGATCGTTTGACAGGGGTTGCAATTATTGGTTGCTTGCAACCCTCTCAGCAGCAGACTTAACAATTCAAGCAACCCAAAGCCTTATGCAGATCAACATTTAATTCTACCGAACAGAACCGAACACCAAACAAACAATGCAACAAACACCCAGTCAGTGTTCATAGACTGTCTGAAAAATAATAAATAAAACAACGTCTAAGTGAACATCAATAGCATGGATAATAACACTTACCATACAGAAAACATGCGCCCACCTGACATCATCAACTATCTCACACACTCATGCGTGTCGCCCAATGCGACTAGTATGGTGTTGTGCATGAGGCTGGCAATCGCACCGGGTAACATAGGTTGCTACCGAAACCACTACTGCAAAAGCATCTGAATGCTTCATGCTGAGGCAAACCACACCGGTGGCCCCATGCTCCCTCAGGAGTGGAGAAGAGAAATATACATCTGGTACGCCCACGTGCTCTCACAAACCATTGTTCACACAACAATAATAATCAACTGGACATAAAATAATATTCTTCAATACATGTACAACAAATAATCTCAATAATGAGAATTAACTACTACCTCTCAACCGACCCACATCAATACTCGTTCCCGCACTCTGAACATGTCGTAAGTGACGACTGGTGCGGCTGGGAATCTCATCGCATGAAACACATTATTACAGGAACAACCACTGTAATAGCATAAAAATGCTTCTGTTGGCTTGTGGTGGACACCAGCCGCATTGGTGTTTCCATGCTCCACCAGGAGCAAACAGAGAAACACCTGTCTCAACAAAGGAGTGGCCTCGCGCTCTCCAGAAATCTAAATACATATTCTCACCTCACAGTAACCCATTAAATATACAGTAGAATTATCAATAAACGTGAAATACACTAAATTACTCTTACATAAAGAATACAATATAATTATTCTCGACTTAAGCCAAACTGGGACTAAATACACCGCGTGTCGCTCGGCATAACATATTATAGGTTTACCACGCGGAGCGTGTTTAATCAGACTCGCTATCGCCGCCTTTTATCACCACGAGGCTACTATCTTGCGATCGTTAATCTTATCTAAATTTCCAGTGGAATAGCCTTTCTGAAGAATGAAATAATCGCTCTTAAACTCTCACATCTATCTACCTATCTGTCCCATTAAACATTAAAATAGCCACATCGATATAATTTCAGAATCCTAGAAAACTAATGCTAATTTAAATTAACTCACGTGCTCAAGGCATTTACTGCTTGGCTCTTGTGTGTCTTCTTAGTCTGTTCTCACTGGGCGGCTCTCTCAAACATAGACCGGTTTCGCCGCTTGCTACCCCTTTTTATAAGCCCTGGCCTAACCACTCAATTTACTGCGCGCTACGCGTATTAATCTGCGCCACACAGATTTACACAACTAGAGCAAAAACACAACTAATTCGTAGGCTCATTATGGCCTTGTAATAAATCTGCTTGAAGATAACGTGATCAAAAAGCACTAAACCACAATATGACTGCCCAGATGGGGCCAGCGCCTAGAACGACAGACCTCAAGATGGCGCTGTCACACTTGTATGTTTATTAACAAAAAAATAAAAACCAAACAAACAAAAGCGAGATAAAAAAAAACACACACACACACACAAACACCAAACAAAAATAATAATATTCAGAAGGTTATAAAGGCCTGGTGCTTCTAGTTAGATATTTAATTGACTTTCACTTACCATAAGTACATAAACATGAAATGTAGCACAATGCTTCATAAATGAAGTCTTTAACGTTAATTGGAAGCACCCGCTTGTATCACTTCTGGTTAGTGTTCAATGCGGCCAGTCCGAGGACTTGTAGAGAGTTCCTCGTAATTTACAAATTTTTTTATTTTTTTTATATTTAAATGCCCCTTCTGGGGTTCAAAGTGAGGTCTATTGACTTTATTAATTAGAATGTGTGAATTGTGTGTGATCTCGGCCCTGGCTAAGACACTTTGATCTTAGCCAAAAGGCCGAGTTATAATCAGTTCCAGTTTGTTTGTTGTTTGGTTCGTCTGTTATTTTGCTGTAATACCCTGTTCAACCAAAACCCATTGAAGGGGTACAGACGGTTATATTGGGGTATATAGTGTGTTAATATCTTCGCTGGTATCACTTTCCTAGTCCTGAAAAGGACTGGTCCTAAAAAGGACCACTAGCTGATTGTCTGGTTCCCTCTTCGTTGCTTGTCTGTCGTGGCGTGTTCATGGTGTTCATTTCCTGCCTTCCTATCTGGCTTGTGTCGTTTTGTTAGTTTTTGCTTTCCTAGTTTCTGTTTCTCTTGTCTTCCTGCTTTCCTGTATCTGTAGTAGTGCTTTTTCTATTATTGCTGGTAGAAGTTTTTCAAGTGTTTCTTCCATGACTTCTTCGTCTGATTGCTCGTTTGTTTTGGTCGCTCTTGTGTTTGATGTCATTTCCTCAATGGCTCTTCGCTCTGTTTCGATTCTCTTGAGGGTTTTTGAGTTTTCTTCCGACAGTTCTGTCAGCCTCTTTACATCTGCTTCTATCTGCTGTTGAATGCTTTTCATGTCTTTCATCATTTCTCTGATGTTCTGTATATCTATTACGTCTTCACCGCTGTCCTTTTCGTCTTCGGGAGCCTGCTTGCTTCTGTTTTCGATCTGGAGTTTCATTTTTAATTGTTTGACTTCAGCGGTCAGCTGGTGTAACTGTCGTCTGTCAATCGTGCGTTGTTTTTCTGCAACATCCGCAGCCACTCTGTGTTTTGCCTCCTTGAAGGGGATGTTTTTGGAGACCGCTTCCTTCAGGATGCTCTTTGTTTCCTGGAACATCGGGCAGCCTCGGTATCTAGCCCCCGTGGTTTCCGAGACAGTTTGTACAGGTGCGGTTTGCGTTTATTGCTTTGTAGTTGAGGTCCTCCTTCGCCTTGGGGCAGTCGCGATATAGGTGGCCACCCGCACAATATCGACAGACTGCATCTCTCCTGCACGTTTTCTTTGTGTGCGAGAACTGCTGGCAGTTAGAGCAATGCATCACCGGAGGGATATATGCCCCTGTCCTCTTTGATGTCTCTTTGAATGTCAGTCTTTCAGGTCTTGTCACTCCTTCAATAGTAACTACCACCAGATTGGTATCTTTTCCATTCCATGTCCTTAACCTCTCGACCTGTATGACCTGGGCACCTGTGTTTTCAGTCTGTAGGCAGCCCTGGACTTCGCTATCGGACCATCTTGTATCCATCCCTCTTAGCACCAACTTCTTTGTTGTCTTGCTGGTCTCCATCACTACTTTTATCTGGTGAGGCAGCATGAATTCTTTCGGACCGGCCTCCAGTTCTGTCATCAGTGAAGTTGTCTTATCCGTGCTGTTAAGCGAAAGCACGACTCCCTTTTCGTGCCTCCGTACCTTAGAGATGCTTCTCCTGCCAGTTATTGTCTCTAGGATGCTGATCACTTTGTCATCTGGTAGGGCCCTGAGTGAGGCCTCACCTCCAGACATCTGTGTGATCTTAACCATCCTCTCCTGTAGTGCCTTGTGACAACCGGCATTGTTTGGTTTGTGCAGGTGACGCGCTCTGCTTTCCGTCTGCTTTAGAGTGTGTGGTGTGTAGGGCTGTCTCACGTTCTGTTTTGTTGACTCCTGGTCACGTTCTGTAGTTGTTGTCTGATCACTACACACTGGAGCCTCTACTATGACGTCTTGCTTTAGTGGTGTTTTGGTCGTCTTCGGAGTTTGGAGCAGCTTCCCTGGGGCAGCCACAGCTGTCAACTCGGCATCGTGTGGTGGTGTCATCGGTGTCTGGTGCAGCTTCTCTTTGGTAGACAGGGCTTTTGCTGGCGACTCGGGCACGTGTTGTGGTGGCCGCAGGGTTCTTTTCTGTCTTCTCTCCCACATCTGTTGTATCGGTTCTAACGCTATCCTCCTGTCTTCAGGTTCTGGCATCTGTTCTATCTGCTCTAACGCTCTCTTCATGTACTCATATTCTTCATCATCAAGGTCAGAACCGTTTGCATCTGTTCTCTCCTCTTCCTCGCAAGGAGTCGGGCCACTCAGGCTCTCAGTCGGGTCGATCCACGTCGCAGCTAACTCCGTCGTCGTGTCAAGAGTTGGAGAAGGATCGATCCCGGCACGAGTACTTGGGGTTTTAATTTTTTTTTTTTTTTTTTTTAATTATTTTAAACCAGCGGCACTTGGGCTTTCAGCCCTTCGGCCCAATGACATGTCATTGCGAGGCTGGGGAACCTGAGGACTTTCCTTCTAACCCGGTCAGGAGCTTCGCTCCTTCCCATCCACAGAGGGTTTATCACAGGAGCCGTTCAGGCTATTCAGTCAAATTTCCGGCCGTAAACATTTCTTCAAACGCTGACGCCCGGGTTTGAACCATGAACACCTGGTCGCCAGTACAACGCCGAAGCCATTACACCAGCGCGGCTCCCAAGGGGGTTTTAATATTTACCTGGCTATTCAGCGCTGGCGGGCTGGTGTAGACCTTCCTCTTTTTGGCGTGTGGTTTATTTCTTGTCATTTTGACGATAACGCGATCTTTTCTCGAGTAGTGGCGTCCTGAGAAGGACGTTGGTGTCTTGTCTGTGAGCTGGGTTGTGGTTATGATGGGTTATGTTGTTCTCGAAATTTGCGAAGTCAGTTGATATCGAAGAATGTGACAAGAAACCTCATCTATCGTTATCGATGTCTAAAAAATCAGTTCCAGGTGAAGGCCCCAGTAAGTTATTTTAATGAGATGAAAATTAAAATAGGGATCCAACATTAGCATTTACAGTTACCAACCCAATACCCCCTCCGAATCTAAGATTTTTTGCAATAAATCTGTATTTTTTTTCTCTTGCCTTGATGATGCTCGCTAATCTGATGATACTCAGTGATACATTCTAATGATATCAGATGATACATTCTAATAGATTACTTTTTGTCCAAGTCATTAATTTTTCTCCCTTGCAGAACTGCTGTCCCCTTCTTCTTTGCCTTCAACTTCTTCCTCCATTATGATATTTTAGTAAGCAAAGTACATTTGTACATGTTACAAATACTTTATTCTTCAACTAAAATATTTTTAAAATATATTTTTGTTAAGTTTGTTTTTTATTCTCACGAAATGTGCATCATTTTCATGCATATGGACATATCAAGAGCTGCAAATCCGCACTAATGACCCGTTATCGAAGCATCATTTTTTGGTGATGCCTAGATGGCAGGGAGGATAGTGTGATTCGCTTGCATAGCTAGGCGGGGTTGTCGCACGGAGTGTCCTGGGTTCGAGTCCTGAGTAAACCACTCACGTCTGTTGTTTTTCTGTTGTCTAATGTTCTACTTCTTTATTTCTTTCGAGTGCCTGAAAACATACCTTTATGTTTGTCTAATATTTATTTCCTTCTATCTGCTTGTTCTGTGCCAGTTTCTGTATCACGCAATAATTAATTGTATTTTAAATAACCTTTAATAACTCTCTGAGACACGCTGTAGAAGGTTCAAGAGGCTAAATTCCCCTTTAGGCGTAGCGCAGAAGTTTGGTGTAGGAATAGGCCATGTAGAGCATTGTGGTAGTTGTCACGAGTTGGGTTTAAGTCAGAGTTATGCCCAAGTGTAGGACAAGACCCTAGTGTGAGAAAAGACTAAGATAATAGATGTTAGTAGAGAAATGACAGTGAATGTAGTAAGGTGAGTCTATTTGCTCGAGGAGAACCGAGATTAAATCTTCCTCGCCAAATCGTGACTTTCAAGAATTGCTATAAACTCACCGACCTCTTACTACCTTTAACACCCTAAAGGAGATAAGGATAAATTAATGCTACAGACACCACTATAAAGACAACAGTTAAGGACTATATAGTGAAGAAGCTGATCCAGTGTACATTAAATAAGTTTATTATACAAATCAACAGAATTTTCAATAACATAGTAACAAACAAAAGAAAATCATCTATCGTGCAAGGTTTGCACAGACCTGGAAACAAAAGAAATCAATTTGATTATAAGCACACCAAATTTAAAAAAAAAAAATCCAACCCCTTCCACTCCTTCATACACTCTGCTGGGGACAAAATTACAATGATAAGTGATCTTAATTAACTATAGTCCAATTTGGTGGGGCCTCAACTATAGCCACCGCTATCTATTACACTACTGAATCTATTGTCAATGGATGCTGACACTGCATGAAGCCTATCTGCACAGCTGCTAACTCTGTCAGCGATATACGCCTCTAAGTCACACTCTGCACTGCTATTTAATAGACTTTCAACTCTAAGGCTCAAAGGCTAACCTCTAAGAATAATCTGAGACTCTACAAGTCCCTGATCTAATTTTCACCGTCTCTCTCTCTCTCTCTCTCTCTCTCTCTCTCTCCACTTCTCCTGCCTTGCTTCTCTCGTTTTATTTCAGCAACCCGGACATGATATCCCTCTCTTCCTGGTTCTGACTCCTACTTCTGATGACTTCTGAAAATATTGACTAGGCACTTGCCGTAGACTGTAGAGGCTTCACTATTGGCGAAAAGCTGATTTTCACTTGCCCCTTTACCCCTCATTTTGGTGTAGGGCTGTCGGTATCATTATGACTGAGGCTATAAAAGACACACCAACCCGCTGGCTTGGGTTCGATGGGTGTGTATGAGCTTAGAGCTCCTTGTTTTAAGAAAACCCTTTCACTGAAGACTGCGTCGCTGCCTCGACCTGCTCTTACTCGTTCCCTCCCTCTCTCTCTCTCTATCTGGGGCCACAATATTCCGAGCCGATACCCACCGCGGTACAAGCTCTTACGCGTCTGGCGTTTCCTCGACTTTTCTCTCCCTGAGAAGTCTGGCTACCTTTGCCAGCTGTCAGGAACAAGATTTATTGGCATCCCCGCTCTAAAGGCCGTGACCAATGGCTGTGGACACAAGAAATGCCCTTATGTATACAACTTCAAAGTACTCTCATATAATAACTTACATATTAGAACGTATACAGTTGGTGCTTCAGTCACTCAAATCTAGCACAAACATGTAAACACCCAAAACGAAGTCTGCTCCCCTTATTTCCCCTCTCTTGTGCACGACGATACATAAATATTTACTGACCCTGGGTCAACTACTCCAGACAACTCCCTGTCTGTCTAGTAAACTCCAGACGCACTGATCAAATACTGATTATACACAGCTTGCCTCAGGCAATAAAACATTTACACAGGTAGGGAAACCCGTACTTAGGCCTACTTTAATTCTGTAAGCGGTATAAGCTGCTACCATCGTTTCCCCCATACGATAAAATGCACAACAATTAACTGCACATCAATGATTAAAATTCACCAATACATTTATATATTACATCTCTATACACAGACATATGTATCTCTATAGACTATATTTCCTAGAACTCATTAAATCCCATAACACGAAAATCAAATACTCCTCTACATAATATTTAATTACATAGCCACTTCCGGCCCCATAAATTTCCTTTCACCTCTACCCCACGTGGTTACACTGCAATTATTATACTTCCACCGATAGAAAAATATTTAATTATCTTCTCTATCCATCTAGAATTCCTACTCAATTAAATCTTAGTAACCACTACGAAATCCGTTCCCGTAATATCTTAATATAAGACTTATCAGAATTAAACTCTCAATGGAAAAAGAAAAATACACGCGCTTCAGAATATTCTGTAAATTAACCTAAATCAAGGATGCGTGTATTTCTACAGACCTTCTATTAAATCTTACAGAGCACACCTACGTAATATCTCTTTATCACTCATGGACCTGCTATCCTCGAAGAAATAATTGATGGCGCTACGAGTTATAAAGTTTTAAAATCAATTACACTAGAACGGGCTAAGGCTCTATTCGAGAAACTTAGATTTAATTACCACGCTACTTTAAATTACAGACATACCAATACTGCGTTTCTTCCGTTTCCAGAAGCAGACAATATTACTTGGATGCACGGCCAGGAATTTCTGCAGACTCAGAGACCGCTAAATTGAGACGCGTTACTATATATCTTAGATTTTACCACGCTGACCCCCGACCTACTTGAGGCTTGGCGTCTCATTACAACCAATAGAATTAAAGATAATCAAAAATTTTCCATGCGCTCATCTCTAAATTTAGAACCAGTGTATTCTGCTTACTTTAAGCGCGCGCGTATTTCCGCCACGTAACGTTACCTAACGACGTCTGTTTGCGTGAGCGAAATCAAAATGTGATTCGCTCTACCGTAAGCTGGACGTTACCTGGGTAGGGATCATCTCCCCTTCCCCGCGATAAAATGACCGCGATAAATTTAACAACGCAAAAAATGGAATTTCTAGATCGCGATTATTTAGAAACGGGAAGACTGGTGCCCTTCAGTACTAACTTACATAAATCCCTATAGAAAAAACCCACAATTACTTTACCTACAGAACAATACTAAACACCCCTATTATTCAGAGAGAAAAAGAATACTTCCCAATCTTTGCTAGAGAGAAGGCAAAAATTGGCAACCTCATATAGTTAACAAGAGACGAAGACCCTTGCAACTCTTATAGTAACAAAGAGAAAACGAAATGGGGCCTATTGAAGACTAAGTCGCAGTAACTCCATCACATTACCCCAACCTTCGAGGTTGGAGCCTGCCGATCTAATTTACTGTGGTCTTGGTGTTCAGATTGGCCCCTATCTCTGTCTCCCGAGCTGTCTGTAAGCGCTGAAGTTTCAGAGTCACTACTGGGGTTTTCCGTGGCGACCGCACTCCTAATGTCTTTCTTCACCTTTCCTCTCCTGCGAGTTCTCCCACGTACTTTCCTAACGGTGCGTGGTAATGTATTGTTACTGGTATCCGGCTGACTGACTGGGTCAGAAATCGCCGTAACTGTGCGTAACTGTTCACCATTGTCCAAAGAACCGTGCACAATTCTCTCCTTCTTTCTCTCCTTAGCTCCTCCAATGCTTCTGTTGAAGGGCTGTTCTCTCTCTAGACCTATGCCGTCTCATGGTGGGTCTAAAACTTCCCTGGCTAGGTTTCTCAACAGACTGACCTGATCAGCCGACCTGACCGACTGGCTCTGTAGAGGCCTGGCGATGGCGACTACGGTGCTGCTCGCCAGCGGGGTTGTGACCGCTGGTACCTTGCACTGAACCTGAGAAATCTCGTGTTTTTCTGACTCCGAGTCTCCGTTCATTTTCTGGGTGTCTACTGAATCCTTGCTGATCCCAGTAGCTTCTATCTTTGGAACCAGATAGGTAGTATCTGCCCCTGGCAGTGGTTCTGTGATCGCTCTTCCCCTACCAACGTGAAGAGGGACAGAGCTCTCTAACCTAGCTCCTTGCTAATTCGTAAGGCCGCTTTTCTCACTCTTTTCTGGCCTGAAAAGTTCGTGAGAGGTAACTGTAGATCACGGGAGTCCTCCGTCTAACACCCTGGTTCTACCCTCAACCTTGCCCTCCCTTGTGAGAGTTACTGGCGTCAGTTGGAATGTGTCCTGCAGTGACACTTGACGGTTTAAGATCCCGTTAGATCGCGGAGTATCTGAGATAAAGTACTCAGTGACTGGTTCCAATGTTCCTTGAAACAAATTGGAAAATATAGCCAATTTTTCAGGCTCCTCGTTATGCGGGTCGTTTCCTGTAAACGAGATACGAGAGTTGTGGGGCCCATCTCCGTTTATAGGCGAACGGACACTCAGATCACTGTCCTCCTCCGTCTGAGTTAAGTGCTGGTTGGATGGGGCTCCAGGGCTGGTTGGAAACATATGTTCGCTCGATTCGCCGTCTTGTGCCCTTTTAAGAGTGCGCTGGTCGTTGACATATGTGATACAGTTCTTGTCAGTATGTCCCTCTCCTGAAGGAGCTAATACCATCGGGGGCCTAATTCCCGACGACAAAGAATGTATTTCCGAAATCAGAGGCGTCACCTCTGTTTGGCCATTAGGCTGAACAGGGCTGACAGGCGAATACGCCTCTGCAGTTAACATACTGCTGTCCTTAGAGGCTCCTAACCTCTCCTTAACAAGACAGTGCTGTTCGAGCTCGCTCGGGGCTCCGTGAATTAGGGGTTCTCCCTGTTCACTTATCTGGCCTGTAGTAGGCCCCTTACTTCAGCAAGGATCGGTGTACTGGGGGTTCCCAAAACTAAATGTGGGGCCCCTAGGATGAAGTCGTAAGCTGGCTGTGCCATCACAGCAGCTTTAATTGTGCCACGCACAAACTTGCATTTCACCTCAATATTGGCTACCTGAAGACGCTGTGAGGTACCCTTCCTCAAAACGCCACCAATATCAACTTTCTCCCGTGGCATTTGCCCGGGCTTCACCAGGTGGCGAGCGACTATACTGGGGTAAGTAAGCCCGCTGTCAAATAAACACGCAGTCGCAGTCCCGTTTACTTCTGCTGGTCCGCTGTTGGAGAACAACTTCTCCGACTGAATGGGTTCCCAGGTGTTCCCTTTCGTCGCTCTCACAGGCCTTAAACAAGCCGCACGATGCACAGGTGGTTTATTCATACACCTGGAGGTCCAATGGGAAGTGGTCCGACAATTTCGACAGTACCTCTCATTATCTCCTCGGTTTCTGGCAGGTTCCTGAGAGTTTGGCCCCTGTGATCTGTTGTGAGGCTGGGGGCGCAGGTTAAGACCGGAATGGGGCTCCTTGCGTGAAGGCCCCTGCTGCTGGTGAGCATGAGAGGATGACTGTGACAATGAAGCTCCTTTGTCCTGGGCTAGCAGGTCTGGGTGTTTTCGTTTCTGGCCCAGTACTTCGACCTGTGCCGTCTGGAACCTTTCAGCGAATAAAACTATCTGGTCCAGTTGTTGGGCGCCCTGCTCTGCCAGGTACCTCCTTAAGTCTGGAGACATCGTTGCTTTGATTTGTTCCACCATTATTAAGTCTTCTAATCCTTCAAAGGTTTTGGCCAGTCCCGACAACTCTCTCCAGCGAGTGAGGTAATTCCTCAGCCTTTCAGCAAACTGAGGAAAGCTTTCTCCCTTCTCCGGACGACTTTCCCTGAACATGGTTTGGCATTTACGGGGGGTCCACTGGAATCTTTGCAACAACGCAATCCATAGTGCCTCGAAATTGTTCTGGTCGTCTATGAGCAACTTGTGGTAGACGTCGTACGCATGACCTTTGAGGGACTGTGATAATTTCAGACACCAAAGACTTTCATCCAACCCGTATGCCATTGCCATCCGTTCAAAATTTTCCAAAAATACATCGATTTTCTCGTTCCCGTTAGGGAAAGAGTCCATCGGAAAATTCATGGCTGCCATCCGGGGGCCTCCGTTTCCTGAGGTGTCTATCGCCCCTGCTCTGGGAGAATCTCCATTACCCGAACTACCCTCCAACGATCTACTTTGCAGTTCCAGAGCCCGCATGGCAAGTTCGTGCTGTCTCTCTGCTGCCTTTTCCCTTTCCTCGGCCTCCATTCTCCGAAGGTCCATCTCCGTCTGTCGGACTTTTTCCTCAGCCTCTACGGCCCTTTTCCTCTCTTCAGCTTCTGCGGCCCTTTCCCTCTCCTCAGCTTCTGCGGCGGCTGCCCTTTCCTTTTTCTGATTATGCCTATCATTTTCTCTGATCATGTAGGCCTTAGTTTCCTCCTTGTCCATTCCCATGTCCTGAGCAGCCTCACGCCAGGCAGCTCGTAACTTGGCCATATCTGCCATCTTACCTGTAACTGCTGTAGCTCAAAATTACAGAGAATGACAGAAAGAAGAAACAGGAAGGAACTACCTGTTACCTACTCAGTAATACTCCCTCTATAAACCTCTGTCCCAAAAACCGACTCAAACTAGCACCGAGTCTGATTAACTACCTGAAAAAATCTTCCTATTAAGAAAAAAAACTGTTAGCCATCAATTACCTCTAGTCCCCAACTAACTATGCTATAAATATCTAAAATGACTGCAACCTGTGGAAAAACTTACAACTGGATCAGTTCTAATAGCTCAGTCTAGGGGATATTGTAAAGAAATCTATTTCTCAGACTTTCCTACAGAGAAAATCTATGAATGACGATAAACTCACAGAATTGATCCCAAGGACGATCGCCACCCACTTTGTCACGAGTTGGGTTTAAGTCAGAGTTATGCCCAAGTGTAGGACAAGACCCTAGTGTGAGAAAAGACTAAGATAATAGATGTTAGTAGAGAAATGACAGTGAATGTAGTAAGGTGAGTCTATTTGCTCGAGGAGGATAACCGAGATTAAATCTTCCTCGCCAAATCGTGACTTTCAAGAATTGCTATAAACTCACCGACCTCTTACTACCTTTAACACACTAAAGGAGATAAGGATAAATTAATGCTACAGACACCACTATACAGACAACAGTTAAGGACTATATAGTGAAGAAGCTGATCCAGTGTACATTAAATAAGTTTATTATACAAATCAACAGAATTTTCAATAACATAGTAACAAACAAAAGAAAATCATCTATCGTGCAAGGTTTGCACAGACCTGGAAACAAAAGAAATCAATTTGATTATAAGCACACCAAATTTTAAAAAAAAAACTCCAACCCCTTCCACTCCTTCATACACTCTGCTGGGGACAAAATTACAATGATAAGTGATCTTAATTAACTATAGTCCAATTTGGTGGGGCCTCAACTATAGCCACCGCTATCTATTACACTACTGTATCTATTGTCAATGGATGCTGACACTGCATGAAGCCTATCTGCACAGCTGCTAACTCTGTCAGCGATATACGCCACTAAGTCACACTCTGCACTGCTATTTAATAGACTTTCAACTCTAAGGCTCAAAGGCTAACCTCTAAGAATAATCTGAGACTCTACAAGTCCCTGATCTAATTTTCACCGTCTCTCTCTCTCTTTACTTCTCCTGCCTTGCTTCTCTCGTTTTATTTCAGCAACCCGGACATGATATCCCTCTCTTCCTGGTTCTGACTCCTACTTCTGATGACTTCTGAAAATATTGACTAGGCACTTGCCGTAGACTGTAGAGGCTTCACTATTGGCGAAAAGCTGATTTTCACTTGCCCCTTTACCCCTCATTTTGGTGTAGGGCTGTCGGTATCATTATGACTGAGGCTATAAAAGACACACCAACCCGCTGGCTTGGGTTCGATGGGTGTGTATGAGCTTAGAGCTCCGGGTTTTAAGAAAACCCTTTCACTGAAGACTGCGTCGCTGCCTCGACCTGCTCTTACTCGTTCCCTCCCTCTCTCTCTCTCTATCTGGGGCCACAATATTCCGAGCCGATACCCACCGCGGTACAAGCTCTTACGCGTCTGGCGTTTCCTCGACTTTTCTCTCCCTGAGAAGTCTGGCTACCTTTGCCAGCTGTCAGGAACAAGATTTATTGGCATCCCCGCTCTAAAGGCCGTGACCAATGGCTGTGGACACAAGAAATGCCCTTATGTATACAACTTCAAAGTACTCTCATATAATAACTTACATATTAGAACGTATACAGTTGGTGCTTCAGTCACTCAAATCTAGCACAAACATGTAAACACCCAAAACGAAGTCTGCTCCCCTTATTTCCCCTCTCTTGTGCACGACGATACATAAATATTTACTGACCCTGGGTCAACTACTCCAGACAACTCCCTGTCTGTCTAGTAAACTCCAGACGCACTGATCAAATACTGATTATACACAGCTTGCCTCAGGCAATAAAACATTTACACAGGTAGGGAAACCCGTACTTAGGCCTACTTTAATTCTGTAAGCGGTATAAGCTGCTACCATCGTTTCCCCCATACGATAAAATGCACAACAATTAACTGCACATCAATGATTAAAATTCACCAATACATTTATATATTACATCTCTATACACAGACATATGTATCTCTATAGACTATATTTCCTAGAACTCATTAAATCCCATAACACGAAAATCAAATACTCCTCTACATAATATTTAATTACATAGCCACTTCCGGCCCCATAAATTTCCTTTCACCTCTACCCCACGTGGTTACACTGCAATTATTATACTTCCACCGATAGAAAAATATTTAATTATCTTCTCTATCCATCTAGAATTCCTACTCAATTAAATCTTAGTAACCACTACGAAATCCGTTCCCGTAGAGCACACCTACGTAATATCTCTTTATCACTCATGGACCTGCTATCCTCGAAGAAATAATTGATGGCGCTTGTCGCGAGAGGTTTCTTAATTATGAAGAATAAGACAACCAGGTTATCAGGTGATACTAGGATAGTTGTCAGAGAAGAGTCTGGTCTTAAAAGAAATACCCCATTCTCAGAAAAGAGCAATGGTGTATAGAGTTCATAGGTATAAAGTCAGGCTGTAAAGAATTTCTGGCCGAGATAGTAATATTCAGTACCAGAATTCTATGGTGCCCCTCTCAGAATTATACCTATGGGCTGTTATTGTATCTAGGGGATTTAATTAAATTCAAAGTAATTCAAAGCTGACATAAAGTAATAAAAACAGTGGACTACAATTTCTTAATTTTATTTATGTACAGTCATCTGTTTAGTTTTGTTTGTGTAAACACAAACCCTAAAAATAAAAACACACTGATGATGTTGCATGTATCTAAAAGTCAATCACTAAAATTAAAGTCTTTTCCTAGTTGTTAAGGCTCCCTTGTTATGAAAAGTCTTAGTGCAACTAATCCTTTGGAACCAATGTTAATGATGGTACTTGAATTTATCTTCAGTATTAGAGGAATAGATATTGACAACTGTCATAATGACTTCACTGTTACTGATATCCCTTGACTTCACAATATTTCTAGGTTATGTATCTTTTGAAAATGTCACACTGACTACAATGTTACTGAGATCACTGTTTACATCACTACTACTATAACCGGGTGTGGTACGCCAATGCTCTGCGAGTCAGTCTTGTCTAATAGAACTTAACTTCTTCGCTTCCGCCTTTTCCTTGAAGTCAGAATATAAGATGGAGAAGCCCAACACTGAGGGTCCCCACTCTTCCAACTGATGTAGGTACAGGGTGCTTGTTTAAATCATACACCGCTAGGTACAACACCAATGTTCTTCTCTGCTACAAGATGAGTGACAGGATATCTCTGACCTGAAATGTAGTAGGTCTTACATAGCATCGGGTTCTAAAATCCTCCTACCCAGATTGTAGATTAGTGAGGCAGTTCAGAATAAGTGATGATAACACAGAAAAGGTCGACTCAGTCAGTGACAAATAGGTTTATGCAATAATATAACAAATGATTACAACACACAGGAAAGGTAGACTCAGTCAGTGACAAATAGGTTTATGCAATAATATAACAACATTACAACACACACTTTCCTAATATGTCCATGACTGACATCACCAAAACTGCATAGGCCTTATGGTGAGTGTTGAGTGTCTAAACAAGTTTTATGCAATAATATAACACAGCATTACAACACACACACTTTCCTAATATGTCCATAATTGACATCATTAACTGCATAGGCCTTATGGTGAGTGTTGAGTGTCTAGGCCTACTCAAACAATACATTAAATTACAATCTTTCCTCTTTTACTAGTTCCTGATAGTATAGTCTAGTCCAGCAATCAGAAAAGGCTTTAAAAGCTTCTGAAACTAACACCCCTCATTCTGTCCGGCCTTAGTTTTAAAGTCGAACATAATTTGTACAGCACAAAGTAGCTTTCCTTCTACGAATCACACAATGAGATTTACACACAATATCACTTCCATTAACCACTAGTAATTAATATTATACATATTATGACTTAATTCTCTTACCCACAATCTCAGATTCAACAGGCTTTTAATTAAACCCATGCAGTCTGCTTCACTGGCAATTGTCGAAGGAGCTGGGTTCTGGCGGTTCAAGAGAAATATTCCAGATTTGTTTCCCCTTTTTATTACAGGTAGCGGGCAAAAGGAAGACAAGCGATTCTATTGGCTGGCTGGGTCAGTTTATGTTTACAAAAATTTCTGTAAAAACACCCTTTCTGCCCGATCTGTCGATCATACAAAACTTCGATAATTTATTCTTCCGGTGTTTCCCAACCGATTCTTTCCATCCCGGTCTTGTTTAAACCGGCCATTTGGGCGCTACCATTTAAACACGCTAACCTTTTTCTGCCTCCCTTGTAGCGTTTGCAATCACAGTTGAAACCGGGGAAAACAGTCTTCGCTCTAAGTTATACTGCATGTAATCACTCAAAACTCCTGTGTCCATGCTTCTACAACTAAATCCATGTATCTAATGAAAGTTTACGATTCCTGTTATTTTATTGTGCTCACTGTTCCGAGGGACATGCCCTATCCTTTGACCTGAAGTCACAAATACATATTCACAAAACACAGATTCCATCCCGCTATCCTGCAGCCTACGGTTTCCGAAACCGGTTTACAGCTCATGCAGCGATTGGTCGAAAACATGTGTTGACATATTTCGATATAGGTAGGCAAGGTAGGCTCTCGTTAATTGCCCTTAGATATTGGTTCAAGACTACGCTACAGCGCTACAAGTTATAAAGTTTTAAAATCAATTACACTAGAACGGGCTAAGGCTCTATTCGAGAAACTTAGATTTAATTACCACGCTACTTTAAATTACAGATATACCAATACTGCGTTTCTTCCGTTTCCAGAAGCAGACAATATTACTTGGATGCACGGCCAGGAATTTCTGCAGACTCAGAGACCGCTAAATTGAGACGCGTTACTATATATCTTAGATTTTACTACGCTGACCCCCGTCCTACTTGAGGCTTGGCGTCTCATTACAACCAATAGAATTAAAGATAATCAAAAATTTTCCATGCGCTCATCTCTAAATTTAGAACCAGTGTATTCTGCTTACTTTAAGCGCGCGCGTATTTCCGCCACGTAACGTTACCTAACGACGTCTGTTTGCGTGATCGAAATCAAAATGTGATTCGCTCTACCGTAAGCTGGACGTTACCTGGGTAGGGATCATCTCCCCTTCCCCACGATAAAATGACCGCGATAAATTTAACAACGCAAAAAATGGAATTTCTAGATCGCGATTATTTAGAAACGGGAAGACTGGTGCCCTTCAGTACTAACTTACATAAATTCCTATAGAAAAAAAACCCACAATTACTTTACCTACAGAACAATACTAAACACCCCTATTATTCAGAGAGAAAAAGAATACTTCCCAATCTTTGCTAGAGAGAAGGCAAAAATTGGCAACCTCATATAGTTAACAAGAGACGAAGACCCTTGGAACTCTTATAGTAACAAAGAGAAAACGAAATGGGGCCTATTGAAGACTAAATCGCAGTAACTCCATCACAGTAGTCACGCCCCTGACTATCGGGGAATTCAAATGAGTATGTAACCTTAATCCCCCAGAATGTTGCCGGTGTAAAAAAAAAGGTGATATATGGAAGCTGCAGAATGTAGGTCACAACGCTGACAAAGCAACAATATTTACTAGGAATGTTAATACTAAATATCACAGTGGCTAAGCTGCTACATTATTTCGGTTACAAGTAACATAATTTTAACACAACACAAGAAAAAAAAAAAAAAACAATATATATAATATATATCTTTCAAGCAAAACGAAGTCATGTACCTGCAAATGTTCAACACGTAAACCTCGTGTTAAGAGGTAGAAGGGAAAGAAAAGTACTACGTAGATAAGAGTAACATAACAGAACCTAGCCTTGCTTTTAAAAAAGTGTTACCTCCTGAGCCAATAAATACAAACAAAACTTCTAAATACAAGACATCTACTTGGACCACTAAATACAAGGCATCTACTTGGACCACTAAGTACAAGACATCTACTTGTACCACTAAATACAAGACATCTACTTGGACCACTAAATACGAACAAGACATATCTATCTACTCGGCCATATAATACGAACAAGACATCTTCGTATACCGCTAATTGCAAAGAAAAGGCATCTACTTGGACCATTAAATACAAGACATCTACTTGGACCATTAAATACTAACAAGACACCTTCACATACTACTACATACAAACAATGCATCTATTGCCACAACTAATTACAAACAAGCATCTTCTTGAACCACTAAGTACAGATGAGACACCTCTTCCGACCACTAATTACAAACAAAACATCATGTATCGCTTTTTCTGCACACAAACACAAACACATGCATGAACGTATACTACTTAATACAAACAACAGCGTTCTCGTGCCACTAAATACTATATAAATAAGACTTCTAGCCATACCGCTAAGTAAGTACATCCAAGATATCTGCACAAACTAATGAATACAAATAAAGCATATTTAACGTACCACCGGCTGAAGAGGTATAAACTAATGCATTGAGGGCACATGCTGACAGGGAAGGAAGGGATGACACACAGACGAGATGAGTGAAAGCGTGTGGTTAATGGTCTTAACGAGACATCTTGAATTTAATTCGTATGTCAAGGCAATGGACATAAAATATTGGGGTTCTATTACAGCCAACCTTCTATGTGGATTGAATACGTCTTCCTTTTCCGTATCACTCCATACGGAGCATGGAGCCACAAATACATCTGGCCTCCTTGCAGGGAGCCTGCATCAAAGCATTCACGAGCTCTTGTAGCCATTGTTGTCTGTAGTAATGTTTGTTTTTTACGTGTAGAGGTTCCTAGCCCATGCACAACCTCATTATAGTTGCCTCTTACGACATGCGTGAGGTTTCAGTAGCCCTATATTTAGAGACAGTACATGATCAGATCTTATCTTAGATGGAGCAGAAACAATGGCAGCAAACACCGAACAAGCTCGCGAGACTTGGCTGTGTAGACTGAGATTTGCCTATTGCATTGTTTGAGTGTGTTCCAGTAAAAAAAAAAAAATATGTCCCATAGCAGATGCCGCTGTAGGGAAGTAAAGTGTTTGAAATTTCACTATGATAGGTCCAGCTTTTATTATGAGGTGGGACAACCAGTTCCCTTCCTAACAGCGTTTTCCTGTCCTGAACTCAAAAGTAAATAAATAAATTAAGGTAATTAACAGGCACTTGTTGGACTGAAAGGAGGATACCAGACAACAGTGACCTTAACTCATGAGCCAGAGTAATGTACCCAGTTACAGCTGGGTAGACTGGAGCGTGATGCTATCAGGTTTCGATCTAATAACCCGGTAATTGTGCCTCGACTGGAAAGCGCTCTAACCGTTTAGCCAGTCGGACGCTCTACTGTGTTCCGGTCAATTAAAAAAAAAAAATGTTACTGGCAGATCTTAGTGCAAGCTGTCTGAATGATAAACGACAAGGTTGGAAGAAGGTGTTCCGTGACATCTAGCACTGACTGATAAACTAGAAGTTGTTTTTAACTGTCAGACTGTTTCACATTGCTCATGCTTTCATCCGGTTCATTTTGAAATTTAAAAAAAAATAGTTTATAATAACAGCTGTCTATTCCTGAAAAAGTATAGTTTATAATAACAGTTGTCTATTCCTAAAAAAAAGTATAGTTTATAATAACAGTTGCCTATTCCAACTACCAAAAGAATAGTTGCCCCTGTTTTTCATATTTTTATCTTATGGGAGAACGGAGTCACCACATCAGTTGCTTCACACGCAGGAAACCTGGACAAAGCACTTCGTGTTTTCTCGCCGTGATGGTCACTGTGACAATTTGTTTTACAAGATGAGTTTGCTATCCCATGCAAACCTCACCTTAGTCTATCTTAATGTCAAAAATTTCTTTAAAAAAAATCTCTTTCGAAACCATATAAAACTAACATAATAACGGTCGTCCCACATCAGATAACTGCCATATGGGAGTGAAGTGTTAGAGACTTCACTATACCAGTGTTCAGCATTGGGAGGTGGAGTGACCAGTTACCTTCATCGGTGCCTTTTCCTTGCTGAACTTGTCGTAGATTTATGATAGGAGAATTAAGACTAGGTTTGGTCCCTTCTGAATAGGTTTGAATAGGTGATAGACTCAGTGAGAGTTAGTGAAAGGTAATAGAATTTCCACACACGTGAGATGATAGATGTTGATATAGTGGCTGTCTCTGAAAGCGAAAAGAATTCTTCTCTCTCTCACCTATCTTCTACAACAGTTGTTACAGCGTCAGACAGACTACACCAATATACATATTACGTATATTTCTATCACTCACAGGCACGCACATACACGTGACGACAGGTAAACACACAGACGTGGGAAAACTATAACAATGATATATATATTATCTAGAACGAGCTGACCAAACACGATTATTAAGTTCAAGAGCGATTTTAATATCAGGAAAAATCGGCTCACAACATCAAAGAAAGTACATCAAGGAAAATACATATACACATAGTCAT
This sequence comes from Oreohelix idahoensis, assembly GCA_024509875.1. NCBI lineage: Eukaryota > Metazoa > Mollusca > Gastropoda > Stylommatophora > Oreohelicidae > Oreohelix > Oreohelix idahoensis. The sequence continues at coordinate 183,122 of JAMPIV010000272.1, read as the reverse complement.
AAAAATTCAAGGAAATGTTGCAAGGATGATAGCCCCGTTATAGTGTTAACTCTAGGTTTAGCCCGGCCCCGTTAAGAGAACAGATGATGGCGCCAGAGTCACAGATACATAGGGTTTGATTCTAAGAGTTTTCGTTGTTTTATCTCGTAATTATATGCACAGAGTTTGAAAAAAAAAAATCTGATTTAACCTAAGACAAAAACACTAGAACTCTAGCCTTAGCAACAAATTATGCAGATTGAAAAAAAAAAAAAAGGACAGCAACAGGGTGTCAAAGATATAATAGTGAAAATATCACTCAAACCAGCGTACACTCATTCATTCCGCCATGGCCTCTCATACATGTACTCACGACTTTGCTCGCTGCCTCTTGGAACACACTGATTTTTAGATTTTCACACAGACTCAAAAAATGCAGTCTTCTGCCAAGAAGTCCCCAGTTCCAAAAGACGTATTTAACTCGGAGTCTCCGGGAACGACTACTTGGGTGTGCAAATTTGTTCAAATGTCTGATTAAGTCACCTAACAATTATTCCAGGCGCGGGAGTTAGCAGAGCACAGTGTCAATAGCGTAGGTTTCTAGAAATGATGAATGTCAGGTCGGTGCCTTCCCTCAGTATAGGATTCACTTTAGTCACACCACAGATTTGTCCACAAAAAATATATATATATATAGTCGGGAAATGTTAGTTAATACTTGAAGTATTTCGCGCCACCAGGCAGAAAGATTACGTAGAGTTTTTCTAGAAGAAATTAAGATCTGGCTCCAAGGTCCAGTATTTATCATTACAGTCTTTGAAAACCCGTTATTGGGATATAGTATTTCTGGCTAACTCGGGTTGCATATGCACTGTTTAGACCAGTAGTACTTAAGAAACCCACGTGGTTCAAAATAAGGACTGTCTATTTCTTCACAAGTATGGAAACTACTACTAGGTGCTGGTAAAGTTAGGGTCACCCCAAAACTTTCACTGTGTGGAGGAAAAATAACACATATAATATAATAAACAGAATCTGTACTGGTTATAACTTACATTTAAACTTGCAAGCAGAGAGCTTTGCTTATCATTTAAACTTCCCGTGACGTAAGTTATATTTAAAAATCAGCAATCCTCATGAATTAGGAACACGTGCGTATTCCGTCACCATTCATGAGGCTCGATTCTAGAGTTTATACGTTAGTTTAGAAAAATACACTCGACTGAGTATTAGCGGTTAAATTAAATTCATAAATAGCTACAATTGCCGTTATAAGCTAGAAATTTTAATTTTATTCTGCTTTCCACTGAATGCTTCCCTAGAAAATATAATAGCCTACCACTTTATTTCTCTTCTGCGCTAAAGAAATAGATTAAAATGAATTAAGCGATTAAACACTTTAACACTCACAAAATCTATATATCTATCATATTAATTACCTCAACCACAGAATTACAGGTAGTCGCACAACTTAAGAATAAAAATGCTGAAAATATTTCTGGAAGTCTAGAAGTTCGACAAATTGCCGAAACAAACTGAGATCTTCGCTAACAGCTATTCTGTTTACGAGCAACCTATCTACTGTGAGTCTATGAGCGAGAATGAAATTAAAGTTTCAAACTCGGGCCATATCTTAAAATCAGACAAAGGGCCCAAACTTATTTCGCCAAGCGAAATTATCTCCCTTGTCCGTATAACACCTTCGTCCGCTTATCGCGTGACGTAACAGCCATCAGTGGCCGAGGGCTTGCATGAGTTGCAAATCTCAGACCACCGTCTGCAGTGCGGAGTGGATTTTCACGCTAAGCCGGGTTTTTCCTGACGAAAAACCTCATGCGTTTACTGAAATGCAGACTCTCTGTCTACTTTCCATGTCCCTCGGGTGAATTTTCACGCCCCAGGCCAGAGACCCTCAGACGAATGTCTAGCGAATGCTGTAAATTCACGCCTATCGTCCGACCAGCGCGACTGACATGTACGCAATACCACCCAGGTGCGATTCTCAGTTTTAGAGAAAGGAAAACAGGTAAAGTTTGCGAATTATATGAAAATAATATTCGCAAAACGAATGGATGAAAAATATACAGGAAAAAAAAAGGAAATACAGAGATAATAAAAGAGAGAATTCGGGTGAAAGAATAGGAAGAAGATGTAGGAAATTAAATGAATATAAACCCTACGTGACAGAGCCTCCCCCCTTTAAGATATGGAAGCACTCCATGTCTACGTTATGGAGTTTAATTTCCTATAACCGTAGCTTCAGGGTGTCTGTCCTCTTCCCTCTCATCTTCCCCCTCCATCTCTGTCCAATTCCTACTCAAGTCCACTCCTCAAAGTTTCCTTCCCCTGGAATGTCTCATATGCGCGCTTGAAAGAGCGTCGCCGCTTCTGACATTTTTGAAAGATTTCCTGTGATAGCGGTGGAATATCCCTGCCACTATCGTCATCTTCGTCAGTTTTGGCGATCGTCAGGAGATGGTCGGAGGTTGGCACTGGTTTTTCCAAGTATCTCTATAAGAGATTTAAATGGAAAACCTTCTCCTTTCCTTCAATAGAGATCTGGTAGTTAGCCTTAGAAATCTTTTTCAGGACGGTAAACGGCCCTTGCCATCCGATCTTCAGTTGGTTGTTCTCGGTAGGGAGCAACACCAAAACTTTCTCTCCTGCTTCCAGTTCTCTCTCTTCCGCGACTTTCCTGTATCGGTTAGCGTGCTTGGTGCGTGCTCGCTTAAAGTTAGTCGTTGCTAGGTCCCACCCTAGTTTCAACCGTTCCTTTAAAACCGACACATATTTACTGGCTGAGACAACTGTCTCATCAGCCTTCTCGTCTGTCAGAGACTGAAGTAAGGCTTCAAGCGGGCCCTTAATGGGTCTGCCGAATAAGAGTGTAGCTGGCGGAAATCCTGTGGAAGTATGAGGAGATTCTCTGTAGCCAAATAATGCTGCAGGAATACAGAGATCCCAATCTTCAGGTTTCACTTGTGCCAGCTTACTTAGCATCATGGTGAGGTTTCCATTAGCACGTTCCACGAGCCCATTTCCGGCCGGAGTATATGGCTTAGTGTGGATGTGCTGGGTCCTCAAGATCTTAACGATCTCATCCATCAACAGGTTTCGGTATGGAGATCCATTATCCGTCAACACTTGCTGAGGGAATCCCAACCGAGTGAAAATCTGCACGAGGGCTTCTGCGACATGCTTGGCATCTGCGCATGTTAGCGGGATAGCTTCTGCCCATAAAGTGCATGTATCGACTAAGGTCAGGATGAACCTGTTCCTTCTTTTAGTCCTTTCGAAAGGCCCTAAAATGTCGATCACAACCCGTTCGAATGGTGTTCCCATTATTGGCATTTCACCCATGTGGACTGGGGGTGCCCGTTGCTTGGGTGGCACACGTTGGCACTGGGCACAGGATTTGACATATCTGATAATATCAGTATTTACTCCTGGCCACCAATAATGAGTGGTTATACGTTGGTTTGTGGCGTTCTGTCCCATATGTCCGCTAAAGGGAAGAGAGTGCCCCATTTCTAGGATTTGGCTTCTGTACTGTTTCGGTACTAGGAGCTGGTTGTAACCTTGGTCAGGCTTGCCCGTTCTCCGATAAAGTACGCCATCCTCAGAAAAAATGTCCCCGTGCTGTTTGGGTTCCTTCGCCATGGGCAGTTTCCTAAAGCAGGGTGCCAAAGTAGGATCCTTTTGTTGCGCTTCTTTAAGTTCCATAGGTAACAAATTAGGCGCAGGCTCCCGTTCCTTCTTGGTTTGCCCTCTTGTAGTTACTGCTGCCACAATCGGCTCTTCCGGTTTCCCAATACACACGTATCTCCCGCCGAGTATGACTGGGTAGATGGGATCATCCATAACAGCTGCTTTGATCATGCCTCTGACAAAATCAGAGTGTATCTCCACCAATGCAATGGGAAGCGCTGTAGGTGCATCACTCTTACGAACTCCACAAAGTTTGACGGTCTCTCCTGTCTCTTGACCGGGTTTAACCAGCTTTCTGGCAACAATGCAATCATAAGAAAGCCCCGTGTCAAATAAGCAAGAAGTTTGAGAACCGTTCAAAGTAACAGTACCTCGCGTTGAGGGTCTATCCCCAACAGGTTGGGAATCACTGTCAATAATTCCGCCTTGCGAGACTGTCAATAAGCATCCGATGCGTTTTGGCTCGGTGTGCTCGGTCTGATCATATGTCCCGTGCTCAGGGGTTCTCCCTTTGCCACCTTGTCCTTTCTGGCTGCGCTGCCATGTAGGGCGGTCGGGTTGATCAGGCTGTTTGGGGTGGTTGGTGTACTTGTTTTTGTAGAACTTGGATTTTTCAGGAGGGGGGTTTTGAGGTCCAGTTTCTCTGTGGTTATTTTGGTTAGAAGCCTGAGAAGATTGCTCTAGGTTATGTTTTCGAAAATGCTCCTCTGTCGGTTTCCGCTTTGTGGCCGGTAGTTCAGCCAGCGCATTGTGATAACGCTCAGACTTTCCCAAAATGTCTTCAAGTTTTTCTGCCCCCTGCTCAGCGAGAAATCTCCGGGTATCAGCAGACAAAGTGTTCTTTATTTGTTCAGTTAGAACAAGTTCCTCAAGACCTTCATAGGTAGAGGGGAGCTGCGAAAGCTCAAGGCACTTTGTTAGATATCCCTTAAGACGAGATGAGAACTGGTGAAAAGTTTCAGAATTCTCTTTCCGGCTGTTGCGAAACAGTTGCAAAAACTTGCGAGCGTTCATTTCAAAGCGCTCCAGTAACGCTTTCTTCAACACATCGTAGTCGTCTTGTTGGCTACTTTCCAGCTTAGAATAAACCTCATAAGCAGAACCTTTTAGGGCCTGGGAAAGTTTCATATTCCAACGCGACCTCTCTAACCCGTACAGAGTTGCAATTTTCTCAAATTTTTCTAACCATGTGTCAATCTTCTCATTTGGACAAGGAAAAGATTCAAGAGTGAAAGACATAGCATTTAGTTGAAGAGATTGAGTGTTAGCAGGGTCAGTTAAGGAAGAATGAGGAGAAGACTCTCCATTGCTGGAGGTAGAGGCAGCACCACGACTTTGGAATTCTAGAGTTTTAAGAGCCAACTCGTGCTGTCTCTCCTCCCTCTCCTTCTCCTGCTGTCTCTCCTTCTCTCTTGCCTCATGCTGTCTCTCCTTCTCTCTTTCCTCATGCTGCATCCTGCGAATTTCCATTTCCTCATCCATCTTCTTCTGCTGTAAAAGACGGTCTTCCCTTTCCCTCTCTCTAGCTTCTGCTTCTTTCCTCTTGAGTTCTTCTTTTTCCTCTTTAGCTTCAGCTGCTTTCCTCTCCGCATCATATCTCTCAAGTTCGTCTCTGACAAAAGCTTTCGCTTCCTCTCCTTCCAGTCCCTCCTCTCTCGCTTCGTCCCTGAGGAGTTGTCTAAGCTTTGCCCTCTCGGCCATATTATGTCAGTGACTGAGACTGTTGGAGAAAGAAAATAGGAAAAAGAATAACCAGGTTCCTACCACTACGAGAAAAAAATTACCAAAAAAAATCAAAAGATGATATATTTAACCCTAGGATACCTCCTCCAAAATAAAATCTAACTATCGCTGCTATTATCGGCAATAAAGCACTCAATGCAAAACACGACTACGCCAAATAAATGGTAGTTAAGATTACAACTGAAAAATAAGTTGCTACAGTGGAAAAGCAAAAGAATATTGCAAAAATTAAAGAGAAAAATAATCCCTTAATTTTTTAAAAATCCACTATAAGTTCGCCCCTGAAGTCAGATCGGGTAAGGGAGGGAATTAATCTGGACAAAAAGTCCGAAACACACTCCTTAACTTAGTTCAAACGCCGTTCTGCCTCAGTACCCAGTGAATGTTATACACTCACCACTTTACCAGCATTTAGTATTACAATCAGCAGTTAACATATATCCCGACAAAATCAACCTGTAACCAGAATGTATATTATTCAAAGATGCTGTGGGAAAAAAACTTATTAGTTTGTGTGGTCAGCACGCCCGTAAACAGATCGCTAGTCTAGGGGGTAATATTTTTATTAAAAGATACACAGTCACAAGACATCACACTCTTACTCTATATCAGAATACAGAATCTTAAGTTCAAAATCCAGATAGACGAGTCCACATTTGTCGTACTCGTCTTCCTATTCTAAGTTCAAAAATCCTACGGACGAGAACCCATTTGTCGTAGATTTTCGATAGGAGAATTAAGACTAGGTTTGGTCCCTTCTGAATAGGTTTGAATAGATGATAGACTCAGTGAGAGTTAGTGAAAGGTAATAGAATTTCCACACACGTGAGATGATAGATGTTGATATAGTGGCTGTCTCTGAAAGCGAAAAGAATTCTTCTCTCTCTCACCTATCTTCTACAACAGTTGTTACAGCGTCAGACAGACTACACCAATATACATATTACGTATATTTCTATCACTCACAGGCACGCACATACACGTGACGACAGGTAAACACACAGACGTGGGAAAACTATAACAATGATATATATATTATCTAGAACGAGCTGACCAAACACGATTATTAAGTTCAAGAGCGATTTTAATATCAGGAAAAATCGGCTCACAACATCAAAGAAAGTACATCAAGGAAAATACATATACACATAGTCATAAAAATTCAAGGAAATGTTGCAAGGATGATAGCCCCGTTATAGTGTTAACTCTAGGTTTAGCCCGGCCCCGTTAAGAGAACAGATGATGGCGCCAGAGTCACAGATACATAGGGTTTGATTCTAAGAGTTTTCGTTGTTTTATCTCGTAATTATATGCACAGAGTTTGAAAAAAAAAAATCTGATTTAACCTAAGACAAAAACACTAGAACTCTAGCCTTAGCAACAAATTATGCAGATTGAAAAAAAAAAAAAGGACAGCAACAGGGTGTCAAAGATATAATAGTGAAAATATCACTCAAACCAGCGTACACTCATTCATTCCGCCATGGCCTCTCATACATGTACTCACGACTTTGCTCGCTGCCTCTTGGAACACACTGATTTTTAGATTTTCACACAGACTCAAAAAATGCAGTCTTCTGCCAAGAAGTCCCCAGTTCCAAAAGACGTATTTAACTCGGAGTCTCCGGGAACGACTACTTGGGTGTGCAAATTTGTTCAAATGTCTGATTAAGTCACCTAACAATTATTCCAGGCGCGGGAGTTAGCAGAGCACAGTGTCAATAGCGTAGGTTTCTAGAAATGATGAATGTCAGGTCGGTGCCTTCCCTCAGTATAGGATTCACTTTAGTCACACCACAGATTTGTCCACAAAAAATATATATATATATAGTCGGGAAATGTTAGTTAATACTTGAAGTATTTCGCGCCACCAGGCAGAAAGATTACGTAGAGTTTTTCTAGAAGAAATTAAGATCTGGCTCCAAGGTCCAGTATTTATCATTACAGTCTTTGAAAACCCGTTATTGGGATATAGTATTTCTGGCTAACTCGGGTTGCATATGCACTGTTTAGACCAGTGGTACTTAAGAAACCCACGTGGTTCAAAATAAGGACTGTCTATTTCTTCACAAGTATGGAAACTACTACTAGGTGCTGGTAAAGTTAGGGTCACCCCAAAACTTTCACTGTGTGGAGGAAAAATAACACATATAATATAATAAACAGAATCTGTACTGGTTATAACTTACATTTAAACTTGCAAGCAGAGAGCTTTGCTTATCATTTAAACTTCCCGTGACGTAAGTTATATTTAAAAATCAGCAATCCTCATGAATTAGGAACACGTGCGTATTCCGTCACCATTCATGAGGCTCGATTCTAGAGTTTATACGTTAGTTTAGAAAAATACACTCGACTGAGTATTAGCGGTTAAATTAAATTCATAAATAGCTACAATTGCCGTTATAAGCTAGAAATTTTAATTTTATTCTGCTTTCCACTGAATGCTTCCCTAGAAAATATAATAGCCTACCACTTTATTTCTCTTCTGCGCTAAAGAAATAGATTAAAATGAATTAAGCGATTAAACACTTTAACACTCACAAAATCTATATATCTATCATATTAATTACCTCAACCACAGAATTACAGGTAGTCGCACAACTTAAGAATAAAATGCTGAAAATATTTCTGGAAGTCTAGAAGTTCGACAAATTGCCGAAACAAACTGAGATCTTCGCTAACAGCTATTCTGTTTACGAGCAACCTATCTACTGTGAGTCTATGAGCGAGAATGAAATTAAAGTTTCAAACTCGGGCCAATATCTTAAAATCAGACAAAGGGCCCAAACTTATTTCGCCAAGCGAAATTATCTCCCTTGTCCGTATAACACCTTCGTCCGCTTATCGCGTGACGTAACAGCCATCAGTGGCCGAGGGCTTGCATGAGTTGCAAATCTCAGACCACCGTCTGCAGTGCGGAGTGGATTTTCACGCTAAGCCGGGTTTTTCCTGACGAAAAACCTCATGCGTTTACTGAAATGCAGACTCTCTGTCTACTTTCCATGTCCCTCGGGTGAATTTTCACGCCCCAGGCCAGAGACCCTCAGACGAATGTCTAGCGAATGCTGTAAATTCACGCCTATCGTCCGACCAGCGCGACTGACATGTACGCAATACCACCCAGGTGCGATTCTCAGTTTTAGAGAAAGGAAAACAGGTAAAGTTTGCGAATTATATGAAAATAATATTCGCAAAACGAATGGATGAAAAATATACAGGAAAAAAAGGAAATACAGAGATAATAAAAGAGAGAATTCGGGTGAAAGAATAGGAAGAAGATGTAGGAAATTAAATGAATATAAACCCTACGTGACAGAACTCAATAGCAAAGTCAGGTGCCTATTTACAGCTGGGTAGTCTGGAGCGTGTCGATACCTTGAATCGAACGCGGCACCTTTACAACGAGAGACCGGTGCTCTAACCACTCTGTCATTCTTCTTCCCCTTCTTTCTTCTTCGTTTTTATTCCTTTTTTCGTTCTTATTTCTTGTTCCCCCTTCTTTACTTTTCTTTGTTTTTCTTTTTACTTGTTCTTCTTCGTTATCTTTCTTCATTCAACTACTTTCCTTTCACTGTCTTTTCTTTCATCTTCTTCTGCTTCTTCTTTTTTATCCTTCTTCACTCTTCTTTCCTTTGTTCTTCGTCTGTCTTTTAGTCATTCTTTTTCTCCCTTTCCTTTTTTACATTTTTCGTCCTTTTTTTTACTTTACCTTCTTCATTCTTCTTTTTTTTTTATTCGCCTCCTTCTTTCTTATTTCTTTCCTCTTCTTCCTTCATCTTTGTCCTGCGTCTTCGTACTATGTTTTCTTAAGAATTCTTCTTCTTCTTCTACGATGAAACTGACAGAAGCTGAATTGCGAAAGAAAAGTTGCTATGTTTAAGTTAAAAGACAGATCAATGCAATTACAAAAACCTTCTATTTTTAAGGCAAATATTAAACCTATTTTCATATGTGGGGCTTCCGTTATTCCCTTGATCAATCAATTCCCCGGTGTTCCACGGGCCCTATGCTCTGGTGATTTAGCGTATAATATGTGTGACAGTAGATACTGAAGGGATATTATAACTGCATGTAACAAATATATAAATTTAAAAAAATTGAATGGTATGAAATCAGTTTTACAAGTTAACGGTACAGAGGAAACAGTACACCAAATAAGCTGTTCGCACGTACTGAAAGGAAACTGTCCACTTTTTTGCTGTTGTACCGTTAACTTGTAAAACAAATTTCACACCATTCTATTTTTAAAATTTATATATTTGTTTCCTTACCAGCTTTACAGCAGCCTCATTATTTATTGTCATACACTATAACTGCTTGTACACAACAACCTAATATATGTTTCAGACCTAAGGGTATTTTATATTTGGACAAGCGCCCTAATATAACCGACTAGGTTAAACGGGACGCGCCTCGCAAAAACAAGGCAAAACTTTATTTAAAAATCAAAACAAAAAAACATGTACACAACATTTTCATGCGCTTTTGTTATTTTTGGTTCCGAGCACGACTTGTTTTTAAATGACTTTTTATTTTAATATAATTTTTTTTTCTTCAGATTCTTTTTCTTCTTGTAAAGTAGTTCACGTTTTGTCTACAAGTTTTACAGATCGCTCTTTTGATCTATTTATATGCTCATGTTTGACTCGCATAAGACGCATCGAGTACAAAAATGTCACGTATCATTTCATTTTGCTTCCATAGGGATTTTAGGATTCTCAGAGAAACGTTAGAGTGGTTCAAGGAGACTTCTTCTTCTTCTTCTTCTGCGCTATGTCTGGTTGGCTACATTCATGTGGGTTTCTTAGTGCTTGAAGAGCTGACAGTGAGTCAGTTAGGATTATTAGCTTTTTGGGGGTCTTGTCAGTAATTATTTCAAGTGCTTTTTCTATTGCCACAATTTCTGCCGTGAATATTGATGCGTTTTCAGTTAAACTAAAACTTTTCTTCAGCTTCCAGGCTGGTGGTATGTGTATTCCTGTTCCAAGTTCTTCATTTTCTATCTTAGATCCATCAGTGTATACTTTCAAGCTACCCTTAGTTATCTGTTCTATATATTCGCTGGCTATGATTTTAATGTCGTCTTTTCCTGCTTTTTTTTATTTATTACGAGTATATCTGAAAGATGAGTCAATACTTGGTATCTTGAGCTCCCAAGGAGGAATCACTGGTGTGTATTTACTACTACATTTGATTGCATTTGCTATAATACTGTTTTCTTCTATTTCCTCCATGCACTTCCATCCTATTGGGTATCTTGAGGGTTCCAGAGGGATATCCCAGAACATCGGGAAATTCTGCACAAACATTGCATGGGTTAGGTTGTTTTCGTCAATTAGGACTTTGCCCATGTAATTCAGTATAAGTTCTTTTCTTCTTAGCTTGAGGGGTATTATTCGTGCTACCTCTAGTGCTTCAAGTGATGTTGATCTTGAGGCTCCAGCTGTTGTACATAGTGCCTGGTGCTGTATTTTGTCCAATTTTTTTCTTATTGCTGTGAGCTTCAGAGTCTTATACTATGCTTGCTTAGTCTATTTTCCCCCTTACAAATGACCTGTAGAACATGAGAAGTGATTTGATGCTTGCTCCCCATCCACTGCCTTTTAGGTATCTTATCATATTAGTGAGTACTCTGTAGCTCTCAACCAACTTGTCTATGTTTTTTCCAGTTTAGTTGTTGATCTAAAGTCCGGGTTTGCCTTCCCTTTTCGATCCCCTCTCTCTCGGCCAGACTGCAGTGATGCAGCCTGTTTCCAGGACCACCACTTGGAGGTGAAGCAATGTCGTGGTCAGCTGTGGTTCGCTGACCCTGACGCAAGCAGTCAAGACAAGGTTCGCTGACTGCAATCATCTCGTTTGCTGCGTCTTCGGTCCCAACAAGAAGAGTTCAGGATGTTTCATAAAGATGTAATGATGTAACAAAAAGACGTTAGGTTGCTTTACTGTGAATGGCATCTTGTATTTGAGTGCGTTGTGAGTTTGTATTCATGCTTTTATTTCTCTGTCTGCTCTTCTATGTTCTTTGTGAGCGCTGCAGATTCTGCTTTATTTCTTTGTTACATTTTAATGAAATTGATTTGTAGATATCCTTTTTAGCTTCGCAGATTTTCAAGACTTTCTGTTCAGTTAAAAAAAAAAATGTATATACTGTATTTTAGAAGTGAAGCTTTGGAGCCGCGCTAGCGTAGTGGTTACAACACCGCTCTGGCGACCGGGTGATACAGGATCAAACCCGGGCGACGGCATTTGAGGATTTTTCGTCGACCGGGATTTGGACTGGATTAACTCGAGACCTGGCGAGTACATTTGAAGGAGTGTCGTCGACCAGGGACTGGCGGCTCCTGAGCCGACCCAGCTGCAATGGGTACCTCCGAAATCGGCGAGTATTTGCCTGAATGGCGAGGGACACCTGTCTCTGTACAAGAAATAAAGGGATACTCACGTAAAATCAATGTCAGGTTAGACATAAAATAATAACCTGAGATTTCGCCTCGAGTATTAGCGGGCGTACGCAAAAAAAAAAAAAAAAAAAAAAAAAAAAAAAAAGAAGTGAAGCTGGTAGAATGTCTGTCCAAACCGAGATCTTCCCCACTTTTATTTTACTTGGAAAGAGAAGACAACAAATAAAGAAGTCTTAGAAAAGCTATGAATGAAAGGAAAAATATTGAATGAGATTAAAGTAAGATGTACATAACATCATTGTCATGTAAAAAAAGACAGAACACCTTGCTGAAAACCATAATGGAACGAAGAGTTGAAAGTAAACGTGCAAGAGGAAGACATCGCTATAAGTGGGAAGATAAATCAAGAGATGCACAGGAAAGAGTCGATCAGTGTACCACCAAGGCAACAAATCAGAAGACCTTGGAGATTCAATGCAGTTGATCTTCGATGTGAAGATGGCTGCTCATCTGAGAATAATAGAAATTTGATAATCAATAGAGGCAAAAGAAAGCAATAACAGTAAGGTATTACAAACCACAGTAAGAAACTGAACAACATTGAATATCAAATGACACTGACCACTATTTCATTTACCGTGCGTGATAAAGAGACCAGAATTTAAGTTCAGTCATTCAGTGTACGATTCCGCTCTGATTGCGATTGTTATTCAGCTTATATCTTTTAAATTGTTTACATCTCTTTCCATTTGTGTCCTTCAGTCTGCGCTCGCACGCATTTGTGAACGTCGTGTTCAAGATAAAGGGAGACAAAAGTGAATGTAACAACTTCTGTTTAACGAAGAAAATGATGATGATGGCTGATAAGAAACGTAGAGATGAATTTGAAGGAAAAATGGAAAAAGGGGGGTGGAAGACAAAGAACAGAAGATAACAACTAAATTAAAACAGCAGGCAACTGTAAAAAAATTAGACACATTTTTATTACTCAAAACTCAATTATCTAAAATACTTTTCTGGGTTTATGGCAGAGGCCTTTGCTCAAACATGTGTACCCTGAGAATTTGTGTTTAATGTCGAGAGAGGTATAAAATCACGTATTTCTAACAAAGATAAATTACTGGAATATGTGGACATCATCAGCTGCCCCATGACAGCAATGACGAAAAACAAAGACATAGAGATAGTTATTATAAAATACAAATACATTATATTTGATGTGATAATATGGCTTAACACGAGAACGGGAAATCATTTTGCATAGAACTTTGTAAGTGACTATGTACTACGAAAGAATCTTAAGTTAAACGCCGTACACTTCACGCGCCCTGCTGTCTGGCACAGGCAGTTTTCACTCTCCACATCGTTCTCTCTAGTGCGGTTTATTTAATCTGTTCTTGCGTTAATTTTTTTTTTTAAAGGCCATGCTGTTAAACTGTTCAGTGTTTCACCATTGTTTGTCACCAATCTTGACTTTAACAAAAAATATTTTTACCTGTTCATAGAATGTGATATAGCTTTCTTCTTCTCTGTATAACATTCCCCACAAAAAAGTGGACAGTGTTCCTTCCAGTATGTACGAACAGCTTATTTAGTGTACTGGCCTCGTTCAGGGCATTCTCGTTAATCTTTATCGTTGTTGGCTGTATTGTACGCGTGTGTGTGTGTTTTTCTTTTCAACATCGTATCTCTGTGGCCTCCCTGGATCTTTCAGCTCTTGTTTAATGATTGTCTATGATTTGTTTCCATATTATAGGTTCAATTCTATGTAACAAACACATGTTAATGTTAATCAGAATCGACGTATTGCACTTCTGGCAAACCCATAGGTGCTCAGCCTCCCTCAACAAATGTCGAAGGATATGAATGCTAATTGTTCCTGTTGCGCACTGGTTGTATACACGGCGGATGCGTCCTCTCATACGTCCATCCCTGCTGGTCTTACGTTTGACGCCAAATTCCAGCAGTCTAAACCTTGATGATTCATCGATTGCAGTGTCATTCTCTAATAGGTGATCATGAATTGCCTATGGTATTTCTCTCTTATCCATGTCCAAAGCACCGTCTATGGGTGCTCTTGAAGCTAGTCTGTCAGCTCTTTCATTGCCGCGTACCCATGCATGGCCAGGACAGTAGATCCATATCAGTTCTTGAAGATTCGATGCTTCTATGGAGGTTTTCCATTCATGTCGGAGCCTTCCATTTTGGACCTTTCGAAGCATAGATAGTGAGTCTGGTTCAATAACTGCCTTTGTTAATAAAGTCACAGACAGCCATCTTAAGGCAGCAGTAACCGCCTCTACCTCCATTCTCATCCTGGAGGTTGTTATCCTGCTATGTTCAGCGACGGTTCTGTCCTTTACTCTAGCAGAGAAGCCCCACCCTGATTTATTACCAAGAATTACAGGCCCATCAGTGTACACAATGGCATCACCATCCCCAGCATAAACATTTAAAGACAGATCAATGTCCAGCTCTGCTCTCCCATTGGCCCAATGTTCTGCACTCTCTACCAAGGCTGATGACGACTTGCTGGTAGTTCATCCTGCTCTCATCTGACTTACTCCACTCGCCTCCCTTGTATATATTTTCAGCTGTGGTTACCTGTCTAATAGTCTCCTCTGCCTGCGCCATCCATGACATCCCCCTCTTTATTCTTGCTCCTTTGAAGTCAGCTATGTTAGCATGCAGGGGATGGCTTATGTCAGTGGTTACTCCCATATACGCTTTTATCTGAGCCATCGTATATCTGGATCTAATTGACAAACAAATAAACAATCAAACAAACAAAAAAGTTGCTCATACTTCCATTAAAACACAGGTATGTAGCATATGATGCTCTTCATTTCCTTTTAGGAGCGTTGTTGTTTGCTTGTGTTGTTGTTGTTTTTTTTTCTTACCTCGGAGCTGCACCTTCCATCCACTTCTTCAATCGCCTCTTTGTGCCCTCAGGAGTCATCCTGTTGTTTAGTGATTGTCTATGATTTCTTTCCATATTACAGTATCGACTATTTGTAACACTTACAAAAAAAGGCAATAACCCCCATTCATACTTCCATTTACACAGATTTGTTGCATATGATGCTCTTCATCCCTTTATTAGGAATGCTATCTTTCATTGTTTTTTTTCTTTATACCTGAGCTGCGCCTTCCATCCACTGCTTCTGCCTGTAAGGTAATCGCTGTCAAAGTGATATTTGAGTAAGGGCAATATGGTAAATAGCATTTATGTCAATTCTACATATACATAATTACAAAAAAAAACGGCGAGTGTAGTTCTTGTGTACCTGTTAAACGGACATAATACCATTTTGAATTCTTCTTCACAGCCGATAGGATAGTCTGGCGCTCTCTCTTCCAAACCTCTACACCTCACGGTAGATAGGGAAAGACTAAGTAAGTAAGAATTCTTTTTCAATAAGTAAACAACACACGTTGTTGATGTTGTTCAACTAGGGCTGCTGAGCTTCTTGCTCTTTTGCAGCCAATACCAAGTTGATGACTCCTTGGTATCTTCATTACAGATCTAAGCTTTTCCTGTGACTTCTCTGCCATTCCGAAACGTGTTGAATGAGCTCTAGTTTCTTTCCCGGATATTCTATCCTGGCTTGGCGAGCAAAGGATCATCACATCTGGTTTCAAGCTAGAAGAGAAAAGCGTGTAGCATACTGCGCATTCCTTGTCATCCATGGAGGCTCTCAAAATATACATGGTGTAATAGTCACTTAACGTGGAAATTATAGGCTTTTATCACATATGTATACTTTCTTGTTTTGTCTATGCTTACATGTTACGATTTTGTCATTTTTCTTAAATCGTAAACACAAAATAATGTTGTTGCTCCACTAAGGAGTTTCTAATGCAACAATACTGAAAGTGTCAGATCAAGTCAAGCAAAAAATGCAGAGTGCTGTTCAGGAAACGTCACGTTGGGCCTAGTCTCCAGGAAAGACACACATTTTATATTGAGAAAGAGAAGCGTTTCTGGAGTATTTACAAAAGCTACTTGTGTACAGTAATGTGAGATATTACACATAGCACATGATTAAACAGATACGGTCGTAAAAGTCATAAACAAAATGTCTATAGAAGTTTTACGTAGCTGGCAAAGTGTGTTTGACTTCTGTTAAGTTAAACTAGAGGCGAAAACAACAGAATAGGTAAAAAATAAGTCTCGTCTACGAAGGAAGAAAAGGCAACAAATAATTTTTATTTTAAATATTTCTATTGAATTTTTTTTAAATGGTTGTTTAACATTTTCTTTTACTGTTTCTTTTACTTGGGATAGTGACGTATTGCTGATATCAAGAGAAGTTAATGCTGATGAAGGTAAAGCATCAAACTTGGAGAATTAACTTAAATTGTGTGTTTAAGCCAAACTGCTGTATATTTGTGCTGTGACTTAACATTTGTGAGATCTATACCTCATATCCTAGCTTCTCATTTAAAAGCTAAATTGTATCTCCTTAATTATTTGGAATGCCCTCACAGGATCACACACATTGCGGACTTCACGGACTCTGGGTCTCTAACAGAACTGCTGCTTCCATAATAAACAGCGTTCCTAAAAATGCTGGTAGAACTTACTTCGCTATTGTCCAGTAGGTATGGTCTAGAGCTGTCACTGTCTGCAGTCTTCGCTCGGTTGTCATCTGATTCCGACTTCACAAAAGTAGATGACTTCTGTGTAGAGGCCTCTTTCAACACTTTCAGTATGTTCTCATGCTCGTACTTGACAGCAGCCTGTAGGAGCGTCAGCGGGACGATGTTGTCCTTCACTGACGTGTCAGTAGTTGCCAGGTCGGCTGCGCTGTCACAAAGTATGACTCTGACTCTTTCGGGGTCGCCAGCCATGACGGCATGTGCGAGTTCAATGGACGCCTCGTTCTGTACCAGTAGTTTGACTACGGCTATGTCCCCAGCATTTTGTTTGGCGTATTCGATGAGCGTTTGTCCTTTTCTTGAGATGTTCACACGTGCCCAAGCTTTGATTAGACGACTGACCTAATGAAAAAAAAAGAACAACATTCATCTAACTTAGTTACATAATCAAAACTGCCCATTATGTGGATATCGATTTAGCAGACAAAATACACATGAAGAAGATTTTTGATCGCGATCTAGAGAAAATTGAACAGTCTGGACTAACCTTTGAAACAGGAATGCGCGAGACTGGTGTTCGGTGCAAGTATTATGTTTGTTCGGAGGGGCATAAATCATTTATTTTTTAAAATCATTTATCATTAATCTCAGGAAGAACGTGGTCTCTGCCTGGATCTGTTAACGCTGCAGTTTTACTGGGAACTATTTCTTTTGGCGATCTTTCTTTCCATGAAAAAAACAACTCAAAGCAACCTCTGTCTAGGTAGACTTTTGGAGCTCTGAGTAAGATTTGTGGCTTTGAAAATTTTTTCGTCGCAAGTAATTACATTTAAAAATAAAAACATTAAAAGCATTACTAAATAAAATAAACCATGTAGAATTGGAAATCGTAGAGTAAAAAATTAAAAACCAAATGTAGAGAAAAAAATCTTGTGCCCCTCTTGGGATTTAAACCAACATCACCTACACCAATGCTGCTCAGAGTGGTTGTTGACGGACCGGCGATTTTCCCTTAAAATAAACAACACAACACAAAACTGCAGTACAAACATTGCACTTGGATTCATCAATTAAAATCATCAATCAATAAAAATGGATAATAATAAATAACATTGTGTTTACTGGGGCATGTGTATAATATCAATAATTATTCCATGTTACAACACTGTGTACATACCCACATACGAATATACCGTACATAATACAAAAATAAAATGCAGCAATTATTGAACCGGTCCTCGGTACATTAGTTAAAAATAAATACCTGCCAGCCTTCCACTTTTAACAACTTGAAAAGCATTAACTTGAAATACCACTTGGCTTATTTTATATATCTGGTTGATATTTATGAATATTTTTCATATCTAATTTCAGCCCACAATTTCAACGACAAAAGGGGTTAAAGCGTGTGGCATTTTAAATGGTAAGGGTTCAAATACTAGAGATTTTTTTTTTCCCAACGTCTGGCTTTCATTGTCACTGCTCTCTAATTTCGAACTCCAGGTCTTCATTTTGTTCCAATTTACTTAATTTTTTTTTTTAATGTCCCACTTTTATTGCCGTGATGAGTAAGTTGCGAGTCTGTCTTAAACCTCAAAATTCTATTTGGAAAGAGGATTTTGGATGCTTTTATAAGCTTGAAAAAAAGGATATCTTCGAATGAATTAACACACTGTTTAACTAAGGATCACCATATCCAGAGTTTGCATCCTACGCGAGATCATCAAACAAAATCATTCAATGTCCCTGTGATAATATTCATCGTAACTCTCCTACATGTCAGCAGAAAGATACACACAGCGGCACCCTGGACATTTATTGAGCAAGACACAGACAGGGGACAATGGGTGTCCCCATTCAAGCGCTGTGTTCAAGAGGTGGGAGGGATATTCTCGAAGATTAAGTGTACTGGGAAGAACTATTGATAACTGATGGATTTTACCACACTTTTTGTTGCACTGGAAGCAAACATGAACGCATAATTTTACATCGTAATGCAATGTGTGCTCTATCTATTGACAATGGAAGAATCCAACGATTGCAAACTGAAAGGTACGTTGGCACATAACCCGTCCCTGTTCACGACAGCTATACAAATAGTCCACCTAGACGTCTACTTGGAAAATGTATGAACGTGTACTTCACAGATGACAATGTCGCCGAGAGTATGCTGGAACCCCCCCCCCCCCCCCCTTTCCCAAATACAACTCGCTTTTTAATTGTGCCACATGAAAGCTTTTGCAAGAATTCATATTTATTGTGAAGTACCCACATACTACACAATGACCTAGGAACTGACTTCCACTTAACAAAGGTCGTAAGCAACCTAAAGACATAATCTCAACAAAAATTAAAGCACTAGAGTACATAGAACAGTACATACATTATAGCTTATCTGAAATACACAGATGGATCAAAAGATGAAGGTTGACAATTAGGAACAGGAATAGCAGTATCAAAATTGAAAAGTAACAAAAGATATAAAGTAGCAGGTAATACATCCACCTTTACAGCAGAATTAGTGGCAATCCTAAAAGCTTTAGAAAAATCTGCAGAAAACCCACCAAATAAAGTAACCATTCTCACAGATTCCCTTTCATCAGTAATAGTAATCAGAAACAGAAATTAATGCAGCAGGCCAGATATTATAGAGGAAACACTGCGTTTCAGTACATTTCTACTGATGCAGTGTCACACTAACATGAAAACCAGCGCATGTTGGGATAGCAGGAAATGAGTTTGCGGACAAAGAAGCCAAACTGGGAAGGACTAGTTATAACAAAACTGAAGTAGGCCTAGGGAAATTTCAAATTAAAAGCTTAATTGCACAAGCAATACCTAAAGAATTGATAATAGCATGAGACCAAAGCAAAAATGGAAGACACTCAAATAAAGTCCTGAAATAAACAAACTATAAAAAAATGTCAAATACTAGATAAACTAAAAATTTCAATTAATTAAAAATTAGTAAGTCTCAAGCTTGGAACTGGATATTTCATGATAGAGAAACCCACATGTGAAGAATTAGACACTTTCTGGTGGACTGCAAAAACTGTGACCAGCACAAGCAAAACAGTAAGACACTGCAATAACCATAATATAGACATGAGTGTAGACAATCTCAATAGGCACTAACACCCCACCAGAAATACAAACTTTAATACACCACTATATTACAAAAGCAAAATCTAACATATTAAAAAAATACATAAGGATACTAGCCAGTAGTCTACAGTGGTAGATTCCCCCCCCCCCCCCCCCCCCCCCCCCCCCCCCCCCCCCCCCCCCGATAAATACGGATTGACTAAAAATAAAGCTCCAATCAATATTAAATGCATACCAGTAAAGAGGAGTACCAGGAGTTACAAGAACTAGTGAAGCAAGTGACAGTATAAGTCATTACTCGACATTAATATTGTCAAAACAAAAACTATGATAATTAGCAAAACAGACGATAAACCCACATTAAAGATAAGCGTAAATGGGAAAATCCTGGAACAAGTCAAGAGCTACGTATATCTTGGTCATATAATAACAGAAGATGGCAGATGTAAAACAGAAATCAAGAAGAGAATAGGAATGGCCAAAGCTACATTCAACAACATGAAACATATACTGACATCCAAACAGTTATCTCACAAATTAAAACTGAGAATCATAAAGTGTTATATATATTCTGCATTTCTGTATGGTGCAGAAACATGGACGATGAATAAGCATTTGGAAGAAAGAATTGAGGCTCTTGAAATGTGGATATATAGAAGAATGGGGCGTATCTCATGGAAAGAGATGAAAACAAATAAGGAGGTCCTAGAAAATCTAGGTATGAAAAGAGAACTAATGAGGGAGGTCAAAGTTCGGCAGCTAAAATACTTTGGCCACATAAAAAGGCATAACACCTTGCAGAAGACCATAACAGAAGGGAGAGTTGAAGGCAAACGTGCAAGGGGAAGACAGCGCTATAAGTGGGAAGATAACATCAAGAGATGGACAGGAAAGAGTCTATCAGAGTGCACCACCAAGACAAGAGACAGAAGACGTTGGAGATCCATTACAGCCAACCTTCGTTGTGGAGATGGCAACTGATGATGATGATGATGAGTAAAGACGAGTCCGACTGACAGAGTCATTAGAGAGCTGGTCTCTCGCGGAAAAGTTGCAAAGATGCCGGGTTCAAATCACGGTACCGACATGCTCCAGTCTACCCAGCTGTAAATGGGTACCTGACTCTGCTCTTTGAGTTAGGGAAGAAAAAGGCAGCGAGAAAGGGAACTGGTCACCCCATCTCTTGATGCCGGACCTAGTATGGTGAAGTCTCGAACACTTCCCTCCTGTGCTATGGGACTACCTTTACCAGTAAAGACACTACCATTTTTCTGAACAATAAAACAATACGAACTATAACTAAAACGTAAAAATACCTACGAGAGAAATAATACAGCATAGAGCATAACATTAACACAAACAAGAAAATATTACAATAAATAAAACGCGTAATTATGTAACCAACTGCTGCATGTATATGGTAGATGGTTGAAAGAGGCGTGCTACAAAGAAAAGTAGTAAACACCTTAATAAAAACAAATACACAATGAATGCATCGATTATATTAATTACTTATTAATGAAGGATGTTTTAATTTGAAAACACTTTGAGAATTGTAATGTTGCAGGGTAGAAATGTAAAAAAGGCAATATGCCTATTTCTTGACTCTTATGGAACAATTATTTCGTTTGTTGGTTCGTTCGTGCGATCAGGAAGAAATTCACTTCTCATTATCCGGGAGCCCATACAAGCAGAACGCTTGGCCTGGCATACATCGCAGACCCACACACCTCAGAGAGGTATTTGCTTCACATGTTATTGTATAAGATCCCAGGATTGACTATTTTGACTGCCCAAAGCAAGTCTATTCACAAAGGTTTCCTGCGCTTCAGGGTGTAGATCCTTGGCTTTGATGGATGAAGACGCTCGAATAATTGATACCCGCGTGAATGCATCCGTACGCGTGTCAACCGCGATGATAAAGGATTTGATTTTGTGATCATGCTTGATTGTTTCGTCGTTTTTTTTTTTAAACCTTTTTCGTTAAGATCATTTGAGCGGTATTTCTTTGTCGCGTTTAAAACCTTTGACACTCAAAATCTCTATGCTCCACTCACCGTAGATAGCTTAAACTTTACACGCGGCTCCCTTTCTTGGTACATTTTAATCTATCCAGTTTTTCATTACAGAGCAAATTCTACGTAATAATTAAACATTGTTAAAAAAAGCTCGAACTAACTCCATTTACTTTAAAATTTTAAAGTTGTCACGGGTTGCCTCCCCTTAGCTCTGCAGTAGTGTCCCAACAGTGGCCAAAGCTCAAGATTAACTTATGTGGGTCTTCAAAGGTGTCTACCTTCGCACAAGATTACTCTTGGCAGAATTTTAGGTAGAAAGACAATGATGCTTTTACCTCAAGGGTGTAACCAAGATATTCAGAAAAGCGAGAACAATGCTGCATGAGGCTGAGCACATGTTAACTCTAGTATCTGCCGTCAACTTTTGTGAAGTATAGGGTTTTCTTATAATTCGTTAGCTCGTTCAAGCCCCCAGCTGAGTTAATTCAGCGAAATTCCTCTTATTATTGAATAGCTCTGTTTGCGTGTATTTAAGAAATTGTCTGAGATGTACGGTTGTAATACATTCAAAATGATTAAATCAACTTTAGATTTGTCTTTATACAAGCAACAAATTTAGTAATCAATTATGTTTTAACAGTTATAAAAATAAAGAATTCCTTAAAGAAAAGTTATCATCACTGGGTGATGTTATGGCGTTAAAAACAGGATAGTTCACTTGGCAGGTTTTTGTTTCTACTTAGCTGCCAATGGGTTTGTCTGTTCTGCTCCAGCTGATGTTTGGTTCTTTGTAGATAGATGACTGATTCACACTCGTCACTGGTCATGTTTGAAAGTTGTAGCACGTTCCAAGAAGTTTCAGGGAGTAACTACCAAGCTGGTCCCACGTCTGATGATGGTGTCTAGCGTTGACTTCAGGCCACTTATACCCTCACTTGTTCCAGAGATAGTACCCTCAACAGGTACCACCAATTAGTATTACAAAAGAAGAGAACAAATACTCTCTTGAGTATTGCGTTTTCCGACACATACTTATGTGTCCCCTCTTCCTATTCCACTATCCCATCTATCTCGGAACTTTACCCTCGATTAGAATTAATCTTAATCCCTTTGAGCGAAAACTTTCTTTACATTTAAATTGAATATATCTATGTTTAACTTTACATTGGTTGAAAAGGTTAAAAATATAGATTGAATATGTTTTCATTTACATCTACACTGGTTGAAAATGTTAATAATATAATAAGGATGTACATCATTTCTTTTATCATTCACTTCCTGCTCCATATAGAATTTGGGACTACCCCTGCTTTTAGTTCTCTATAAGAAATTCGCAATAAGCAGTCACCAGCCCTTGCAGTGGTGGTTCATGAAATCATCATTCTATATGCTGAGGTTGCCAGCCTCGTATGACTTGGACATCTACTAGCAATTTTCACATATTAATATTCACATGTCAATATATACATATTAGTTCACATGTTAATAATGCAAATTATAGAATTTAAAATGTACAACTTACACCAATCTTTAGGCTCACAGACTGCTGGCTCAGAGAAATAGTTTAAGGCATCTTGACGATGCCTCTTACACGTGGTCTGGAGTGTTGTTATTTTAGCAATAAGTTCCCACTTTGACGTTGTGTTACAGTTTCCTCAGATTCCGGTTTTCAGTGTTAAAATGGAAGAGTTTTCCTGGGCTCTAAGTCCTCAAGATGCTCAAACAAGGTCCGGTCTAGTAAATGAAATCTGCTGCTATTCTTAACTCTGGCACGGTCTGGTTGTCTTCTTGGCGCAAGGTGAATTTTCACCGTGTTCTAAACTGACTAAAGAGTCAGGTTATATTACACTTTGCTCCCCCCGCAGTACTTTATTACGATTTAGGTAGGGTCCAATCAGGAATTTTGTTCTTCCTATGTTTCAAATGCCCTCCAATCGTTTCAAAACCTGTGTGTTTTGGTGGGGTAATTCAAAATATTTCCACTAGGAAATGTTTGTGCGTTAATGCAAAGGTCATATCTTCCAAATATGGAAGTGAGATTTCCGTAATTATTTACAAATACAACACCTTATATTTATCTAAAGTAATATGTTCGTAATGAGTCGTACGTACAGGAAGCGATTATGTCATGTCGAGTCTGCTGAATGCTTGCCAGCAGGTCGATAATTTATCAGCTATTAAACAAATTCGCTAGGCGATTTTTCGTGGGAAGCAGGCGGTCTGGTATACGAGAATATTTATTACAGGATTGTCGATTAATGTTGCATCATCCGCCTACTCTTAGCAAGGTCAAGCGGGCAAACAAACATGACGACTTATTACTGTAGGGAGTATACGATGATTTGAAAATACCAAATATCTGCTTGACAGCAGAGAAAGAAAAAGTGCCGACAACTAAAAATTCCACGTAATCAGTACTCACAACTGACTACTTCCAGAGAGGAGAAGAGATCGACCCAATAAATAAAAGTAAGGGAAATAATGAACTGAATACAGACTGTGCTTCGTAGTGAAAATTCGGTCATCGGATGGTGAATTCTTATGTGCCGATTAAATCAATGTGTTTCTTCAAATAACTAAGTCAGCGAGTCTTTTGTTTCAAGCTCAGTTGTGATAAAACCAACTTTCATGTGAGCTTTCCATTAGATGTTTGCACATATCAAGATAGAATTTTTTCACACACATTTAAGATATGGCAAAACTAATAATCAGTTATGACTTAAAACAGTTTTTAAAAAAGTTGTACAAACCACTTTTGTTATTGTTGCTAAATCAATTGAAAAACAGAAAATAAATATCCCATTCATTCTAATGTATAGAAATAATAGTGGATGGCAAGTTACCCTTATCAGTAATTCTTCACTTCGTTCACATATTTATTTATTTTATTTTATTTATTTTTCTTAAGCGCCATGGAAAATTTATTTTCTGCTTTTCAATGCACTTGCTAACAATAACAAAACACGTTTCGTTCCTTTACTTGATACATTAATTTAGTTGCTTTCGTTGGTTCGTAGTTTGGTTCGTGCTCATTAATTGTTTGGCTCGTAGTTTGGTTCGTGCTCATTAATTGTTTGGCTCGTTTCGATGATTTGGTTGGTTGTAATGTTTATTTAGTGTTTGTTTGTTTTGCTCGTGTTAGTTTTCTCTACTGATTCGTATTTTCTTTCTTTTTTATTTCCTTGGTTTGCAGCTTGGTACATCCGTAGGTAGCACGCTCGTGTTTGTGTAGTTGTTTCGGTCAATTGTTTTATTAAAAATTGCTTTTTGGATGTTTTAGATGGATGTTCATTGGTTTATTACCGTTTAGCTCCAAGTGGAGCAAAGACGTTTAGGACATTGACCTCTGTTATGATTAAAATTCATAACGACTGTGTCGGTATTATGGTTAGCTGTTACGGTGTTATTTTAAATGACGGCGTCTGCTGGGGTTTAGCCGTGCGCAACGTTTAGGGGTCATTAACATTTATAGAATATGTCGATATTTTACGGTATACTGAACGCGAAATATATGCGGAGATTATGACGCATTCGCGTTGGGAAGGTCACGCTGGGTGACTTGGTTACATGGCCCTTGTTACGCTATCCGTCAAGCAAAGAAGTCGTGTCTTGTATTTCTTCCAAGGAAAAGGCTTAGTATATAGCCTATATTATATATATGAATCAATGTAGAACTCAGGGTCAGTTCGGATATTAATCTAAGTATCAGATTAATCAATTAAATTAAATGATGGAAGGAGAATCGTATTATGATTCAAATTGTAGCTGTCAAGAACTCATGCGCTCATTTCTGGCTGTTGACTACAACAGCGCACGTACATAGCCATGATGCTATTCTGACATATTGTTTTGACACGGACGGATACTTACTAGTATTATTTGGAATTCATTGTTATGCTGAACTGTACATGAAGTTTTGTGAATGTCGGGTATCGTTTTGTATGATCATCAATACATGTGGACTCAGAACAGAAGGCTTGATCTTTTACTTACGTTTCGGGTTTGGTTCCACAGCTGTTAATGTTTACGTTTTCCAGCACGATAGCTCTCCCACAAGGGAAATCAACTAATATATAATATGCAAATCAGAACGTCGAAGGGATGTTCTGATGGTCAGAGCTAACCATCAATAACAAACATTAACTACGTCTAGAGAGTGACTTTACTCTTCAATCAATAATAGAAGAACGAAGGAACAGCAGCAACCACCAACCACACCCGTCACAACTGGTGGCCATTAGTGGTCTTGAAACTTTTCAAAAGAGCGAACCTCAAAAAAAATAAGACATTTTTCCATTCGAGCCGAAATGGACATTATTATGCAAAAACACCGGTGACGTCATGCCCTTGACAACAGTACGAACGGTTGCAAAAGCCAGCAACATTCAATGTCCTTCAAAAAAATTTATT
This sequence comes from Oreohelix idahoensis, assembly GCA_024509875.1. Lineage (NCBI taxonomy): Eukaryota > Metazoa > Mollusca > Gastropoda > Stylommatophora > Oreohelicidae > Oreohelix > Oreohelix idahoensis. The sequence goes on along the minus strand of JAMPIV010000272.1, from coordinate 157,153 downwards.
TGCAGCTCTCAAACAGCAAATGAAACGTATTGCTAATGTCTTCAATGTTTCAAACAAGCTCGCGAGTCTGTTGGCGAAGCAGATAATGTACTGAATTACTGCCAAAAAAAAGATAAGTAACTGATTTTAAACGTTACCATATTTCGTCCTGTTTGTCCGACAACGCCATGTTCTTTTTTTTTTGTAGCCATGTAAAATATTGTTTCTGTCCTTTTACATGTAGCGGGTATGGATGGGCGGCGAATTATAATCAGTTCTATGGCTCCTTGGATGCTACGAATTGATTTTAATTGTTCTTAGGGCCGTGAATTAATAGCATTTCGCGAAGAACGCGTCGAATACATTATCGGTGATCGTGTCGTTCGGACTTGCATTAATTCACCTTGCATGTTAGGTGTATAGTCGTGTTATAACTGGGGTATTCTAGTGTATTTAGTTCTTATTTTTATTCAGTTCTTTAACAATATTTGTAATCTATCGTGTTTTTCTGACCTTACTATCATTCAGTTTATATTTTTGTTTTACAACCGTTAATGAGTCCATGTATACGTCACTAATTGTTGTGTACGCAGGTTAATTATCTATTCAGTTCATTCTTTGATTCTCACTTCCGGTCTAGTCAACTTAGTTGTAAATGCATTTTTATTGTGAAAATGTCTTTGTTGTATGTTAATACTGTTCTGTAATCCTTGGTTAACCCATTGTATTGTTTGTCTTCATTTCATCCATTTATAATTTAATATTAATGCTATAATTTATTCATTAATAAGAGTATAGATTAATATGATTAATTATTATAACTTTATAACATATTAAGACATATTAAATATTAATTAGTACACTTTCTCAGTACTACAGTGGGAACTTAGTGACAATTAAGATTAAATAACCTAATTATTTAGGAATAATACCCATAATTATTGAATATTAATATTAAGTGCATGATATAATTTCAGCCCCTTATATAACTAACTATCATAACTATTTATGATAGATATTAGCGGGTATATATATATATAATATTTTTACAAAATATTATAGATTTGTGGAACTTATAAATAACAGTACGGGAATACTGCAATTTCTTATATTAATTATTCATTCGTTGAGTAATTATAATTATCGACATAGATTCTAGTGGTGATTACTATACAGAAGTAATTGGATACTTAAATAATTCAACTTCAAGAATGCTTACCTTGGATCATTTCATTAAAATTGGAAAAGATTGTAACAAAAAAGGAGATGCACTCCTTGAATTTGCGGAACAACAACTTGCGAACCATAAGGCAGAAGAGGCTGAAAGAAAAGCTATTGCTAAGGCAGAGATGGAAGAACTTGAAAGAAAAGAGGCTGAAAAGAAAGCTATTGCTAAGGCAGAGAGAGAAGAATTAAGACAAGAGGAAGAAAGAAAGATGGCAAGAGATGAAATCCTACGGATTGAAGAAGAGAATAAATTGAAACGACAGGAAATCATATTGCAGCAAGAAATGGAATTGCAACGGCTTAAATTGGAAACAGCAAAACTTAACTCGCAGGGTGCTGCAGCAAGCCAAAATGATAATGCTCAATCTGGATCTTCTTCCAACCGACTTAAGGGCAATTATTACTTTAAACTACCACCATTCAGATTACACGTCGACGATTTATCATCATGGCTAGCGCGCTTTGAGGATATATGCAAGGTCAATAACCTTGACAAAACTGCATGGGCACTTAAACTTAAGGAATTTCTGGATGGCGAACCTGCAAGTGCAGCACAAAATATTGATCCGACATTATCCACAGACTATGAGGCCATTAAGACTTTGTTATTACGTCGTTTCCACTTGAACGAAGAGGCATGTAGATTACGTTTCAAAAGTTTGTTGCCAGATAATAATAAAGATTTTACAGGATTTATTGCTAACATACGCAATACTTTTAACAGATGGGTTGAACTAGCAGGTGTCAACAAATCTTACGACAAGTTAGTCGATTTGTTATTGAGGGATAAAGTATTATCTTCTGTCAGCCAACCATTCTTTGCTTATCTGCAAGAAAGAAAACCAGAAACTATTGATGAGTTAGAAAAAATTTCGTTAAATTACTGCACAGCTCATCCGAATGCTAATATTTCTGGTTCGTTGATAAGAGAACCTCTTCCTGTAGCCTCCAATATGGCATATCATAGTAATAACAAACCAAAAACACACAGTGTAGACAGAGGTAGGTTCAAAGGAAACTATGACATTAATTTTCATAAGGGACAGAATAACTTTAACAATAACTTTAATAGAGGAAGACAACAAAACAGAAATTATTCACCTCAGTCAAGATACAACAGTAATCCACGTAACTCAAGTTATAATCGGTCATATCAATATAATAATGGTAACAATTGGAAGAAGAGCGATAATTATAACTCGAGACATCGAGATAACAATTACAATAGAGGACAACGGGATAATTCAACTAATTATTCTCGTAATCGTTCTCATTCTCGTGGATCGTCACATTATAACCATAATACCGGGGCAGCAGTTACAAATGATATCACTCCTAAGGTTCAGGTTCCACCTAACGATAATACAATGCATTCTTCTGCTGCATGCTTTGCTATAAATTATAACGTGGCGAATAGTTGCCCACAATGCAATCTTATTTTTCAGAAGGCAAAGGAGACAGTGCTAAACTGCGGACACATTCCACCAGAAGTAGGTCTTGCAGCCAATGATGGAACAGTGTTACGGTATATGTTATTAACGCCGTCTGCTAAAGGTTAGCAGACGTGCAATTGTAAAGGTTAAGACATTTAATATATTGCGATAGATGTTTCAATTATTGAACGCTCCATACACGATCGATTATGACGTGTCTAGCGTTGTTTGGGTCACAGTCGGTAACTAGGAGACGCTACCCTTTGTTATTTGACCGCCAAGCTGAATAGCTGCGTTTTCTAACCTTCCAATTCAATGGCATGATATAGCCATTTATATGTGCATTTATGATGGACCAGGGTCAGTCCTAGAACTCTATATGAGAGGAAACTTACGGAGGTTAGTGTTTAACTAGAATCCTCAGAAGGAGGAGAATAATCGTCCAATTCGTATGAAATATTCAGACTCGCAGTCTACGTTATTGATTAATTTATGCATGACTTATACGGACTTATGTTCTGCTCATATTTGAAATGATCATCCTGTGTGTACATGTGATTAAATATTACGGACTCAACCTGAAGGCATTAATTACTTCATTAATGTTGCTGAGTTCAAGTATTACATGTTACTTCTTCATATCATGCTACTGAGTTGTATGAACGCTTCACCCTAATTCGCGTAATGATAAAACAAGCACGATCAACAAGAAATCATTAAAATAACTATACTCAGCACATGATCTTCAACCGGCAAATAACTCAGCAACAAACAGGCTCTCTGATTTTTAACAGAGGGATAGTTAACGGTTCTATAGTTTCTTTATTGAGAGATTCGGGGTCCACAACCATTGGAGTGCGACAGTCGCTGGTACATCCTAGCTGTGCAACGGGGGAATATGTCCGTTGCATGACTTTTGGGGGAACTATTGAGTTTTACCCCACAGCTATTATCCATGTTAAAACACCTTTTTTCACAGGGAACGTGAAGGTATGCATGCTGAAAAAGCCGATTGCAGACCTTATGGTGGGTCGCATACACGGCAGTAAGGATTGTTCACCAGAAGATATTATTGTATGGGAGAGACACAATCTATGCACTGGAAACGCCATGACGACTAGAGCTCAGACTATGCTCATGGAGAGTGTCAATGATAATAAGATGGATGCAGAGAAACAGGAGGATATTGAGGTCAATTCACCTATTGACAGGGAATCATTTGCAAACAAACAAAAAAATGACAAATCTTTAAATAAATTTTTTAACCTAGTTAATAAGGTTGATAATTTAACATCAGGTAATAATAACAAACATTGGTTTATTATTAAAAATAATATACTGATTAGATGTTTTAGTGATAAATCACAGGTAAAACAACAAGTGATGGTACCGGCTGCTTTTAGACGGTACATTCTTCAACACGCGCATGATTCGCAGTGTGCAGGACATATGGGATATACTCGAACACGATCTCGAGTATTGTCTTCATTCTTTTGGCCAGGAGTGTCACGGGATATTTCGCAGTATGTACGTTCCTGTACTACGTGCCAGGAAGTGAAAGCACGTGGAGCTTTTCACACGGCGCCTATTCAGGCTTGCGATATCTCAGTACGACCTTTTGACAAGATGGCCATAGATATAATTGGTCCACTTCTACCATCTGCGAGAGGACATAGATTTGTTCTCACGTGCATTGATTTATGCACACGATGGCCAGAAGCCATTCCATTGAAGACCACCACTACCACAGATGTAGCTGATGCATTACATCTAATTTTTTCTAGAATAGGGTTTCCTAGAAAATTATTATCTGACCATGGGTCGCAGTTTATATCCGATACCATGAAGGAAGTAATGAAAACCTGGAACATTGATAGGAATTTGAGTAGCATTTATCATCCCATGAGTAACGGTGCAGTTGAAAGACTTAACCGTACGCTTAAGCAACTTTTGCATTACATAAGGTTACTGTTAAACACCCTCAGGACTGGGACAGAGCACTCCCAGCTGTCCTGTTTGCTTACCGAGAGGTGCCACATGAACAAACTGGCTTCTCTCCCTTTGAGTTAGTTTTTTGTGCCCCTCCGAGAGGTCCTATGGGACTGATAAAAGATTTATTAATTGATGCAGAGATGACTCAGGACACTCAGTCATCTTATGAGTATGTGATTAATCTTCGGAATAATATTATTGAGTCTTGCCAATTGGCAACAGCTTCTTCTGAGGCTGCAAAAGCTAAGGCTCGATCTATACAAAATCGATCTAGACGATTACGCCAATTATTCCCAGGCGATGAGGCTTATGTATTACTCCCTCACAATAACAATAAGTTATTGATCTCATGGACTGGTCCTTATAAGGTTACTGATAAAATTTCAGACGTTGATTACGTCTTAGATATCAAGGGACACAGAAAGATATTCCATATTAATATGCTCAAGCAATTTCATACACGTCCTATACACTTACAGTCAATTTTTCATGAACTAGATGACAATACGGTATCTACTTGTCATTATTCTAATCTATCTGTTATACAGGAGGAAGAATCTTCTTTTCCTGAAGTGCAGATGCCTTTACCTGTACTTATTGTCCAATCTACTGAATCTTGGCGTGATGTGACCATTTCTTCTACGGTTACACCGCAACAGCATCAACGCATTGCTGATCTTCTACAATCTTTCCCAGATGTGTTAACGGATGTACCGGGTTGCACATCTGTAATTAGTCACGATATTATTCTTAACGATGATACACCAATTCGTGTTCATCCTTATTCTGTACCTCTACATTTTCTGAGTAAGACATCTCAGGAACTCGAACAGATGATATCATTAGGTATTATTGAGACTAGTACATCTCCATTTTCTTCTCCTTTAGTCATTGTCCGGAAAAAGGACAACAACATACGTTTATGTGTTGACTATAGGAAACTTAATGCGCAGACAGTACCTGATAGCGAACCACATCCTATCCTTGACGATTTACTTCCTCGTCTATCCAATGCTACACTTTTCACTAAAATTGACTTAACCAAAGGTTATTGGCAGATTCCACTAACCGAAAGAGCCAAATACTACACAGCATTCTCAACTCCACAAGGTCTTTACCAGTGGAACGTGATGCCTTTTGGGCTAATGAATGCTCCAGCTACCTTTATTCGCATGATGCGAAAAATTTTAGCAGGTAGATCAGATATAATTACCTACATTGACGACATATGTTTGTTTAGTTCATCATTTGAGGAACATTTTTTGGGTCTTAAATCAGTTTTGGAAATATTGCGGGATAACCATTTAACCGCTAAACCAACTAAAATTCAAATAGCGTGTAATGAGATAACATTCCTGGGGTACATTATTGGATCAGGACGTATCCAAACAATTCCCAGTACGGTTTCTAAAATATTAAATTTATCTGTTCCTCAAACGAAGAAACAGGTTAGGAGTCTGTTAGGGTTAATCCAATACTATAGCAGATTTGTACCTCACTTATCATCCATCACGGCTGTCCTGTCATCGTTATTAAAGAAGAACATGCCATTAAGGATAAATTGGACAGACGAATGTGACAAAACTTTTCGCACTATCTTGAACATTTTTTCATGCCCACCTGTTTTAAGATTATCAGATGCCTCTAAAAAGTTTGTTCTACGTACAGATGCGAGTAATTACGGACTCGGGGCTTGTCTACTCCAATATCATGATGATGTCCTTCACCCTGTACTTTATATCTCACGCAAGCTGAAACCTCCGGAGACTAAATATTCGACTGTAGACAGAGAATTGCTCGCCGTAATCTGGGCAATTACCAAACTAGAAAAAATTTTTGCTGGGATCTCCATTTCTGATCCAGACTGATCAGAAATCTGTGGCAGCATTACGTCGTTCAAACCATAAAAGTCCAAAGCTTGCACGATTTGCTATTGCGTTGCAACCATATGAGTTCAAAATACAGTCGATACCAGGAACTGAGAACGTCATAGCCGATACGTTGTCCAGACATCCTACGGATTCTGAATGAATATTACTATTTCAAGAAAATTTTCTGACTAATCAAGCATTACATTTGCAATGAACGGTATTAATGCCACGTCAGAATATACAACACTTCAGTTGGACTTCCTACTTAAATAAGGACATTTCGAAATAAACTATTGTGATCAAAATATCAAGTTTTACGGATCGTTTGAAAATTTGGACTTCACTTCCACTTTGCGTATCACTCATTTCGATTGAAAACTGTTAAAAAGGAACAATCTCTGATGTAGAAGGGACAGATACGGTGATGACTTATTCAATTTACGTTCAAAGTTTTAATAAAGGAACTAACGATGATTGGATAATCATATCATAATTCGATAATATGAACCTTGTGTCTTAATGAACTTTCATACAAGTCAATAGGAGGTAACAACGATTGGATCTTCATGTCCGATATTGTTAAATTTTCTAGTTATTAAATTAATATATAATAAAATAAAGTTAAAGTGTGATGGAATAAAAAAATGAAATATACTAATAGAAGATGAAACAAAATAATATCACACCAATTAAACCTTTTAAATAGTGTAATTATTAAGGTAATAGATATTAGATTATGACATTTCACATGTATAGTTAAAATGTACGAATTTTTTCTGTTCTTTTCTTTTTTATTGCGTCAATTTAATTAGTTATCTATCCTTACACTTCATTTTCACACGCATTCTAATTTAATGTATACTTTAATATTTAGTTTTAATTGTCCGTACTTCTCAATTTTTATTTCTTTTACTCTCTTATACTATTTCTCATTTTCTTCAATTAGATATTAATTAGTTAGTACCATACATACATATTATAATTAATTATTTTAATTTTAATTAGTTAGAATAATTTTAATAACACCTCACATTATTAGTTAGTCGATACATACATCAAATTAATTAGTTAATTAATTAGTGACAGTGACATTTCTTTATTTAATATAAGTTATATGTATTATATGACGTTGATTTTATTATAAGATATTGCTGACATGACCGCGACACTGTTCTAGATAGAACATCGTAGGCCATCGTCGGGTTTTGTTAAATTTGTGATAATTTGATTAATATTGTTCAAAAAAATTCTATCTAATAGATTTTTTTTCCCCCGTCTGATAGGAAGTCTGTTACGGTGTTATTTTAAATGACGGCGTCTGCTGGGGTTTAGCCGTGCGCAACGTTTAGGGGTCATTAACATTTATAGAATATGTCGATATTTTACGGTATACTGAACGCGAAATATATGCGGAGATTATGACGCATTCGCGTTGGGAAGGTCACGCTGGGTGACTTGGTTACATGGCCCTTGTTACGCTATCCGTCAAGCAAAGAAGTCGTGTCTTGTATTTCTTCCAAGGAAAAGGCTTAGTATATAGCCTATATTATATATATGAATCAATGTAGAACTCAGGGTCAGTTCGGATATTAATCTAAGTATGAGATTAATCAATTAAATTAAATGATGGAAGGAGAATCGTATATGATTCAAATTGTAGCTGTCAAGAACTCATGCGCTCATTTCTGGCTGTTGACTACAACAGCGCACGTACATAGCCATGATGCTATTCTGACATATTGTTTTGACACGGACGGATACTTACTAGTATTATTTGGAATTCATTGTTATGCTGAACTGTACATGAAGTTTTGTGAATGTCGGGTATCGTTTTGTATGATCATCAATACATGTGGACTCAGAACAGAAGGCTTGATCTTTTACTTACGTTTCGGGTTTGGTTCCACAGCTGTTAATGTTTACGTTTTCCAGCACGATAGCTCTCCCACAAGGGAAATCAACTAATATATAATATGCAAATCAGAACGTCGAAGGGATGTTCTGATGGTCAGAGCTAAACATCAATAACAAACATTAACTACGTCTAGAGAGTGACTTTACTCTTCAATCAATAATAGAAGAACGAAGGAACAGCAGCAACCACCAACCACACCCGTCACATTAGCTCGACAGGGCTCCTTGTTTGTTTAGTTTATACGAAGTCATTTATTAATACAGGAAGTAACGTCATGCCGATATGGATTTTTGGGCAGACGTGAAACTAAAACTGCAGAAGTGAGGAGATTGTCTGCAAGTCTTTTACCATTGTGTGTCATGGCGAGTGGACGCATGTGTTTGAGCTCTTGAATATATTGTACATCCCTATGTTATTACATCACTAATACACCAAGATCTCCTGTGGGGTGTATTTAGTTATCTACATTTACAAAGAGTATATCTGCTCAGTGTCGAGTGTGAATAAATATTGGAAAATGAAAAGGACAGCGTTCCAGACATGAACGGACTGCATAAAGTTATATCGACGACTGCATATAATATACCATTTGTATATTGAACTGAAATGTATTCAATTTGGAGCAGCGTGAAGTGTTAATAAAATGTATACTGTCCACTTCGTCCATTGTGGCTCAAATAAGGGTGTTTGATGTTGGCTTGTTGCGGTGTCTGATATGTTTGCTACCCTAGAAGTGAACTTGGCCTACAGGAACCATCCTGTCACTAAATACTAACATTATCAAGATAAAAGACACGTAACAACATCAAACCTTCCTATTCCATCACACCCGTTCACGCATGAGACATCAAACCTTCCTGTTCCATCACATCCGTTCACGCATGAGACTTCCAGGGCAGTTAATAATATCATAGCTTAAGCAACGCTGGACTACCCAATACAATACATTACATTACACCTTCATGCACACACACATATACATACACACCCGCGCGCACACGGGCGCATATATACACATATTTATACACACAGACAGAGTGTGTAGAGGGAGACACACATATTTCTTTGTAAGCATATAGAAAACCCAAGGACAAAAATATTATCCAGAGCTACATTAGTTGAAACATAATAAAATACTTGACTACCTTGAAAGGCGTGAAGTTGTCAATCGCTGACCAATAGGACGGCGTTAACCTTCTGATGACCTCCATCATTTCAGACCTCACTACACCTGTAACCTGCTCAGCGTGGTACTCATCCGCAGCGCTGAATTCTGCCCCGCACTTCAGTAGCGCAGCTAAGATCTGTATTGAGTGAGAAATATGGATTACTGATAGAACGGCGTGTTTGTCACGTTTTTACTTGTATTGCTTTTCCAGTTTCATTGCTAATTATAAAACAAACAATAATAGAACACAGTGGCGTAGTAAAGGGTTACGAGGCGGGAAGTCCGCCCCGAGCGACGGCCAGGAGGGAGGGTGCCATCGGCAGAGGCGTACTCAAAGTATTTAACACCCGGGGCAGATCCTACCTTTGGCACCCCTTCCCCAACAAAGAAACACAAGGGCAAGTATATTTTTAACAGTAAGTACTATCATAAAAGTGTCCGATGGCACCCCTCCAGGCTGTCACCCGGGGCGCACCGCCCCAAGCACCCCTTAGTACGCCACTAGCCGTCGGGCACTTATGACAGTACTTTATTGTATAAACATTTAATTGCGAGCATAATATATCTTTTATTTGTGTTTATTTATGGGGGTGCCAAAGGCAGAATCGGCTCCAGGTACGCCCTTGAAAGCACAGTAACTCCTTGAACAGATTGGATGAGCGATTAGATCGCCTTCCTCTCGCGATGAAGTGAGCGGGTTCCAGGATCGAAACCTGGTAGCGTCACGCTCCAGTCTACCGAGCTGTAAATGGGTGCCTGACTCTGCTCTTGAGTTAGAGAACAGAAGGCAGCGAAGAAGGTAACTGGCCACCTCACCTAACAAAAAATAAACAGGACCTAGTATGTGATGTGTCTAACACTTCACTCCCCTACGGCAGTATCGACTATGGGACTACCTTGACCTTCCATGATACACCGTATAACACCCGGGGGTCTCTGAGAAGACAAAGAATGAATAAAGCTTCTGCTCGCTTAGACATGTCGTAAGAAACGACCAAAATGAGGTTGTTCACAGGACTGGCATCATCATGATGTCAAACACATTGCTAACATGAGGTTGTTCACAGGACTGGCGTCATCATGATGTCAAACACATTGCTAACATGAGGTTGTTCACAGGACTGGCGTCATCATGATGTCAAACACATTGCTAACATGAGGTTGTTCACAGGACTGGCATCATCATGATGTCAAACACATTGCTAACATGAGGTTGTTCACAGGACTGGCATCACCATGATGTCAAACACATTGCTAACATGAGGTTGTTCACGGGACTGGTATCATCATGATGTCAAACACATTGCTAACATGAGGTTGTTCACAGGACTGGTATCATCATGATGTCAAACACATTGCTAACATGAGGTTGTTCACAGGACTGGTATCATCATGATGTCAAACACATTGCTAACATGAGGTTGTTCACAGGACTGGTATCATCATGATGTCAAACACATTGCTAACATGAGGTTGTTCACAGGACTGGTATCATCATCATGTCAAAAAAATTGATAACATGATGTTGTTCACAGGACTGGTATCATCATGATGTCAAACACATTGCTAACATGAGGTTGTTCACAGGACTGGTATCATCATGATGTCAAACACATTGCTAACATGAGGTTGTTCACAGGACTGGTATCATCATCATGTCAAACACATTGATAACATGATGTTGTTCACAGGACTGGTATCATCATGATGTCAAACACATTGCTGTCACGTGGGTTTTTATCATTAAATTACCTACATCTTCTTCCTATTCTGTCACCCGCATCCTTTTATTTTATTATCTGTCCGTACTTGTTTTTCCTGTAATTTTTTCGCATCACACGTTGCGAAAAATATATTTCTTTCCCATCATCGTTTTTCTTTCTCATACTGACTAGTAACATTATTGCATCAGATGTCAGTCGCGCAGATAGCTGTGAATATACGGTTCTCGCCAGACATACGTCTGCAGTTTCCCCGGCCAAGAGCGCGACCCGACCAGATTTCTGGGAATGGGGTGTGAGAAATTCGTTTCGCTGGACATAGAGCAGACTTTTGGTCTACCATTTTTTCACCTGTCACTAGCTTAAGGTGTCAAACCCGGCATCTGTACGACGCAGTTGTAGACGGTTGTCTGAGATTTGCAACTGTCACGCGCATTTCTCGGTCACTGGTGGCAGTTACGTCACGCGTTAAGCTGACGTAAATGTTGGGAGTAGGGGAGATAATTTCGCTTGGCGAAATAAGTTTGGGCCCTTTGTCTGATTTTAAGATATTGGCCCGAGTTTGAAACTTTAATTTCATTCTCGCTCCTATATTCGCAGTAGACAGGTTGTTCGAAACAGAATAGCTGTTAGCGAAGTTTCTCAGTTTGTTTCGGCAATTTGTCGAACTTCTAGACTTCCTTAAATATTCAGCATATAATTCTTAAGTTGTGCGACTCCCTGTAGTTCTGTGTGAGGTAATATATATTATATCTAGTATTTTGTGAAATGATAAAGTGTTAAGTCGCTTATTTCATATTTCACTAGTTAGATTTTGCGCAGAGTGCCAAATTTATATAGTCTGTATTATTTTCTAGTGACGTGTTTCAGTGGATAGCAGAATAAATTATATCTTAGCTTACTAAACAATAATGTAGCTATAATGAAGTTAATTTTACTGCTAAGAAATCAGACGAGATCATATTTTTCTAAACTAACTTACAAATGCTAGAAACCTCATGAGATGTTGACGGAACACGCACGTGTTTCTAAATTCATGGGGATTGATGATTTCTTTTAAGATATAACTTACTTTACGGGAAATTTAAATGATAAGTCAAGCAGTACACTTGCGGTTTAATAATGTAAGTTATAGTGGGTACATATTGTAAATTATTTGATATGTGTTCTTTCTTTTATATAGTGAAACGGTGGTACCCAACTTTACCAGCGTTCTAGTACGTGAACTTTATTTGGGAAGAAACAAATCACTTTCATTACCTGAACTGTAACAGTTAAATGAAGTAAGAGGCCTTCGCGCCAGAATTAATTCTTCCAGAATAACTCTTCAGTACAATTCAGCCCGTTGTGGCAAGCAAAGATCAGAAACATTCCGACAGAGTTTTGACTAGTACTGTGGTGACCAAGTATAGTAACTTCCTGAAAGTAGACACCGATCTGACATTCCTTAAATTCTAGAAACCAAAGCTAATGACATTGTGCTCTGCTAACTTTCGTGCCTGGACAATATTTTATGTGACTTAATCAGACATTCGAAAAATTAGAACACCCAAGGAATCGTTCCCTGAGAGTTTAGTACGTCTTTTGGAACTGGGGATTTCTTGGTCAAGGACTGCATTTTCGGGTCTGTGTGAAGGTCCTAGAATTTATTATGTTCCCAGAGGCAGCGAGCAAAGTTGTGAGTATAACTGTCTACCCATGGCCATGGCTGAATGAATGAGTGTACGCAGATCAGAGTGTTATTTTACAGTTGTAATATTGTCATCCATTTACTGTCTTAATTCTTTTTTTGTTGTTTAACCTGCAGAATTTGTTACTATTTGCTAGAGTTTCTTTACTTCTTAGGCTAAATCAGATTATTCAACTCTGTGCATACATTTACGAGAAAAGAAGAAAAACTCTTAGCCTAAACCCTACGTATCTATAACTCTTTGGGCCATCATCTGTTCTCTTAACGGGGCTGTGGGCTAAACCTAGAGCTAAGATTCTAACGGGCTATCATCCTTGTAGCATTTTCTTAAATTTTATGACTATTTGTATATGTTTTTTTCCTTGATGTAAGTTTTGGTGTTGTGAGAAATTTTGATATGATAATTAAAATATCTCTCTTGAACAAAAAAATCAGTGCGTTGGTCAGCTCGATCCCAATTATCTGTATATCATTGTTATAGTTTTCCCACGTCGGTGCGTTTACCTGTCGTCACGTGTATGTGCGTGCCCGTGAGTAGATAGAGATTTATGTAATATATATCTGTGGTTTAGACTGTCAGACATTTTAAAAGCGGTCGTAGATGATAGGTGAGAGAGATAAGATTATCTCGATTCTCAAAGACAGCCTCTATATCACATTCTATCATCTCACGTGTGGAAATTCTATTGCTCTTCTCCAGCTCTCACTGTGACTATCACTCATTCCAACCTATTCAGAAGGGACCAAACCCAAGTCTTAATACTCCTATCTAAAATCTACGACAAATGGTCGCTCGTTACCGGGAATTGAACCCAAAATCCTAAGGCGATACGACAAAATGGGTTCTCGTCCGTAGGATTTTTGAACTTAGAATAGGAAGACGAGTACGACAAATGGTCGCTCGTTACCGGGAATTGAACCCAAAATCCTAAGGCGATACGACAAATGTGGTCTCGCCCGACGGATTTTTGAACTTAGAATAGGAAGACGAGACGACAAATATCAGCTCGTCTTTAAGATTCTTTATTCTGATATAGAGAAAGAGTGTGATGTCTTGTGAGTTGTTATATCTTTAAATAATTTATCCCCTAGACTAACGATCTGTTTATGGGCGTGCTCACCACACAAACTGATAAGTTTTTTCCACAGCATTTTGAATAATATACATTTGGTTTACAGGTTGATTCTGTCGGAATACATGTTAATTAATGATTTTGTAATACTAAACGCTGGTAAAGTGGTGAGTGTATAACATTCACTGGGTTTTGAAGAAGTAGGTGTTTGAGCAAAAGCTAAGGAGTGCGTTTCGGACTATTTGTCCAGATTAATTGCCTCCCTTACCCTAACTGTCTTCAGGGGTAAACTTGATAGTGGATTTAAAATTAAGGGATTATTTTTCTCGTTAATTTTTGCAATAATTATTTTGCTTTTCCACTGTAGCAACTTATTTTTCAGAAGTAATCTTAACTACCATTTAGTTGGCGTAGTCGTGTTTCGCATTAGGTGCTTTATTGCCGATTAATAGCAGCGATAGTTAGATTTTTATTTTTTGAGGAGGTATCCCAGGGTTAAATATATCATCTTTTGATTTTTTGGTAATTTTTTTCTCGTAAGTGGTAGGAACCAGTGTATCCTTTTTCCTATTTTCGTTCTCCACTAGTCTCATCACTGACCTAATATGGCCGAGAGGGCAAAGCTTAGACAACTCCTCAGGGACGAAGCGAGAGAGGAGGGACTGGAAGGAGAGGAAGCGAAAGCATTTGTCAGAGACGAACTTGAGAGATATGATGCGGAGAGGAAAGCAGCGGAAGCTAAGGAAAAAGCAGCCGCAGATTTACAGCAGAAGAAGATGGATGAGGAAATGGAAATCCGCAGGATGCAGCAGGAGGAACGAGAGAAGGAGAGACAGCATGAGGAAAGAGAGAAGGAGAGACAGCAGGAGAAGGAGAGGGAACAGAGACAGCAAGAGTTAGCTCTCAAAACTCTAGAGTTCCAAAGCCGTGGTGCTGCCTCTACCTCCAGCAATGGAGAGTCTTCTCCTCATTCCTCCTTAACTGATCCTTCTAACACTCAATCTACTCATCTCACTGCTATGTCTTTTCCGCTAGAGCCTTTCCCTTGTCCTAATGAGAAGATTGACACTTGGCTAGAAAAATTTGAGAAAATTTCAACTCTGTACGGTTTAGAGAGGTCGCGTTGGAATATAAAACTTTCCCAGGCCCTAAAAGGTTCTGCTTATGATGTTTATTCTAAGCTGGAAAGTAGCCAACAAGACGATTACGATGTGTTGAAGAAAGCGTTACTGGAGCGCTTTGAAATGAACGCTCGCAAGGTTTTGCAACTGTTTCGCAACAGCCGGAAAGAGAATTCTGAAACTTTTCACCAGTTCTCATCTCGTCTAAAGGGATATCTAACAAAGTGCCTTGAGCTTTCACAGCTCCCCTCTACCTATGAAGGTCTTGAGGAATTTGTTTTAACAGAACAAATAAAGAACACTTTGTCTGCTGATACCCGGAGATTTCTCGCTGAGCAGGGGGCAGAAAAACTTGAAGACATTTTGGAAAAGTCTGAGCGTTACCATAATGCGCTGGCTGAACTACCGGCCACAAAGCGGAAACCGACAGAGGAGCATTTTCGAAAACATAACCTAGAGCAATCTTCTCAGGCTTCTAACCTAAATAACCACAGAGAAACTGGACCTCAAAACCCCCCTCCTGAAAAATCCAAGTTCTACAAGAACAAGTACCCCAACCACCCCAAACAGTCTGATCAACCCGACCGCCCTACATGGCAGCGTAGCCAGAAAGGACAAGGTGGCAAAGGGAGAACCCCTGAGCACGGGACATATGATCAGACCGAGCATACCGAGCCGAAACGCATCGGATGCTTATTGACAGTCTCGCAAGGCGGAATTGTTGACAGTGATTCCAAACCTGTTGGGGATAGACCCTCAACGCGAGGTACTGTTATTTTGAACGGTTCTCAAACTTCTTGCTTATTTGACACGGGGCTTTAATACGATTGCATTGTTGCCAGAAAGCTGGTTAAACCCGGTCAAGAGACAGGAGAGACCGTCAAACTTTGTATAGTTCGCAAGAGTGATGCACTTACAGCGCTTCCCATCACATTGGTGGAGATACACTCTGACTTTGTCAGAGGCGTGATCAAAGCGGCTGTTATGGATGATCCCATCTACCCAGTCATACTTGGCGGGAGATACGTGTGTATTGGGAAACCGGAAGAGCCGATTGTGGCAGCAGTAACTACAAGAGGGCAAACCAACAAGGAACGGGAGCCTGCGCCTAATTTGTTACCTATGGAACTTAAAGAAGCGCAATACAAGGACCCTACTTTGGCACCCTGCTTTAGGAAACTGCCCAGGGCTAAGGTACCCAGACAGCACGGGGACATTTTTTCTAAGGATGGCGTACTTTATCGGAGAACGGGCAAGCTTGACCAAGGTTGCAACTAGCTCCTAGTACCGAAACAGTACAGAAGCCAAATCCTAGAAATGGGGCACTCTCTTCCCTTCAGCGGACATATGGGACAGAACGCCACAAACCAACGTATAACCACTCATTATTGGTGGCCAGGAGTAAATACTGATATTATCAGATATGTCAAATCCTGTGCCCAGTGCCAACGTGTACCACCCAAGCAACGGACACCCCCAGTCCACATGGGTGAAATGCCAATAGTGGGAACACCATTCGAACGGGTTGTGATCGACATTTTAGGGCCTTTCGAAAGGACTAAAAGAAGGAACAGGTTTATCCTGACCTTAGTCGATACATGCACTTTATGGGCAGAAGCTATCCCGCTAACATGCGCAGATGCCAAGCATGTCGCAGAAGCCCTCGTGCAGATTTTCACTCGGTTGGGATTCCCTCAGCAAGTGTTGACGGATAATGGATCTCCATACCGAAACCTGTTGATGGATGAGATCGTTAAGATCTTGAGGACCCAGCACATCCACACCAAGCCATATACTCCGGCCGGAAATGGGCTCGTGGAACGTGTTAATGGAAACCTCAACATGATGTTAAGTAAACTGGCACAAGTGAAACCTAAAGATTGGGATCTCTGTATTCCTGCAGCTTTATTTGGCTACAGAGAATCTTCTCATACTTCCACAGGATTTCCGCCAGCTACACTCTTATTCGGCAGACCCATTAAGGGCCCGCTTGAAGCCTTACTTCAGTCTCTGACAGACGAGAAGGCTGATGAGACAGTTGTCTCAGCCAGTAAATATGTGTCGGTTTTAAAGGAACGGTTGAAACTAGGGTGGGACCTAGCAACGACTAACTTTAAGCGAGCACGCACCAAGCACGCTAACCGATACAGGAAAGTCGCGGAAGAGAGAGAACTGGAAGCAGGAGAGAAAGTTTTGGTGTTGCTCCCTACCGAGAACAACCAACTGAAGATCGGATGGCAAGGGCCGTTTACCGTCCTGAAAAAGATTTCTAAGGCTAACTACCAGATCTCTATTGAAGGAAAGGAGAAGGTTTTAGACTTAAATCTCTTAAAGAGATACTTGGAAAAACCAGTGCCAACCTCCGACCATCTCCTGACGATCGCCAAAACTGACGAAGATGACGATAGTGGCAGGGATATTCCACCGCTATCACAGGAAATCTTTCAAAAATGTCAGAAGCGGTGACGCTCTTTCAAGCGCGCATGGGAAACATTCCAGAGAAAGGAAACTTTGGGAGTAGACTTGAGTAGGAATTGGACAGAGATGGAGGGGGAAGATGAGAGGGAAGAAGACAGACACCCCGAAGCTACGGTTATAGGAAATTTAATTCCATAACGTAGACATGGAGTGCTTCCATATCTTAAGGGGGGACGTCCTGTCACGTGGGTTTTTATCATTAAATTACCTACATCTTCTTCCTATTCTCTCACCCGCATCCTTTTATTTTATTATCTGTCCGTACTTGTTTTTCCTGTAATTTTTTCGCATCACACGTTGCGAAAAATATATTTCTTTCCCATCATCGTTTTTCTTTCTCATACTGACTAGTAACCTTATTGCATCAGATGTCAGTCGCGCAGATAGCTGTGAATATACGGTTCTCGCCAGACATACGTCTGCAGTTTCCCCGGCCAAGAGCGCGACCCGACCAGATTTATGGGAATGGGGTGTGAGAAATTCGTTTCGCTGGACATAGAGCAGACTTTTGGTCTACCATTTTTTCACCTGTCACTAGCTTAAGGTGTCAAACCCGGCATCTGTACGACGCAGTTGTAGACGGTTGTCTGAGATTTGCAACTGTCACGCGCATTTCTCGGTCACTGGTGGCAGTTACGTCACGCGTTAAGCTGACGTAAAAGTTGGGAGTAGGGGAGATAATTTCGCTTGGCGAAATAAGTTTGGGCCCTTTGTCTGATTTTAAGATATTGGCCCGAGTTTGAAACTTTAATTTCATTCTCGCTCCTATATTCGCAGTAGACAGGTTGTTCGAAACAGAATAGCTGTTAGCGAAGTTTCTCAGTTTGTTTCGGCAATTTGTCGAACTTCTAGACTTCCTTAAATATTCAGCATATAATTCTTAAGTTGTGCGACTCCCTGTAGTTCTGTGTGAGGTAATATATATTATATCTAGTATTTTGTGAAATGATAAAGTGTTAAGTCGCTTATTTCATATTTCACTAGTTAGATTTTGCGCAGAGTGCCAAATTTATATAGTCTGTATTATTTTCTAGTGACGTGTTTCAGTGGATAGCAGAATAAATTATATCTTAGCTTACTAAACAATAATGTAGCTATAATGAAGTTAATTTTACTGCTAAGAAATCAGACGAGATCATATTTTTCTAAACTAACTTACAAATGCTAGAAACCTCATGAGATGTTGACGGAACACGCACGTGTTCCTAAATTCATGGGGATTGATGATTTTTTTTAAGATATAACTTACTTTACGGGAAATTTAAATGATAAGTCAAGCAGTACACTTGCGGTTTAATAATGTAAGTTATAGTGGGTACATATTGTAAAATTATTTGATATGTGTTCTTTCTTTTATATAGTGAAACGGTGGTACCCAACTTTACCAGCGTTCTAGTACGTGAACTTTATTTGGGAAGAAACAAATCACTTTCATTACCTGAACTGTAACAGTTAAATGAAGTAAGAGGCCTTCGCGCCAGAATTAATTCTTCCAGAATAACTCTTCAGTACAATTCAGCCCGTTGTGGCAAGCAAAGATCAGAAACATTCCGACAGAGTTTTGACTAGTACTGTGGTGACCAAATATAGTAACTTCCTGAAAGTAGACACCGATCTGACATTCCTTAAATTCTAGAAACCAAAGCTAATGACATTGTGCTCTGCTAACTTTCGTGCCTGGACAATATTTTATGTGACTTAATCAGACATTCGAAAAATTAGAACACCCAAGGAATCGTTCCCTGAGAGTTTAGTACGTCTTTTGGAACTGGGGATTTCTTGGTCAAGGACTGCATTTTCGGGTCTGTGTGAAGGTCCTAGAATTTATTATGTTCCCAGAGGCAGCGAGCAAAGTTGTGAGTATAACTGTCTACCCATGGCCATGGCTGAATGAATGAGTGTACGCAGATCAGAGTGTTATTTTACAGTTGTAATATTGTCATCCATTTACTGTCTTAATTCTTTTTTTGTTGTTTAACCTGCAGAATTTGTTACTATTTGCTAGAGTTTCTTTACTTCTTAGGCTAAATCAGATTATTCAACTCTGTGCATACATTTACGAGAAAAGAAGAAAAACTCTTAGCCTAAACCCTACGTATCTATAACTCTTTGGGCCATCATCTGTTCTCTTAACGGGGCTGTGGGCTAAACCTAGAGCTAAGATTCTAACGGGCTATCATCCTTGTAGCATTTTCTTAAATTTTATGACTATTTGTATATGTTTTTTTCCTTGATGTAAGTTTTGGTGTTGTGAGAAATTTTGATATGATAATTAAAATATCTCTCTTGAACAAAAAAATCAGTGCGTTGGTCAGCTCGATCCCAATTATCTGTATATCATTGTTATAGTTTTCCCACGTCGGTGCGTTTACCTGTCGTCACGTGTATGTGCGTGCCCGTGAGTAGATAGAGATTTATGTAATATATATCTGTGGTTTAGACTGTCAGACATTTTAAAAGCGGTCGTAGATGATAGGTGAGAGAGATAAGATTATCTCGATTCTCAAAGACAGCCTCTATATCACATTCTATCATCTCACGTGTGGAAATTCTATTGCTCTTCTCCAGCTCTCACTGTGACTATCACTCATTCCAACCTATTCAGAAGGGACCAAACCCAAGTCTTAATACTCCTATCTAAAATCTACGACAATTGCTAACATGAGTTTGTTCACAGGACTGGTATCATCATGATGTCAAACACATTGCTAACATGAGTTTGTTCACAGGACTGGTATCATCATGATGTCAAACACATTGCTAACATGAGGTTGTTCACATGACTGGTATCATCATGATGTCAAACACATTGCTAACATGAGGTTGTTCACAGGACTGGTATCATCATGATGTCAAACACATTGCTAACATGAGGTTGTTCACAGGACTGGTATCATCATGATGTCAAACACATCGCTAACATGAGGTTGTTCACAGGACTGGTATCATCATGATGTCAAACACATTGCTAACATACACCACCACTGCAAGAGCACATACGAGGGACGGTCAAAAAGTAATGCCTCGTAATTTTTAATTTCATTCAATAGGCAAGAAAACAGATAAAATTCACATTGAAATGTAGCCCCAAGTCTGAACTTCAAAAATTTATTTCTCAATGTAGTCTCCGTTATTTGTTACAGTTTTTGTCCATCTTCTCACAAGGGCATGTATCCCCGCACGGTAAAAATGTGTGTCCTTTTTCCTAAACCACTGGCATACGGCGCGTTTAAGGGTCTCGGTGTCCTCAAATTGATGTCCGCGAAGATCTTCTTTCAGTGGTCCAAACAGATGGAAGTCAGAAGGTGCAAGATCGGGACTGTAAGGGGGATGTGGTAATAATGTCCAGCCAAATTCTGCAATCGTATCAATGGTGCGTTTAGCGGTGTGTGGCGTGGCATTATCGTGTAACAGTAGTGCAGTTCTCTGATCTTTTAATGGGTAAAGTCGCCGAAGACGACATCTAAGCTTCTTCAAAGTATCAATGTAACGGTCTTTAATGATGTTCTGGACACTGCCTTTACTAATGGAAGAAAGTTCATCCAGTGTTACCCGACGGTCACCACAAATGATGCCATCAACTCGATGAATGTTGTGTGGAGTCACTGCGGTAGACGAACGGTCAGTCCGCTTTGATTCAGCCATTGAGGATTGACCTACTTCAGCTTCGTCACAACGATGTACCCAACGTCGGACAGTGCTAACATCCACTGTTGAATCTTTATAAACATTTTTCAAACGTTCGTGGATGCGAATTGGGGTCTCGCCTTTAGCATTGAGGAATTCTATGACATAACGTTGTTTTAACCGAACGTCTTTGGCAGCCATTTTTAAACTGTTACAGTGGTGCCACCTGTTACTGAAACAGGTTGGTAATGCTATACAGTGCAGAAGAGTGTTTGAGGAATCCTGCTAAATTTACAAATTGCACACCGATGCAGTATTTACATACATAAAAAATATGAGGCATTACTTTTTGACCTTTCCTCGTACATGCATTTGCGCAGGTTTCCGGCGAGGAGACCAGCTACAGCGGTGGTGGCTCCATAATCCGTCTGGAGCGAAAATGGAAATTAATAAATGCTACAAAAGGCTGCTGTTGGGGCAACAGTTAAACTCTGGCATCGAATAACCCTTGTGACAGTTCCCTCTTTCAGACAACAAATACGTTAATAATAGGAGACAGATAAATACAGTCCACTTGTTTGGTTTGGTTTTCAGGACTATCTTCACTGCACACGGACAACTCCATCAGTGCTCCGATCTCCTCCCATAGATCACACAAGGAGGATCTCAGCACAGTGCACGAACTCCGAAGCACCGACGAGAATCCGATTGTGTGTAAATAGGAATCACACATTATGTAAATATTTTTGTTGGGGGTAGGTTTCTAATTTTTTAAATTTTGCCAGGACAGCGGCCTGATAGGCCTACTCTTTACGATTTCTAACTGCCGTGAGATTTTTAACGTGCGCAACTTGCACACAGGTGACATCATTAAGATCACTGGTTCTGAAAATATTTTTTCCATAAATTATATTCCCTAAACTGGGAATCGAACCCGCTACTTCTAAAACTCTAGGCGGACGCCATACCTCTTAGATGCTCCGACCCCCATACATACAGTCCACTATAATGTACAAATGATGAATACTTTAAAAGAATAATTCGCTTAAATTTAAATGTCAATGTCATGTTGAGGAAGAATAATAATTTATCAGTACACCTCTAACTGCTTACAAATTTAAAAAAGTCTCGAGACGACCTAATTATTTCAGTTTGCCATGATGGTCTATATCGACGCGGCAAAACTAATATGATTTCTTGTAACAATTGCATACAATCATGGATAGCAATGAAATGAAATTTTATAAAAAGATATTAAAAGTATTAAGAAGAAAATAGTACAAGATGACTATTAGTACAGATAAAAATAAATACAGACAAGAGTGTGTACATTCAATTGGCATCATAATTTTGCCCCAGAGTTTCGATATTAGTGACGATTTTAAAGTTTCCGAGCTTTCCAATGATGAGAAATAACACCACAGTACGGTAGTGCTTGCCTAAAAGATTTCGTTACAGTTGAGGTGAAAAAACACCCATTTGTTACCGGGGCCCGAAAGGGGAGCAACGAATAGTAACACAGTACCCTACAATGCATGTCGTAAAAAGGGACTAAGGAGGGTTGGGCATGGGGCTGGTTACCCCATCCCGTAAAACACTTTTTACCAAAAAAACTTCAACAGACATGGACAAGTCAAATACAGAATATAAATCAACTCACTCGCCCAAGACAGAAGAAAGTCCTCTGGAAAGGAGGCGCATGAAGCAACCCAGAGAAAGCCGAAAGGAGTCTGGGTTGCCGACTAACTTTTTTTCGTCTAGGAAAATCTTCAGGATTGGCACCTAGAATGTTCGCACTCTATGTGAACAACGGAAAACTGCACAGGTAGAAGCAGAAATGCAATTACAGGATTGATATCCAGGGTCTCTTCGAGACACTGTGGACGGGCATAGAGAAGAGGAGCAGCAAGGTTTAAATCAGCCAAAAAGAAAATAAATATAAACATCATCCAATGTTTTGCACCAACAAATGATAAAGAAGAATCTGAGAAAGAAGACTTTTACACCAGACTACAAAATGTCTTGGACAAAAAGAAAAGAAAGGACATCACAATTTTGATGGGGGACCTAAACGCCAAAATAGGAACAGGCTTTGAAGAAATCACGAGAAAGCATGGATTAGGTATGATGAACGAGAATGGGGAACAATTAGCTAACTTCTTTGCTTCAAATCAACTAGCTATAGTAGGAAGCATATTCCCACATAAAAGAATACATAAAGCAGCATGGATATCACATGACCACAGAACTGAGAATCAGATTAATCACATATGCATAAGTAAGAAGTTTAGGTCATCATTGCATCATGTAAAATTATGTAGAGGAGCAGATGTGGTATCAGACAACCATCTTGTGTTGGCTAAAACAAAATTAAAACTCAGCATATAGCTATAGACAACAGTATAATGTGGGATATCAAAGAAATCAGAAAATAAGAGAAAAATTTTCAATTACAGTACAGTATCCAACAAATACCAAGTACTCCAACAGCTGAAGATGAAGCAGATACAGAAGACCACTGGCAATAAATAAAAAATATAAGGAACGAGACATGTGAAGAAGTACTGAGAAAAAGAGAACATCAGCACAAAGCATGGTTAACAAAAGAAACCATTAGCAAGATTGTGGTAAAGTGGGATGTTATAAATATTTATAGGGGACTTAGTGTACTGACTGAGATCAGCTGTGAAGGTATCTGTATCTAATAAGGGTAGTGTATTACAGATGACCTTACTTGCTACCACATATTTATACCTCAGTCAGAATTATTCTGGAATATTGTGATGACTACGTTGAATGTCTAGGGTATGTATATGATGAAGTGTAAGTCACAACAACAACAGACAGATAAACAATTTAATTTATTCCACCACACTTGACAACACTGTGACACTCACACACATGTAACATTCTATAAGACTATCTTAAATGAGTCACTGGTAAATTTTCAAATATCAATATGTATTAAGTACTTTTCATTAATATATATGTGTCCTGATTCAAATACAAAGTGAACCAGGAATCACAATCAATTTTAATTACAAGTTATATGTACAGGATGTATCAATATGAATCTTGTAGTGACATATTTTATTAATATTATCCTATGTGTGTCAGTTGTGTAGTAGTAATATGAGGTAATACTGGTTTTGTTTTATCAAGCTATGTTGTTATTTGTCATCATGACTTCAAGTGTTTGTTTCTGTTGGAACTAGTATTGGAGATGTTCTCAGTTCCGTTCATTAAAACAATTAATTTCCCCTCTTATTTTTATACAATGTCAGTTTAAGATGGGGTTACATAATGTTGAGCTCCGCTGGCCACATAGGCTTATCTTTCGTGATGGCGGCAGGAAAAGACTCCTCTGCTCGATTGCTCCCCTGTGTTCTGGAGACACCTCACTGTTTGCTATATGGACCAAGGAGTATGCTGTCCGCCTCTGGATTCAGCAAAGCTCTGACCAGGTGCTGCTCAATAGCTTTAGGACCACGGTCCCTGAAACAAGAAGGTTGTACCTCCTACTTCAGAACTAATTTATACTCTATTTCTACACTGAGCACAATACATAACAAACACTGAGTTCAGAGCGGTAGGCCAACTGCTATCTTCATCTGAAACAATTTTCACCAGTATATTCCTCCCTAATGGTTACTACGCCTCTGCAATTCCAGCATTATTTCTTTCTAGTCGATAAGATAGGTGTCATTGTACTGTTTGGCAATTCCATGTAGTTTTACTTTCCTCCGACACCTTCTGTTCAGGTTGGAGCATTATATAGGCCTTGCCTCATGTTCGCTACTGAACTACACATATATATACAGACATAAATTATCAATTTACATTCAATTTTCCTTAAAAGATATCAAATATTTCAAGCTTACCACAATTCATGGAAATAATACAGAATTACGTTGACTGGCACTGAATATAGCACAATTTCGATCTGCCGATGTCCCAGGCTTTTATTTAGAAAAATATGCACTGGTGCTCAACGCACTGGTTCTGTAGTAAGTTTATTTGCAAATGTTGTGCTGACCTGACGCCTCTAATTGACTATATTGGCAGGTCTAACCAATCGTGCCATGTTTACCCAATCGTTTGAAAAAAAGTACTCCTACTCCCGTTTCCCCTGACAACAAAAGATAGTATTTATAGCCCGACTAATCGTGTTTAGCCTTACATTTCTTGCGCTCCAATCAAATCGGATTTAACATGGAGACCCATTTCCCGTACAATGGTGGGGTGAAAATCTGCCACTGAGCGATTCTGATTCTAGTGTTGTCTGACACCCTCACTATTTTCTTTTGGCTATAATTTGTCAATTCCTAGACTATTTGCGTAACACTCAACATATTATTTGTCAGCAAGTCCTAAGGAACCCAAATATATAAGTTTAAAGGAGCTAAGTGGCTGCGTTCAAAATATGCACTTTCTTCTACCTCCTGTTTACTTCGAATACGATGTGGTGTCTGGGTACTGTAATGTTTTCAAACGTAAACCAGTATAATGTCATATTTCCTAATAAGAATTTTCAGGTTTTTAAAAACTAACTCTCGTATGGGTAGTGTTTTTTTATCACTGTCGATTTGAAAAAAGCTAGTGCATGTGGCCTTCCACGCGTGATGGTAGTAATTGTGTATCGCGCGACTGTGGTAGTATTGCCTGCGTTCCGGCTTTCAGCCCCTTCCTTCTCTCTATCCTTTAGTCCATCTGTCTTTCGTTTTTTGGTAACGTAGTGTATAAAATGACATGAATGGAATTTTAAATCTAGGTCATCTTGCGTATCTCAAGGTTTTTCTTAGAAAGGCAGTACACGTTTTATCGTAGAGGGCGGTATTGAAGCAGTAGGCCTTTACTATCAACGTGAAACGTTACAATTTGCAGACGAAGTAGAAAACAAGGGGGATTTCGAGTACAGTCATTGTGACAGCACTGTTCTTTACCATTCTTCTTTCCGTTTATTGAATTTATGTGTTAGGCTTTACATTTTCCTGATAATTTATATATGTGGATTAGAATTTTTCACGACATCTCCCCTCTTAAAACAGACATCTTATGTCAGTCCTTTATTCTATATACACATAGATAAATGTAAGTCAACTTGACTTTACTCTGCTGTAGTGCTATCATGGTTTTATGTAGTTGGGTCCATTCAGAGTAGGCACTACTCAGGAAATCTGCCTCAGACCTCTACAACCAATAATATTTTTCGGTTATGTTACTGAACAGCCGCAAGTGTGACTGCTTGTCTTAATGCTGCTTCACAACCCGTATTCACCATTTCTCTTCTCTGAGTCTGCGCAATGACATGTCCAGAGAACATTAGATTTTCCTCAAAATGTACGTTATGAGGAGATAACATATACCTGGTGATAGCAGAGTTTTCGTAGGGGATCCCATAATCTTCTTATTAGCCTGTATGAAACATTCGGAATATCCTCAACCAAAGAGGCAACTCAGGGATTCATTACGTTCCTCCGAAATGTTTACATCCAACAATTTTGTCTGATCTCAGGTTTTACTGGAATCTGATAGTAGCCTTTACTCAGATCCACTTTTGAGAAATATTTAGCTTTATTTAGTCTGGCAAACAACTGATTTGTATCCGTCAATGGATCCACCTGTCCTTCTGTAATAGCATTCAGTCTCCTGTAATCTATACAGAGTCTATGTTCGCCAGAGTGTTTCCTTAAAAGTACAACACCGAAACTATATGAAGATTCACTGTGCGAAATAATTCCTTCCTTTAACAAATAGTCTATCTCTTCCTTCAAAGCTCTCTCCTTAGCAAAAGGAATCGAATAGGGTTTCATACATACAGGTGTGGGGTCTATCAGCTTCATATCATATTCCAATAAGTTTGTATGCCCTGGTCGGTCTGTTAACACCTCTGTATGAGTATCTAGAACCTGTTGCACTCTCTCTTTCTGAGTTTTCGTTAAATGTGTACTGATTTTCACCTGTGCCGCTGTCTCACAGGGGTGTAATGGATATTCAAATGATGAAAGTGGTTCCTTTTTCATCTCCATGGCAATGGACAAGGTCAACAAGTGTGTCTCTTCCTGATGTTCTCTTTCCAAATAATTCTTCAGGAGATTCACATGATAGATTTTTTCTTTCCCCTTCTTATCTATCTTATAATTTGTTCTAGACACCTTCTCTAGAACTGTATATGGACCTTGCCATCCAATCTGTAACTTATTCTGACTACCGGGGAGAAAAAGCAGTACCTTCTCTCCCACAGCCAAATCTCTGTCTTTAGCTTTTCTGTTATAATAGGCAGCATGTTTCTTCCTGGCTTGTTTCAAATTTTCATTGGCAAGTTTCCAGCCAGTTTTTAAACGAGTGGTCAGCTCATTCACATATTGGTATGAGGATGTAATATTTTCCTCTGCTTTTTCATCAGTCCACGTTCTTAACAGCGCTACATATAGACCTTTAATTGTGTGGACCTATTTGTCCATGCACC
The DNA here is from genome assembly GCA_024509875.1 of Oreohelix idahoensis. Lineage (NCBI taxonomy): Eukaryota > Metazoa > Mollusca > Gastropoda > Stylommatophora > Oreohelicidae > Oreohelix > Oreohelix idahoensis. The sequence continues at coordinate 129,389 of JAMPIV010000272.1, read as the reverse complement.
GGTATGGTCTCTTCCACTGGAAGCGCTATAGTGATGATTTTTCTTCCCAGAATTATCATCCACAAAACGACCGCTACCAATTCTTCTTTTGGGGCTTTCTCCCCACTTAAAATTCTTGATGAGAGATTTCCTCTCTACATCCTCTTCCTCCAATTTGTTTAAGTCCGATTGAGGGAATTTCGGCTTATCCTGGGGTAAGACATCTTTTTGCACTCTCCGCATAGTGGCCATTGTAAAACAGTTAAGTGAAGCTTGTCCGTGAAAAGGGGCTTCCCATTCCCTTTGGTCCACTTTATCAAATTTATTTTTCCTTGTATTGTCAGGCCTAAGGTTGCCCCGTGGCGTGTCCAGGTCCTGATCAATGTTCCCACTTGTGGGTGTTCCCTCATGTGCTATGCTACACCTTTCTACAAAATTCTCAATGTCCCATCTTGCCTTGGGCCAATAATAATTGTGAGCCACCTTTTGAATGATGGTACCTATTTTCTCATGGTCCCCATCTGGTTTCACATGTAGGCTCCTTATTAATTCTGTCCTATATCTTTTAGGAAGTACCAGCTGTCCCTGACCTTTGGATCTAGCCCCAGTCTTCCTATACATCAACTTGTTTTTCATGTAAAAATCTCCCTTGCCTGGAGTTGTATGACAAGTTGACACTTTCCTGAAACAAGGCTTGAGGGTCTTATCCCCAGCCTGTGCCTTCCTCATCTCTTCTGGAGTGGTATCTAACAGAATATCCTCCTCCTTTCTTGAGGTCGACCTGACCTGAAGGGTGGCCATAACTATAGGGTTCCTTCTGCAACGGTCAGTGTCATGATTGTCCCTCTTACAATTTTTACACCACCTTTTCCCTTGGTTGAAAGATTTTCTTTCATCATATTTCCTTTCATCGAATTGTGGGATTTTATTTTTATTGTCATACCGTGGCCTATCAAATTGGTGCTTACCTTTGTTTTGATCTCTAGGATCAAATTTATTAAAGTTCTGTGGTGCCCTAAAATTATCCACCTGTTTCTTCTTATTACCTGATACTTCTGCCTGAGCTGCTTGATACCTTTCAGCAACATTTAGCAACTCACCCAGCCTCTCTGCACCTTGTTCCATGAGAAACTTTCTCAGGTCTGGAGCCATGGACTCTCTTAATTGTTCTATAAGGACCATTTTCTTAAGATCTTGGGTTTTCCCCAGAGAAGTCCATTTCTCCAAGTATGTCTCTAACCGTGCAGAGAACTGGTGATAGGTTTCACCTGACAGTAGTTTAGCATTCCTACATTTTTTCCTATAAAATTCTGCGTTCTTTTCATATCTTAACAAAAGAGCCTGCTTTAGCATGTCATAATTTTCCTGATCACCTCTGCTCATTTTGGCAAAAACTTCATAAGCTGCCCCACGAAGGCCTTGAGATAACTTTAAGCTCCACCTTTCTCTCTCTAACCCATATGTGGTAGCTAATAGTTCATATCTATTTAGATAGCTCTCAATATCATCGTCTTTCTCAACAAAATGATCTAAATGAAAGTTTATAGCTTAGGTTGAGGCTCCCTGGCTAGCAGTGGCATCAGAGGTAAAGGGACTGGCACCATTTTCAGGAGCATGGCCTTGAAACTCAAACTCCCTTAGTCGTAACTCATGTTCCCTTTGTAATCTCTTCTCCTCCTTTTCTGCTTCCCTCTCTGCAGTCTGTCTTCTTTCCTCGGCTTCCCTTTCTGCAGCCAATCTTTTGTCTTCTCTTTCTGCCTCCAATGCTTTAGCCTCTTTGTCAGCCTCAATCTGCAACCTCTTAGCCTCAGCCTCAATCTGCAACCTCTTAGTCTCAGCCTCTAACTTTCTTTCGGCCTCTTTTTCTAATCTTCTTTCTTCCCGTTCAATATATTTGTCACATTCAGCAGTGACATAAGCAATCATAATTTGCCCGTCCATTCCTAACTCTTTCGCAGTCTGTACAGCAGCAGATCGAAATTTTGCCAAGTCGGCCATTGTCTAACATGCAACTGTAACAATTCAATCTTTTAATAATTATCTAAGGACGTTACAGGCACTGAGAGCTCAACCTTATTTATTTCCACCCAAGGATACCTTTTAATTCTTTACTATTCCCAATATATATATAACAGGAGAAAGTTCAATATCCCTGGAGCGAGACCCCAATATATGTGGTAAAGTGGGATGTTATAAATATTTATAGGGGACTTAGTGTACTGACTGAGATCAGCTGTGAAGGTATCTGTATCTAATAAGGGTAGTGTATTACAGATGACCTTACTTGCTACCACATATTTATACCTCAGTCAGAATTATTCTGGAATATTGTGATGACTACGTTGAATGTCTAGGGTATGTATATGATGACGTGTAAGTCACAACAACAACAGACAGATAAACAATTTAATTTATTCCACCACACTTGACAACACTGTGACACTCACACACATGTAACATTCTATAAGACTATCTTAAATGAGTCACTGGTAAATTTTCAAATATCAATATGTATTAAGTACTTTTCATTAATATATATGTGTCCTGATTCAAATACAAAGTGAACCAGGAATCACAATCAATTTTAATTACAAGTTATATGTACAGAATGTATCAATATGAATCTTGTAGTGACATATTTTATTAATATTATCCTATGTGTGTCAGTTGTGTAGTAGTAATATGAGGTAATACCGGTTTTGTTTTATCAAGCTATGTTGTTATTTGTCATCATGACTTCAAGTGTTTGTTTCTGTTGGAACTAGTATTGGAGATGTTCTCAGTTCCGTTCATTAAAACAATTAATTTCCCCTCTTATTTTTATACAATGTCAGTTTAAGATGGGGTTACATAATGTTGAGCTCCGCTGGCCACATAGGCTTATCTTTCGTGATGGCGGCAGGAAAAGACTCCTCTGCTCGATTGCTCCCCTGTGTTCTGGAGACACCTCACTGTTTGCTATATGGACCAAGGAGTATGCTGTCCGCCTCTGGATTCAGCAAAGCTCTGACCAGGTGCTGCTCAATAGCTTTAGGACCACGGTCCCTGAAACAAGAAGGTTGTACCTCCTACTTCAGAACTAATTTATACTCTATTTCTACACTGAGCACAATACATAACAAACACTGAGTTCAGAGCGGTAGGCCAACTGCTATCTTCATCTGAAACAATTTTCACCAGTATATTCCTCCCTAATGGTTACTACGCCTCTGCAATTCCAGCATTATTTCTTTCTAGTCGATAAGATAGGTGTCATTGTACTGTTTGGCAATTCCATGTAGTTTTACTTTCCTCCGACACCTTCTGTTCAGGTTGGAGCATTATATAGGCCTTGCCTCATGTTCGCTACTGAACTACATATATATATATACAGACATAAATTATCAATTTACATTCAATTTTCCTTAAAAGATATCAAATATTTCAAGCTTACCACAATTCATGGAAATAATACAGAATTACGTTGACTGGCACTGAATATAGCACAATTTCGGTCTGCCGATGTCACAGGCTTTTATTTAGAAAAATATGCACTGGTGCTCAACGCACTGGTTCTGTAGTAAGTTTATTTGCAAATGTTGTGCTGACCTGACGCCTCTAATTGACTATATTGGCAGGTCTAACCAATCGTGCCATGTTTACCCAATCGTTTGAAAAAAAGTACTCCTACTCCCGTTTCCCCTGACAACAAAAGATAGTATTTATAGCCCGACTAATCGTGTTTAGCCTTACATTTCTTGCGCTCCAATCAAATCGGATTTAACATGGAGACCCATTTCCCGTACAATGGTGGGGTGAAAATCTGCCACTGAGCGATTCTGATTCTAGTGTTGTCTGACACCCTCACTATTTTCTTTTGGCTATAATTTGTCAATTCCTAGACTATTTGCGTAACACTCAACATATTATTTGTCAGCAAGTCCTAAGGAACCCAAATATATAAGTTTAAAGGAGCTAAGTGGCTGCGTTCAAAATATGCACTTTCTTCTACCTCCTGTTTACTTCGAATACGATGTGGTGTCTGGGTACTGTAATGTTTTCAAACGTAAACCAGTATAATGTCATATTTCCTAATAAGAATTTTCAGGTTTTTAAAAACTAACTCTCGTATGGGTAGTGTTTTTTTTATCACTGTCGATTTGAAAAAAGCTAGTGCATGTGGCCTTACACGCGTGATGGTAGTAATTGTGTATCGCGCGACTGTGGTAGTATTGCCTGCGTTCCGGCTTTCAGCCCCTCCCTTCTCTCTATCCTTTAGTCCATCTGTCTTTCGTTTTTTGGTAACGTAGTGTATAAAATGACATGAATGGAATTTTAAATCTAGGTCATCTTGCGTATCTCAAGGTTTTTCTTAGAAAGGCAGTACACGTTTTATCGTAGAGGGCGGTATTGAAGCAGTAGGCTTTTACTATCAACGTGAAACGTTACAATTTGCAGACGAAGTAGAAAACAAGGGGGATTTCGAGTACAGTCATTGTGACAGCACTGTTCTTTACCATTCTTCTTTCCGTTTATTGAATTTATGTGTTAGGCTTTACATTTTCCTGATAATTTATATATGTGGATTAGAATTTTTCACGAAAAAGATAGAAGACAGGAAAAACAAGAAAGCAGATTTAAACAGAAGCAAAACCAGAAGTTCCAAAGCCAAGGCTCATGAAGTGTACAAAGAAGAAAACAAAGAAGAAAGAAGAAACATCAAAAGAGACAAGAGGAAGTATAATAAAGAGTTGACAAGAGAAGCAGGAGAGCTGCAGCCAAAGGAAATATATGGGACCTGTACAACAACACAAAGAAGCTAACAGGGAAATATAAGCAAGCAAATGGCCTCATAAAAGATAAGAATGGAAAATTGCTTAGTAATATACAAGAACAAATGAAGATATGGACAGAACATTTTGAAGAACTTCTCAACAGACCAGCTCCAACTAATCCCCCAGACATCCAGCCAGCAGAAGAGGAGCTACAAATCAGCTGTGAACGACCAAATAGAGAAGAAATAAAGAAAGCCATAAAAATCCTAAATATGGAAAAGCAACTGGTCCAGATGGCTGTTGCGTGCATATTTTGACGCACATATTACAAAAATCGATATGGCTATTTAATATGGAAAAAATATAGACATTCATTCATTTGTGTATGGAAATGCTGTCTATGGGAAAAGCGAGAGAATCCATGTTTGATTCACACTTTTGATTATAGGAGTAATCGTTCTTGATATTGATCCAGCGCAAGGATATTGCGCTTACGTTTGTACTTATTTTTTAGGGCCAGAAAATATATTAATTTGCTTATTGTGTTTATGGCCTGAATTCATATGTATTACATATTATTAGTACAAGTAGAATCAGTCCTATATTGTATATTTTGGATGGGTAGGAGGGACTAGATTCTTGTTATTCCGGTCTAGCGGAAGTATGAGTTGTCTTGACAAGTCGTGAGGAGTTCCGATGTACCGTGATAATGGCGGGTACGCATTTTTCAAAGGGCTGGTAGATTCTTAAGGAAATACGATTCATGGAGTGGTTTTCTTCTAAAGGAGATGGTATCTCTACTATAGTTTATGTTAGAGACTCTCCTAAGGTACGGTACAATGTATAATTCGGACTCCATGTATTGCCAGACCCTATTTTGATGATCTCATGTCGATTCGACCTAGATGGAACATTGTGCTTCGTATCGCTAGGGTCGTGATTTTGTATCGACGAAGATGACAGACTTTCCTGCAGCGGTTATGGCTACGTGAATTAACCTGATCACCGTAGAGCTGTATGGAAACATTTATGAAATCATTTATATACCCATTATAAATTAACTCTGGCTTATATTCTCCTTCCTATGAATGAGTGAACGACAACTCAGGGAGGCAGCCATGTTAGATTTCAGTCATCAGATGTTTTGATCACTGCCAAGAGAACAGATTATTTATCCTATTATCGGACAGTGACAGGGAGATCTCAGTCTTGCTAGAAACCCCCTCTTTCGTGGTTTCATAATATATGCTACAAACTATGGACGTCAAATAACTTTAGTTATTTACCGATCTGCCTTCACTGACGCGTTTAGTCAGATAGGGGGATGCGGCCATAATATATCATGACATTGAACTTTTGATGTACTGCCCATTATTTCTGAATGTGTCATGACTTCAGATCTGCTATGTATACCTACAAATTGATATGTCAACATACCATGATGTACTCGTATGTCCCAGTGTGTACGTCTGAATAAATTGAGTAAACAAAGATTCCAGCAGTCTGCATTGGTGCCTTGTAGACACAAGTGTATGAGTGGTTATATTGGTCAGCACACGAACAGTACACCATTCGCGGTAATCACACTCTACACTTCTACTTCATACATACACCATCCTGCGTCGGTTGGAGTGACCAAGTTTAGGGCCTGCTTCCCCTGGAGCCTTTGCCTTCCCTAACTCAGGACTAGGGTGAGTTACCCATTTACAGCTGGGTAGACTGGAGCATGCCTGATCTCAACAACACACCACTCTTCCTTACAGAGCATACCGACTGACACTTTACAGAGTGGAAAGAAGAAAAGAAACTTTACAATGGCATTCCAGCACAGGCCATCAAAACAGATATTGATACCTCTACAGAGATATTATACAAACTACTTGACAAAGTCTGGGGGAGAGAGAGAGGAAATACCAGCAGAATGGAAGGAAAATTATCTGATCAAGTTGCTTAAGAAGGGAAATTTACAAGAGTGCACAAATTATAGAGGAGTAATGTTACTATCAGTGCCAGGAAAAGTATTAAACAGAATCATCCTTGAGAAATTAAAAGAGTCCATAGACAAGAAACTGAGAGATGAACAAGCAGGTTTTCGACAAAACAGATCATGTACAGACCAGATAGCCACATTGAGAATAATAGTTGAACAAAGATTGGAATGGAATTCACCGCTATACATCGGATTCGTGGACTATGAAAAGCCATTTGACAGTGTAGACAGAGAATCACTTTGGAAATTGATGAGGCATTATGGAGTTCCCATGAAGATCATTAACTTAATAAGGAAGACCTATGAAGACATGATATGCAGAGCTCTTCATGAAGGACAACTTTCAGAACCGTTTAGGATTAGAACAGGAGTGAGACAGGGATGCCTCTTGTCTCCATTTCTTTTCTTACTAGCAATAGATAGGGTTATGAAAACATCGACATCACACAACAGAAATGGAATCCAGTGGAATCTGACTAAACAGCTTCATGATCTGGATTTTGCAGATGACTTGGCTCTTCTGTCCCATAACCATAATCTGATGCAAGAGAAAATGAAAATTCTCGATGAGAGGTCACAACAAGTGGGCCTGAAAATACACAGGGAAAAGACAAAGATTATGAGAATAAATGCAAGAAATGATAACAAAGTTGAACTTGAAGAAACACCACTAAAGGATGTAAAATCGTACACATATCTTGGCAGTAATATAGACAAAGTTGGAGGGACAGACAATGATGACAAAATAAGAATACAAAGAAGCAAGAGGAGCTTTCATTGCATTTGGAAACATTACAAGGCAGTCCTTGTTCTGGAATCCACAGGAAAAGAGAGGCAGAGGTAGACCAAAAAACACATGGAGAAGAGAACTGGAAACAGAGGTGAAAATTATTAGAAAAACATGGAAATAACTTGAGCGGATGGCACGGGACAGGAAGACTTGGCATGTGTTTGTTGAAGGCCTATGCTCCTTGGGGAGCTAAAGGGTATTTATTGATTGATTGAGGTGAAAAAGGGGGTGGGAGGGGTGGGGGAGAACAGTGAAATAAAGAACTAATTATATCAAAAGTGACAGAGTTCTCCTATGCATTCTGTAGCGCGAACTGAACACATTCGCAAGTTAATCGCATACTACTTTGAAGATTAAATTAAATATCCAAATAAATACATATAAACCATTCACAAAAACAAATAGAGAATTAAACCATACCATGAATAAAGGTAAAGATAGTCCCATATCAGATACTGCCGCAGGGGAGTGACGTGTTAGAGACTTCACCATACCAGGTACAGCTTTTTAATGAGATGGGGTGACCTTTTCCTTTCCTCGATGCCTTTTCTTTCGCTAGCTCAAGTACCCATTTTCAGCAAGAAACGTACACATTTATTTAGAAGAGAAAAAGATCCTAAACTCAAACACCTTTCAGACGATTGGGAAAAACAGACCGAATGAAAACCAAAAGAGCAACAAAAAAGTATTTGTAGCATAAGCTGGCACCTAAGAAGATCGGCAGCTGAATCTAAAGGAACTTCTTCTTCTTCTTCCTCGTTCGCCCTGAAAAGGACGGTGGTTGCGTTGTGTCTGTTTCCAACGTAGCTGTGATATCTGCACCTTTCGGTCGACACATCCGACTTCTGCACGGCATTTTTTAGGACCGGGTTTGCCTTCCCATTGCGATCCGTACTCGCTCAGCCAGCCTGCACTGCTGCAGACTGTTTCCAGGACCACCACGTGGAGGTGGAGCACGGTCTTGACCAGCTCTGGTTCGCTGGTCCTGACGCAGGCAGTCAAGCTATGTATGAGTCGCTGACTGCGGTCTCTATTGCTGCGTCTTGAGGTCCCGAATCTAAAGGAACTTAAACTGAACCCCAAACACCCACACACTAAATACAATCACATATCCTACTACCTGGACAAGCCGTCTTTTGATGGCAAACCTCACTGCCGTTTGTCCTGCAACATCTTTCTTGTCAACGTCCACGCCAGCATTGGACAACTGATAAATCATAGGAACCCACCTTATTTCGCGGTCAACCGAGGCCGTGCTAGCCACAATGTGGAAATACGATCTGCCCCTGAGAAATCATGAACATTTCGTCAAATGTCTCAATAAACGGCAAACATATGAAACAAAATGGCACAACAAATGTAAAAAAGCTGATTAAGACGTTTAGAACTAAGCATACAAGCGTTTATACGCAACTAATATGAGCTTGTGCATGTGGTTGGCAACCTCATGATGTCAAACAGATAGCCACATAAACCACTACAGCAGAAGCATGTAAATGTTTGGTGCAGGCTTCCTGCAAGGGAACTAACTACAGTTGTGGATCCATGCTCCGCAAGGAGTGCGAGTGAAAATGATGATGATAATACACGTGTTTGATTAAAATGAAAGAACTAAATAAAATAATTATAAGACATGATCACCAAATGAAAACTGAAGCAAAGAATCAGACAAATACTAGTGGAAGACAAAGAGTAAAAAATACTTTGGAGGTGAAAAAGGTATACACTGACTAGCCTATCTACTAGCATCACAAGGCAGTTCTTATGCAGAAACCATTAGGGTAGTAGATATTTTTTTTTTTTTTTAAGAAGCCCTCAAAAACCCATGAACAGAGGACATGAGGCACGAACCGGAAGGACAAGACAGTAATGGACAGTTCTAGAGCTGATAGCTCAAGTTTAAAAACAAAACAATTAGAAGTGACGTCCTACATATATACTGCCGTAGAGAAGTGATGTATTAGAGACTTCACCTGTACTAGCTTGAGCTCTCTTCCTTGCTGTCTTTGCTTTCCCTAGCTCACGGTCATTTACCAATTTTTTTCAATGTAAGTAAATAAATAAAAGGACTACTGTAAAAGTGGTAAGGAAAGTAATATATCAAGTACAAAATAAAACCAAAAAAAATTTTGGCCGACGATGGGTGAATTCCGAAACGTCTCGTGTTTTCTGTATACTTTAATTTATAAAACTGATTCCATACCATTTCATTTTTTTATATTACCTATTTTTACAGCGGGGCAGACTGAAGCATGACGCGACCTGGGTTTGAACTTGGGCCCCAGTGTCTTGAGTACCTAGCGCTCTAACTATTTTGCCATTAGGGCGCTTAGCTATAGATAGGAAAATATTATACATCTTAGTACTAATGCAGTCTTGATATAATTTTAGCACTGAATTCAAACTGCAGGCCTTCACTTTCAAGATTTTTTTTTTTTTTCCTTGCATGAGGTCGCATGTTTTTTCCTCGCATGAGGTCGCATTGGCACACGCCCGACCCGGCCCTGGTCAAGACACATGTCCCAACACAAAAAGACCCAATGACAACATGAGTCACTGAAATGATCTTCTGTGTTCTCACACAAAGGACCTAATGACATAAATGTCACTACTGGTCCCTGTGTCTAGACTTTTTTTTTTTTTTTTCCTCGCTTGAGGTCGCATATTTTTTTCTCGCATGAGGTCGCATTAGTACCCACCCAAACCCGGCCCTGGTCAAGACCACATGTCCCAACACAAGAAGACCCAATGACAAACTGTGTCACTGTAGTGATCTTCTGTGTTCTCACACAAAGGACCTAATGACACATGAATGTCACTGTATTGGTCCCTGTGTCTAGACACATGATCCTAGCCAAAGGCCGGATATTAGGGTGCATGTTCAAATAAAAAAGACCCTTAGGTCTGAATTCATTAATTACTTTCTTTCAAGATTTGACGTGAAGGGGAAATTAGTTAAATAGCAGGTACTGCCATGTGTGAACGGTGGTTTGGTTTTAGAAAAGTAAGTGAGTGTAGAAAAACGGTTTGGAAAATATGAATGGAGTTGTTAAAAGACTGTTCGTCTTTGTTGAAGGGAGGTGATATGTATGGAGGAGTGCTTTGAGCAAAGGGAGGAAACTCCGTGGTTTCCACTTGGAAGATGTAGTAGTTATTTTAGAGTTAACCATATTAAGTGAGTCCAAAATTGTGGTGGGACAAATTTGCATGTAAAGTTTTTCTAATAAAAATTGAAGAGAAGTGTATAGTTTTGAGTCAAATCATCAAAGGGAGATAACTTGGGAATTACGTCCCTTGTAAGTTTTGGTGGGTGAGCAAGAAAAAAATAGGCACGAGAAAGTTGTGGTAGGATGAACACATTTTGTGGAGTGGACGGAAAATGTTAGAACGGGAATTAGTAGAGTCAGATGAGAAACGCGCTGAGCGTGAGTTAGCAAGTGTGTGCTAGATGAGATGGTAGTTTTGGAAGTTCATTAGTGAGTGAAGTTTTTGATATTCATGTCTCTGGAAAACAAGCCATTTTTGATGTGGTTGGCTACTGTGGTTACAGACACGCCATAACAAGAGTTGTTACCAAGTTGTCAAGGTTTTATGTTTTTCCAAGACAGCAGGTATGATTGCAGTTTTATATTGAAGATAGATTTTGTTAGATAAAACAGAGACAGACGTAGTGATCAGGTAAACTGGTAGAAAATAAACATCCCTGGCAGTGTATGCCAGTCTTCTAGCAAGATACACCAGAAGGTCACTAAGTGAAAAGTTATAAAGATAACCTAACCTTTTTAGAAGATCACCCAGGTGACATAGAAGTGGAGAAATTTGACGAGAGCAGATCAGTGACAGATATGTACAAGAATATGATTTTCGGATATTCGCTGAATTGAGAGAAGGTACCAATGGAAATTATATCAAATTGAAATGTGTACAATCTGTGAGATAAATCGCAGAAGAGAGAAGCGGATGCTATTTTATGTAAATAAAACTTTGAAGTTCGTTTTACTGCTGTTGGAGTACAATGTGTCAACAGAGTTAGAAACCATCAACCATCTGTACGTCTTGTCTAACAGTGCATTTCATTACTTGTTTACAGCAGAGTGTTTACATTGTCTGCTCACACATGCTGACCACTGATTAGGGTAGTGATCTGAACCTATAACATCAACACTATACGAACACTATAAAGAAAAGAAAAAACCTTAACCCACATTATCACGGCCACTCGTAGGGGGGGGGGGGGGGGGGGGGGAGGGTTAAATACTTCACTATACTAGGTGCCTAGTTTCGACCATTTGTCTTCCCTGACTCAAGGGCAGAGTCGCCACAGTATTTCGAATGCTGTACCTTTGCCGCAAGAGGCCTTCACTCTAACCAGTAATCTATTCATATTCATTGCCATTTTGCTTCCAAAATTCTCCACTTGATCTCTGTCTGTCTGTCTGTCTCTGTCTGTCTGTCTGTCTGTCTGTCTGTCTGTCTGTTTTTAAAAGAAATATCAGACAGTAAAGAGAGCCCAACAGAAAAAAGTAGCACTGCACATAATGTTACATTCCCATCTCCTGTAACAACTCTACATAATGAAAGCTTACGTTTTCGTGCACGTCAAATGAGGGTTCTCTCCCTGCTTCAGGCACTCCAATACTAGCCGGTTATTGCCCATTAAAATGCATCTGGTTATTGCTGAGGCAGCCATCTTGTCATCTAATGTCTGTTCCGATTTTGACTAAAAATGGAAGAAAGCAGTTCTGGTAAGAATTTGAAACACTACCAACAGAGACAACAGCACGTTTAATGTGAATAGTTCATAACAGTTGTTCAATGATAAGGAAACACAAGGAAAAAAAAACCTATTTATTTAAGTGGACTCACAAAACTAGGTGTGAACGTAAGCCCTCACAGACCCCGCGACGCCGGTTGGGAACTCCATGGTAACAAGGACCTCGCAAAAGTACTTAGTCATACAGTGAGAAAGTAACCCACCAGAACATGACGGTGGGGGCGGGAATAATTATGTAGTCATCTTTCTGCTGCATGTCCTGATGACTACAAATTCTCCTGTGGTCATTTTCTTCCTTTCGAATCTATTTCAACTTCAATGGATCTTTCTAGTCAAACTTATTATGACTTATGGCCAATGGATCTTTCTAGTCAAACTTATTATGACTTATGGTCAATGGATCTTTCTAGTCAAACTTATTATGACTTATGGCCAATGGATCTTTCTAGTCAAACTTATTATGACTTATGATCAATGGATCTTTCTAGTCAAACTTATTATGACTTATGATCAATGGATTTTTCTAGTCAAACTTATTATGACTTATGGTCAATGGATCTTTCTAGTCAAACTTATTATGACTTATGGTCAATGGATCTTTCTAGTCAAACTTATTATGACTTATGGTCAATGGATCTTTCTAGTCAAACTTATTATGACTTATGGTCAATGGATCTTTCTAGTCAAACTTATTATGACTTATGGTCAACTGTCAATGCACCGTGAACAAAATTTAAATGCTCGTGTGCTCTTTTAATGGGTATTCAATTTATCTTTCGCTGTGCAAAGAGCGACTTTTCCATATTTTCCCGAAAAGCGGGCGGAATCGGTTAATATTTTGTTGTAGACGTATAACTTAGACAAATAGTAATATGGGGATAGTAATACAATTTATTGTGAGCTGCTTTAAATGGATTCCATTTTTCTAAGAGAATGTGGAATTCTGCTAGGTCCGGTTCAGCATGTTTTGAATCAAAATTCGTGAGATGAAACTATCTTGGATCACTAACGCTGGCAGCCAAATAAATAAAGAGGGAAACACGAGGCCTGTAAACAGTGAATTAATAATACGCAATGAGAAATAAAAAAATAGAAAACTAGACAACAGAAAAACAACAGAAGTGAAAGATTTACCAGAGACTCGAACCCAAGATAAATCCGAACGACAACACTGCCTCACTACGAGAATTAATCGTGACTATCCACTCTGATAACTAGGCACCAACAAAAATATTGTTTCGTGGACGGAGGTTATTTGCACGATCCCTTCAAGCAACTCCGGATATAGACCTAGGAACGATCCAGGTTACTTATAGACGCAATCACTGCTGAAGCTTTCCTATTTAACAGTATAGGCCAGATTACACAAGACAAAGACAACACTGTGTCTAGTAAATGATGGAAGAATGAGTACTGTAAAGGACAGGGGGAAAGTTTGTACTGAATAAACATTGAAATAAATAAAGAGGGAAGCCCTAGGCCTGTAAACAGCAAATAAATAATACACATAAAGATTTGTTTCAGGCACTCGTAAGAAATAAAGAAGTAGAAAACTAGAGAACAGAAGTGAAAGGCTTACCGGAGACTCGAAACCAGGACCATCCGAACGACAACACCGCCTCGCTTTTGAAGTGAATCGTGACTATCCACTCTGTCACGGGTTGCTTCCCCTTTGCTCATCAGTGATGGTCCAGCAATGGTCAAAACCTAGAGTATCTAATGTGGGTCTTCAAAGATATCTACCTTCGTACAAGATTACTCTTGGCAGAGATACAGATAGAAGGATGATGATACTTCTACCTCGGGGAAATCTTCACAAGATATTCAGAAATCAAGAACAATGCTGAATGGGTCTTAGCACAGTTAACTTATTATCTGCCTGACAACTTTTGTGAAGAAATTTATTGTATGATTTAGATCGTTCAAGCTCCCAACTGATTTAATTAAGTGAAATCTTAATTTAGCACCTCTGTTTTAAGTGCATTTAAGATGACTGAGACACCCGGGTGCAGTACACTCAAAAGGATTAAATCACATATAAAGTTGTATATGTATCAGAGTATATATATATATATATATATATATATATATATATATATATATATATATATATATATATATATATATATATATATATATATATATATATATATATATACATACATACATTTAACAAATTTAATAATCAATTATATTTTACAGTGTAAAATGAATAATTATTTTGAAGAAGGTAATCATCACAGGGTGATGTTATGGATATTTAGGGAATTGTCTGAAAGTTCACTTGGCAGCTTTTAAGTTTGTACTTAGCTGCCAGTAAGTTTGTTGGTTTCTTCTCCAGCCGATGGTTGGTTCTTTGCAGGTTATGGACTGATGCACTCTCGTCATTGGTCAAGTATGGAGGTTGTGACTCGTTCCGAGAAGTATCAGGGAGTAATCACGAAGTTGGTCCAGCGTCTTCAAGACCCGTCTGATGATGGTGTCTAGCGTTGACAGCAGGCCACTTAGGCTACACACTTTGTTCCAGAGATATCACTCTTAACTGGTACTACAGACCTAAAATATATTTAGGAATACTGACTCCTGGCTCAGAGAAATAGTTAAGGCAACTTGTTTAGTATGCCTCTTACACGTGGTCTGGGGTATTACTTTACACTAGGCTCCCACTCTGACTTTGTGTTCAGATTCCTAGGATTCCAGCTTTCCGTGTTAATGTAGGTAGAGTTTTCCTGGGAAGTAAGTCCACAAGATGCTCAAACAATGTAAGGTCCGATAAATGGAATTCTGATCCTATTCCTTACTCTGGCTAGCTGGCTGTCTTCTTGACGTGAATTTCACAGTGCTCTAAACCGACAAAAGTGTCAGATTATAATGCAACTTTCGTCCCACGCACGTCATTGTTACAATCTGACCAGGCCCCAATCAGAAGTGGTGTGTATAACATCTATAATTGCCCAGCCAATTGTATTCAATCATGCATGTTATGATAGCTTTCCTCATGGAAATTTCTGTGTGGCTCATACGTTTGTGAAATTCAAACGGTCACTCTCAATATAAGCTGGTGTGATTTTCCGTCTAGGATTATCACATTTACAACTCACAACTTCCTGAATTTATTAATGAGCATAATCTTCCCGGAAGCTATAACAACATTCTGTCTTTCAGGTGCGTGTCTACAATATGTCACCACGTGGATAATTTACTGCCATCTATCTGTGCAAACAAACATTCATCGTGTGACCATCTGGGTTGTGTTCTCTCCTTGAGAGAAATCAGGAAATCACAATAGCCAAATCAGCGATAACCAACTCGCGGGGCGATCTACGTGTTAATCCGGCGCGCCTATGTCCAGTACACGAGAATGTTACCAACATGACTGTTGGTTAATATTACATCACCGGTCTACTCTCTCAGCAGGGATGATCAGGTAAACATATTTGACGGATATTACAGGAAGAAGTGTAAACAAGGACTTGGAAATACCAACTATTGTCCGAGGTAGGAAGAGAACGTGTAGAGCACAAAATGAATTACGGGATGGCACAAGAAATAAAAAGTTTCGAGGTCATTCTGTGACACACTCTAATAAACTAGGCACGACAAAAATTGTGCTTCGTGGACAGGGATCATTAGCACGTTCTCTCCACGTAACTCTTGATAAAGACCTACGAACGATCCAGACTAATTATAGACGCAATCACTTCTGCAGCTTTCCTGTTTAACACTTTAGTAGCCGAATAAAGATTTTTCCCTGTGAGTGTGTCAGAAGTTTCTTTAGCAGTTATTAAAGCCACATCTGAAGGTGGTTTAGTAAGATACTTCCCCCCCCCCCCCCCCCCCATGTGAAAATGCTGTTTCTCCTCTGTCCCCCCCCCCTCCCGTGCAGGAAAATACACTGAGCAATAAATTATCCATGCCCTAATTTAATTGAAATCTGTCATCCTCGTATCTAACTGTATATGGAACGTACAAGTCTCTTCAATGTTGTTTGTAGTCCACAACCTTACTTACTTACTTAGTCGTTCCCCTTCTACCGTGAGGTGTAAAGGTTTGGAAGAGAGAGCGCCAGACTATCCTATCGGCTGTCTTCCTCCTGGCCTGGTTCCATTCTAGTTCTCGGTCCTTCAAAGATAGTCTAATGTTGTCCTCCCAGCGGACTCTGGGTCGTCCTGTGGGTCTGGATCCCTGGCTCTTTGTTTCCCATGCTTGTCGTGGTAGCCGATCTTCTCCCATTCTGCAGACATGGCCAAAGCATCTTAGTTGGGACTGTTCTACTTGGGTCTGCAGGGGGTGGGATTTTAGGCCTTGACGTATCGTCTGGTTGCTGACCATGTCTCTTCTTGTTACTTCAACCACCTTCCTCAGATACCTCATTTCTGAGGTTTGGATCTGGCTTTTATGAATTGTAGTCATTGCCCATGACTCGCATCCATATGTCAAGACTGGGACATAGGTGGAGTGGTATACAGCCATCTTCGTTTTCTTACCAACCTCTCTCTTGCTGAGGAATCCTCGATTTATGGGCTGAAAAAGTCTCCCAGCTGCTGCTTTTCGAGTGGCTAACTCTTCTTTGATGCCTCCCTTTCGGTCTATAATAGCTCCGAGATATTTAAAGTGGTCGACCTGCTCCAGGACCTGTTCTCCCAGCTTAATCTGATGTCTTCTTTCTTCTCGTGATATCACCATGGATTTTGTTTTAGAGCTACTTATGACCATCCCTCTCTTCTCCAGCTCTTCCTTCCAGACTTGCAGGTTGGATTGGAGATGTGCCTCTGATTTTAGTCCACAACCTCCACACTAATAAATACAAGCAACCGTGGAACTGATGACTTTCTCACATTTAATCAATGTTTATTGTTCCTTAGATCGCAGATTAAAATGTGCAAGTTTTCAAATAATATTTCTATAAAACCAACAACTAAATAAATGCCTTTGTAAGAAGCACTGTGGTCAGTGCTACAATTTTTTCACGTTCGATAGCAGAATAGTTGCAACGAATTTGGTCTGAATTTTGTTTACGCAAAGAAAGTTAGTATTTCACATTCGCAAACGTTGTTACAATATCCCGTATGTTCTTTGTATGTGTAGAACAAGTGGTATTCAGCCCATGATTTCCTCGTGGCGATGTAATAAGTATATTGTGGCCTATACTTATTTTCACGTTATAATGTAACACGTGTACCGTGGCCCGCATTCTTCACGTGATAATTTAACAAGTGTACTGTGGCCGTGTTCTTCGCGTGATGATGTAACATGTATTGTAGCCCATACTTTTCACATGATGTGTAAAAACGTGTATTGTAGCCCATACTTTTCACATGATAATGTAAACATATGTATTGTGGTTAATTTTTCACATGATAGTGTAAACATGTATATTGTAGCCCCCATTTTTCACGTGATGGTGTAAACATGTGTATTGTGGTCAATTTTTCACACGATTGTGTAAACATGTGTATTGTAGCCCATATTTTTCACATGATAGTGTAAACATGTGTATTGTTGCCCATATTTTTCACATGATAGTGTAAACATGTGTATTGTAGCCCATATTTTTCACATGATAGTATAAGCATGTGTATTGTGGTTAAATTTTTTCACATGATAGTGTAAACAGGTGTATTGTGGTTAATTTTTCACATGATGGTGTAAACTTGTGTATTGTGGTTAATATTTTCACATGATGATGTAAACATGTGTATTGTTGCCCATATTTTTTCCATGGTGTAAATTTGTGTTTTGTTGCCCATATTCTCCTGATCATGTAGGGCACACCTTTAGAGTTGTAATGGGTGGATTCCGAATGTACGCCACTGAGAAGAACTCTAAGGACTAATAAAACACATAGAATTGGAAAGGAAGCAAATTCTACAGATCATGTAAAGGATCTGAACTATTAAACTTCAGAAGAGAAAAGTCCAATTGCATTGTCAAAAAATACGGAAATAAGGCAAAATTTCATGTTAAATGTCTTTGATGTGCTTTATACATCAAAAAATAGTTGGGTTTTTCTTGTCTTTCAAATGGCAACATTCTACTTATATTAATATTTCTAATATCAATTTGTGTCACTTTCATATTGATCATTTTTATTCGATGTAAATTTAGCAGGAAATATGTTATTTAAATTATTATTCAAGTACCATGCCTAGTGGCGTAGGAGATCATGTCTCTCCATAACATCATGTCTCCAGTACATTTTTTCAATTCTGTTGTTGGCTTCTTTCCATGCCACGATGTCAAACTGTACAGTATTTGCTCACTTCGTCCTCCTCTATATCTTTTTCCTTCAATATTACCTGTTGCTACGATATATTTCAGCTTACCTGTTGTTACGATATATTTCAGCTTACCTGTTGTTACAATATATTCCAGCTTTAATTTTCTCGTAACATGCCTAAAAAAGTGAATTGCTTCATTTAATTAGGAGACAAAAATTATGAGAGACAGAATGAGCAATAAATAACATAGAGACATTTTAACATAAATTTTTCCAGATGTATGTTCCGAAGGTGGTAAAAATCCAGGCTAGAAAAAAAAAATTACGTTCAGTTACGGGAATGTGAGAAAGACAAAAGCTAGGAGAAAGGGAGACAGGAACATACAATGTAAATAAGACAGAGCAAGAGAAATAGCGGAGAGGAAAATAATGATATAGTAACGTAAGTCGAGTGATGGGTAAAACTATGGGGGAAAAAAAGTTTACAAGAAAATACCCGATACCATACTGAAAAATGGAACATAGTAGAATTACACATGAACACAAGAAAAACATAGGACAATGGTTTGTCAATATTTCTGGAACACATCTTACATGTGGTAACTCTGCTCCTGGCATTTCGATGACCGTGACCTCCCCTCTCCAGTATTTGGAATACTCCTCCTCATCTGTGGCCAACGGCTGACTTTGAGACCTAGACATTGCCGGTCGTTTGTGGTTGAGTTTAAATCTTAACTGTTGGTGTTCGTGAGTTTGTGACTTATGTCCTTGATATACATAAATATGATTGCCGTTTTCCGTGGAAGACAAAGATCTCGGTATCGTACCAAGTTTCGGGCTCTCTTCGTGAGATGAATTTGAGATACACAATTCAAACGTCTCGGATTCAGCCGTCACCAATTTGGAGTCTGCTCTTGCCTCATATCCTAACAGATAGACACCATCTTCAGCTGTTTCTGATCTGTCACAAATGTGATCTATAGTCTCTTCTAAAGGTGATGGCGTACTCATATTTGAAGGCGTATCACCAAGAAGTATACATGCAGGAGACATTCTCCCGCTTACACTAAAGCAAGAAGACCTGTCCCTGTTCTCAGTAGAATGATAATGTAATTTAGGCCCGTCATCCGCACTTTGTTTGGACGAATTCGACGAAGCCGTATAAACATCTTTCCTTGAGCTGACAATATCAGAGGCCTTCTTTTCAGTAATATTCCTAGATAACAAAGGTTCGTCCTCGTTGTCTTCCGTGTAAAATGTTTTCTCTTCATCTGAATATTCGCGGGGCAACATTTTTGTTTTCGTTGGTATTGGAGACAATTTTTGTCCATATAAACGCAATGCCATCGTTGATTTTTATTAAACCATTGAATATTATTGCGTCTTCATTGTGGGTTGGTATTTTCTACTTTCGACAGAAGTTTGGCCATACAGTGGACGATCTTTACATTCAATGCCCATCAACAACAGAGGATTTCAGTGTCGCAGATAATACTGAAAAGAAACAAACAAAGAAAACTGTTAAAGAATGTTAAATGATAATAACAGTGACAAAAATAATCAGAAACCTACTTCGCTTAAAAAAGGTAGTCCCAAATACAAGTGTTGGGGAATAAAGTGTTAAAGAATTCACTTTACTAGGGCCAGCTTTATGAGGTGGGGCGACATGTTATTTTCTTCGCTGTCTTTGCCTTCCCTAATTCAAGAGCAGATCAAGTACCCATATACAGCTGGGTAGATCGGCGCAGGACGCGAGATGCAAGCACTCTAACCATTCGGAAGGTCAAAGTAACTGACACAAATTTATATTGAACAGAAAGAAAACAAAATCACTTAAACACTATGTGTAATGTAACGAATAAAGATCCTTACAAAGACAAGTAGCAAAACTAGTTTCCGCTAAGGGGAAACATAAGAACATTCTCAACAAAAAAAGACAATTACAAAACAATAGTAATAATAATTAATATATAAAATCCCAATTTTTTCTGTCACAAACGCTAAGGGATGCAACTTTGGTTGAAAGTTAGACATTAACTGTATTGTTTCCCTTATATGTACTCTCCCGAAAATACTCGTAGTAACACTCGACAAAGAAAAGTGCGCAAAGGTTGGTGTGCACACAAATATTTATAGAATGTGTGATCCCGTATACGGTACACACATTGGGATCCTCGCTGCTGCTACGTATTTCGTGTACTGTGGTGAAATACAGTGGTTTTTTTTTAAAAATACTGTTGAACACCGTAATTAAAATTGCCGTTAGGTATTAGTGCTTTTGAATAAGTAAAATTGCCGTTAGGTATTGGTTCTTTTGAATTTAATTCCCTTCTTATGACGGGCTTTTACACTAGTTAATTAATCAAATGTGCGACAATATACAAAGTTAACACTGAACGTTAAGTCATTATTATCATCTGACTTTCGCATGTTACGGAGCAAGCACTACAGCTGACGCCTTGCATGACGCCTGTGTCAAAACACATGCTCCTACATCGGGTGATTTATGTAGCTATTTGTTTTGTACCACGAGATTACCAGTCACGTGAGTTACCTTATTTTAGTCGCTTTTTACGACATGCCTAAGGGCAGGGTAGTCATGTTCTGTTTTTGTGGCCTTAGGGACTTCCGACCATAGCAAAAATAATATTGCCAAAAATTTTTTTCTTTTCAAATGGTATGTGAGTCTCTTTACAGACGCATTAATAACAGAGGAGAGAATCCGCGCGAAAACCGCTTTTTAAACTACTTAATTAATAAACATATCTGAAAATGAATGTCTGCAGAATGGGAGAAGTTTGGATGCCACGGCAGGTATGGGAGGCTAAGAGCCAGGGATCCAGACCTCTAGGACGACCCAGAGTCTGCTGGGAAGACAACGTTATACACTCTCTGAAGGACCGAGGATTAGAATGGAGCCAGGCCAGGAGGAAGACAGCTGATAGGATAGTGTGGCGCTCTTTCATCCAAACCTCTACACCTCACGGTAGAAGAGGAACGAGTAAGTAAGTAAGTAAGAAAATGTGCGAGTAGTGTAAGGGTTGATTTACGCTTAATGACAATTGTCATCCATTCATTACCTCATTCTCCAATGAAAATATACCTTCAACAATATTATACCAAATCTTCTGTCTGGTGCCATCAGCTCAAGGTATTTCCGTATCTTCTTCCTAATGTCTGTCTCCAGTTCTCTTCTCTGTGTGTTCTTTCATCTTCTTCTACCTCTCTTACCCTGGGGATTTCAGAACAAGGACTGCCTGGTAATGCTACCAACAGGTTAACTCATTGTGTGTCCTATTCATTCCCAGCATCTTTTTCTCACCTCTTGTTCCATTGGAGCTTGTCTGAGTCTTGTCATCAGTTCCACATTTGTGATCTTGCCATGCCACTTCAATGCTTTTATTCCACGCAACACAGTCTGTTTATGTAAGTCTGTAGCTTTTTTTTTTTTTTTTTGGTTCTCCGTGTTTCAGAGCCAATACAATAGGACTGACACTTGACATTTGAATTAAGAATGCAGATTTTTGTGTCGGACTTGACTTTTGTTAAAAATCGTCATACATTTCCCAATACTGTAAAGTGAAAGTTCCTCTACCTTTGTGTATTCTTATGTTGGTATCAGTGTCTGTCCTATTTATTTACAGTAAACCTTTACTTAAAGCCATTTACTCTTGCAGAGTGGTAGTTGGGGGCACCTCGAGTTGGTGCAAAAAAAAATGCTTTTGTAGGGTAGGGCCTGAAAGATATGTAATGGAATAAGCCTTAAGAACTCAGAGAAAGTTAAGGGAACTGGGTAATCTAAGACTAAGTTTGTCGTTGGGGTAGTCTGCACTGAAAGATCAAATCATTTATAGATAAGAATCCGTACTTTTTAACGATTCTTTAGTGTTTCTTTTAGCCATTCTTTCCACCAAATACGTCTTCGCATCTTTAATATCAGACAACTGTGCAGTAAAGAAAATGGAGCACAGCCGTTTCGTTGGAGTAAGTGTAAAGGTAAAACAAATCACTTATTACAAACACAAATGACACCAATCCATCACATTGAACGCGTTGTGATGTATCAGAATCGCATTGGTGACATGATGAATTTACAAGCAAAGATTGATATTCAGTTACGATGTTGATAAGATAAAATACTACTACTACTATTACTGCTACTACTACTGCTGCTACTACTACTACTACACGCTCTCTCTCTCTCTCTCTCTCTCTCTCTCTCTCTGACTGACTACTTAAATCTGTATCTTTCACCTTCATTATATCTTCTTAACGACTACTTCGCTGTATGTAGGAGACAAATTTCAAACGACCAGCTACAATTATCTCTGGCAGCACACATATTAGATATAAATTTATCAGCTAACATAAAAGTCAAAATATATAACCTCTTATCTTGAAGCTCGTTTGCTGCTTGCATATAGATCCCACAATGGATAGATAACAGATGATGGAAACTGGGAGATGGATTTGTGATGGACGTGACGACTTCTTCGGACAGCCCAGAGCCAGTGCACAGTATTTTAGCTCCGCATATTCAAAGAGCTCCATTGATGGAGGGAAATACTTAATATGGTGCTCCTAACTCTTTCTCCCTGTTAGCTTACAACCAGATGTAAGGATTCTTTAAATTCAAGACTGGGAAAGAAACTGGAACTCATGACTCCAATTTAACAACTTGTGGATAGGCAGACAAGACACAGAGAAACCCGAGATCTACATTGTAGATTGTCGTAATTTTTACAAGATAGGTCTGAGATATTTATGGTCCTGTCCGAGCAGAGGTGATAGTGGTAACTATGTGAGAGTAAGGTGTAAGAAATAGTTTTTCTCACGAAGTGATAGTGTAAGAGATAGAACAGTCTCTGGAGTGAGTAATTTCTCTAATCCAGCCTATCTTTACGACTATATTTAAATCAGACGCACTTTCCCTCCTTATACAAAATACAAGTTACACTGCACCCACATACACACAATTCTGTGACAAATACGCACAAACGTGAAAACAAACTATGGATAACATATATGGGAAGGGGTTGACCAACACGATAACTTACGGTTTATTAAGTTTATTATCACTAGAAATTCACAACATCAAGTATATACATCAATAAAGCATGGTTTACAGACAAATGAAATTAACCCAATAGGTCCTCCCCTCTTGTACAGGAAAAACCAAAAGAAGATCCCAACAGAGGTAATTAACCCAAAGGATCAAAAGTTAACAAGATATGGAATAGTCAGTACGGGGAAAGAACAAGTTCCTAATTAAGCTATCCCGTAAATACTTAGGTTAATGAGAGAAAAAAATAAGATTAGTGTGATGGTGGTACCAAAAGAAAAAAATGGTTCACTCTTTCTGTTCATTCACTCACTCATACTGTGGCCACACTCATATTCGCTTACCCAATTAGCTAGATTTCAGACAAGATTTTTCAAGCTCTCAATTGTACAATGTTATGCACCAACTAACGACGCTCTTGATACAGTACCACAAAAGATGACTTCTATGAAGCACTTCTAAGTACCATCAACACAAACCCAAGCATGACATAATAGCAGTCATGGGCGATTTTAACGCCAAAGTAGGTGACAACAACGATGGAGTACAAAGATATCTCGGTACTCATGGCATAGGCTGTATGAATCAAAATGGCGAAAGACTTCTAGAACTTTGTGAAATATCAAACCTCGTTGTGGCAGATACCATCTTTCCACATAAGAATATCCACAAGATAACATGGAATTCACCTGATGGCAGAACTAAGAACCAGATAGATCACTTCTGCATAAGCGCTAAATTTCGCTCATCAGTTCAAGACGTCAGAGCATACAGAGGTGCAGAGATCGGAAGCGATCATAACCTCTGCATAGCTAAACTGAGAATTAAACTGAAGAAGTTATACCAACCGAATAAAAATAGAAGAATAGATGTACACAGACTGCAATCAAATGATATAAAGGAGGAATATAATGTCAAAATGAACAACTATTTCGATGCTTTAGGCAAAATTGACAACGATATCACCACCAAGACAATCGATACTAAATGGGAACAACTGAGAACAGCAATGACAGAAGCAGCTGTAGCGACCACCGGATACCTAGTACATAAAAAGAAAAAATGGATGAGAGAAGATACTTGGGATAAAATACAAGAAAGGAAAACAGCAAAACTTAAACTACTAGCGGCAAGTATACATAATGCAGTTGAATCTTGCAAACTAACTTATAACTTGTTAAATAAAGAAGTGAAGACAAAAACTCGAAGAGATAAAAGACATTTCATCAATGAACTGGCCGTAGAAGCTGAAAATGCTGTAAGAACTGGTAATAGTAGGTGCCTTTATCAAATTACAAAACAACTATGTCACCAGCCTACTGCTATGGAAACACCTGTTAAAGGTAAATTAGGGAATTCAATACCAACAGAAAAAGAACAAATGAAGAGATGGGCTGAGCACTTCATGGAGGTGCTAAACAGACCACCACCAACAGTAACACCTGATTTTAATAATGAAACACCCACAACCACCTTGCCAATAACTTGCGATGAATTCACGCTGGACGAGATCAAACAAGCCGTTAAAAGATTTAAAAATTTTAAAGCTGCTGGAGTTGACGAAATTTCAGGGGAAATGATTAAAGCAGTTAATGACAACAACCTCTTGAGAATTTTAGATATTATAAATGAAGTATGGAGAGAAGAACAACCACCACAACAATGGAAAGACAGTATTATTGTAAAGTTACCGAAGAAAGGTGATCTATCAGACTGTAATAACTGGCGTGGTATATCTCTATTATCAGTACCTGGAAAATTATTATGTTGCATGATGTTAGAAAGACTTAAATTGCATGCTGACGAAAAGATCAGAGAAGAACAAGCGGGTTTCAGGCCGAAGCGATCATGTATTGATCAAATATTTACACTAAGAACAATTATAGAAGAATCAGTGGAAATGCAATCGCCACTTATTATCACCTTCGTCGATTTTCAAAAAGCCTTTGATAGTCTACACCGCCCATCATTGTGGAAGATACTTACAATCTATGGTTTTCCAACAAAATATGTGAATATAATCAAAGCGCAATATGACAATGCAAGATGTTGTGTTAGAACAAATAAAGGGAATACAGAATGGTTTACAGTAGAAACAGGGGTGAAACAAGGCTGTATTATGTCACCACTACTTTTTGGAATAGCTATTGATTGGGTTATGAGAAACTATACCCACAATGAACAATTAGGTATAAAATGGACAAATGGAAAATTCCTGGGGGACCTGGATTTCGCAGATGATTTAGCATTCTTAAGTTCAACACCCAGACAATCCCAAGAAGCAGTAAATAATTTGTGTCATCTCTCGGTTAAAATAGGTCTCCAAATAAATGCCTCTAAAACTAAAGTTATGAACTTTTCTAACGAGACCTTTGATATCATCTTGAACGGGGAAAAACTACAGAAAGTTGAAAGTTTCAATTATTTAGGCAGTAAAATGACTCAGGATGGTGACACAACAAGAGAAATCCATACTAGAATTGCTTTGGCAGCTAGCGCCTTCAATAGATTATCTAACATTTGGAAATTACGATCATTGAATATACATACCAAGCTTCGTCTGTTTAATTCAAATGTTTTCTCAGTGTTAACATACGGCTGTGAGAGTTGGAAAAAAACAAAATCATTGGAGAACAAGCTGAATACATTCGAGAACAAATGTCTTAGAAAACTCATGAACATCAGTTGGAAAGAATTCAAGACTAATCGACAAATAAGAGAAGACTCTAGGCAGAAATATGTCTCCAACTATATAAGGAAAAGACGATGGTCATATATCGGTCATGTCCTACGAATGCAAAACAACAGAATACCACTACAGGCGCTCACTTGGGTTCCTGAGGGTAAGAGGAAAAAAGGAAGACCAAAAGAAACACTCAGAAGAACAATAATAAGAGAAGGAAGAACGTTGGGCCTAAATAATGTGCAAGAGCTAAGAGGAGTGGCGTCACAACGAACAACCTGGAGAGCACTGGTTTCTGCCTTATGCGCCGTGTTTGGCGCTTAAAGAATTTATTATTATTATTATTAATAGTTGTCGCAGGTATTCCGTGGAAATAAACACTAACAATTACTATGACTATACAGTGTCAGATTATTTGCCAAATCCAGCCCCAGACTATGCTTGGTGCTGACTGCTAATTTCAAGGTAGTTGCTGAAGTTGGTGTGTGTTACGTGCAGTCTTTGATATCTTACAATATTATTCATTGGTATACTTGTTATGTTCGCAAATATTTTGTAAACAAAATAGATATTTTTTAGTGCTTAAGGGAAAGTCATTATTGAGTTACTTCCCTTGAAAGTTGTGCCGTCTCTTTCGATCGAACTCCGCAGATGAATCCAGTTTTACTGCGATTTATTCTTTGTTTGGGTAGTAATAGATTGTTCTTGCTTCAGAATATCTATGGCCTGAATTTATGTGTATTGTTTGGCTGAGTAGGACGAGTCTGTCTTATATCTGTATATCTTTACATATCTAAGTCGAACTATATGTTCTTTTGTCTCTAGAGAGGTCAAAGGCTGTTCGGCGGAGGTGTCTCTAGAGAGAGGTGTTTTGGCTTCGCCCTGATCATGGGGGCTGTGTTTTGCTATGTCGGCTTGTCGCCGGGAAAAAAGTGATCTCTATATTTATGGGGAAAGTGATAGTCGTCTAGACCTATCGTGTATGCTTTACCCCAGTGTTTATTCTTATTGCCAAGGAATGGCAGAATCATATTTCTGATACGCAGGTAATAAAAGATACTCTTTTGAACTCTCGTACGAAGCCACCGTTTTTCGATAGGTATGACTTGTACATCTGAGAGGATGCATTTAACTAGATGGAAAACGACTCTGATTCCTAGCAGCACTATATCCTGTAGAATGCAGTCAATTGTATCATGATAGAATCTACAGAGCAATGAAACATTTAATGAATGACTAACTTTAAGACAGATTCATTATCTGTATCCAAACGTGAGTGACAGCTCACGAGAGAAGCCATCTTGTAAAAACATTTAGTGACTTTCAAGAAGAGAAAAGGGATGCCCGTATTATCGCTTGATTAGTCCAGAGATCACTGCTACACATGAGAACCCATTGCTAGCGGTTCAATTTGATTATATGGAAAAATCTGTGCTGGACATTATGTTAAGGAATCTTCACTAGACGAGATTAGGTCTAGAAGTCATCTTGGATATTGTTTATAATCTGACGTGCTTTGTCAGTAAACTCAGATGATATATATATATGGGCAATACTGAGTGCTTGGCTATTGACAGTCCATTATACTATTATTCTACATGAGTGCCCATGTAACATTGCAAGACCATTTATCCACTGTACCATGATGTATTATGCCAACCTGTGATTTGTCACTATCTGTGCTGTCGAGTGTGTACGTCCAATTAAACTGTAGTAAAGGTACACAGTCGTTGGTGTCGATGACTTCCAGCCATACATGAGTGTGAGAAAAGAACATTTGTCAACACCACGAACTCTTCCTATCATTCGCATATTACACACTCAATCTATGTCTACACACCACTGCGTAGGTCAAGTTGACATTCCATACTCAAACCACGAGCAACACAACAACACAGTATTTAACTCTGGTGATGTTCGAGTGAGCTTCAGATTTTTCAGCATGTCTCTTGCTCAGGGCAAGGGTCTTGTATTAAAAGAGTTTATCAACTGATGATGACGTCTGTCTCCCAAAGAAAGATCTTATCAACTGGTGGCCAGTATGGGGATAGTATATGATTAATCAAGTCATTAAGAACTTGTGGTATTATTATTGTTTCAAGTGATTAGTATTATTGTTAGACATCATGTCTACATTAGAATACTTCATTACACAAGGGAAATCCCTTGATAAAACTGGTCAACAATTAGAAGAATGGGCAGTTGCTCAATATGACAAAGCATTAGCTGCAGAAGAGAGAAAAGCTGCTGCAGAAGAGAGAAAAGCTATGGCTGAAGAGAAAAGATTAGAAAGAGAAGCTGAGGCTGCTGCTGAACAAAAGAAATTGCAGATGCAGGTGGAGCAAAGGAGATTTGAAGCTGAACAAAAAAAAAATAGAAAGAGAAGCTGCTGCTGAACAAAAAAGATTAGACAGTGATGCTGAACAAAAAAGATTAGACAGTGATGCTGAACAAAAAAGATTAGACAGGGAAGCTGAACAAAAAAGATTAGACAGGGAAGCTGAACAAAAAAGATTAGACAGGGATGCTGAACAAAAAAAGATTAGACAGAGAAGCTGAAGAAAAAAAAGCAATAAGAGAACATGAATTTGAGTTAGAGAAATTGAGATTGACAATTATGAGTAATGTTAATCAGGCATCTAGTGGTAATGGTAAACCTTCTACTTACAAGGTTAAGGTTCCACCGTTCAATCAGTCCAGTGACGATATTACATTCTGGCTGGATAGATTTGAACGTTCTTGTCGTACACATAATGTGGATAAATCACAATACGCTAATCAATTAGCAGAAAACTTGAAAGGTGAATCTTTGACTAGATTATGCCTTGTAGGAGAAGCAGATAAGGATAATTATGATGTCATTAGGGCGGCTTTGATAAAGAAATACCAGCTAAGTGAGGAAGGCTATCGCCTTTTATTTAAGACGATGGTGCCTGAGACAGGTGTAGAATTCTCAGAATTCACTGCAAAGGCACGTCTCACAGTTGATGGTTGGATTGAGCTTTCCAAAACAGAAAAAACGTATGAAGGACTTATGGATTTGTTGCTCAGAGATAAGATTATGTCATGTGTTAACAAAACATTCCTGGAATTTATACATGAGCGTAAACCAAAATCTCTAAAGGAAATGGAAGAATATTGTTCCCAATATGTCACTGCACACCCCGACGTGACTTTTGGCAACACTAAGATTAAGGAGAGTATGCCAGTTGCTTCAGCAACACCATACAATCCCAATTATTCACACAGATTTCAGGGACCTCAAAACAGATTTGATAAAAAAGGTAACCATAATAGTTATCAAAACCAAGGTAACCAATCATTTCAGGGTTCTTCTTCAAAGAACTGGAGACGAGCTGATAGCTCTCGACACAGGGGTGGTCATAATTATAGGAATTTCCGTAGAGGAAGTAATTATAGAAACTATCAGGGTTATCCGTCTTGGAGTCAACAAGATCATAATTACAGAGATACTCATTATAATGAATATGATAATGGTAACCAAGGGAACTATGACTCAAACCCAAATAGGGGTTACAATAGAGGTAACAATAACTACAGAGGTGATAATAACCGAGGTAGATCTCAAAACAAAAGACATAAACCACATTTACAGGCAAACTCTGCACAACAAGAGTCCCATGAAGCCTATAAACAGAGTAAAGATAATAATGATGCTAGTAATATGGCATGTGCCGCTTTTGATTTTGGGAGAGCATCTCAGTGCCCCCAATGCAAAACATTATTTGAGCCAACCACAGTGTCTACTTTAAGCTGTGGCCATCCTCTTCCTGCTCTTCCTGCATCAGTCGCGCATGATGGAAGAGGTTCTCTTGTCTTACATAAGGGTTTAGTAAATAACAATCCAGTCTCTGTGCTATTTGATTCTGGATGCACCACAATTGGTGTTAGGCAGTCATTCGTAGATCCTTCCCGTGCCACTGGACAAGTAGTCAAATGTGTAACATTTGGCGGCACATTAGAGAAATACTCTACTGCTATCATTAGGATTGCTACTCCTTTCTTTACAGGAGATGTACACGCATGTCTTCTTCCGAATCCGATCGCTGACCTCATCATCGGTCGCATTCATGGAGTCAAAGAATGCACTCCGCAACAAATTTCCGCGTGGGAAAGGCAAAACATGCAGATTGCTAACGCTGTAGTCACTAGAGCTCAGGCTCTTAATATGCCTCAAACTTCATCTACTGAAGATAATGAAGTGCATAACCAAGGTGATCCCTTGGTAATTTCTCGTGACTCGTTTATAAAACAGCAAGAAGATGATCCCACTCTGAAGTAATTCTTCATTCTTGCAACTAAAGGTGATCCGAATAAAGACACAAGTCGTAAATCGTGGATTACAAAGAAGAATGGCGTACTTGTACGTATGGTTCAAGACTCCATTACGTCAAGTCATTCTCAAATCCTGGTTCCCAAGAATTTGAGAGTTAAAAATTTTGCAGCACGCTCACGACTCTCAGTGTGCTGGACACATGGGTTTTTTCCCGTACTAAGTCAAGAGTCCTTGCGGCTTTCTTTTGGCCATTGGTAAACAAGGACATACGGATTTATTGTCGATCTTGTAAAGTATGTCAGGAAGTTAAATCCAAAGGTCCACGGCATGCTGCACCCATTCAGGCGGCGGACATTCCTATTCGGCCGTTTCAAAAAATGGCCATAGACATTATTGGTCCATTTAAGATCAAGTCTGCCAGAGGACATCAGTTTATCTTGACGTGTGTTGATATGTGCACACGTTGGCCAGAGGCTATTCCTCTGAAGAGCATTACTACTGCTGATATTGCAGATGCTCTTTGGCTTATATTTTCTCGTCTGGGGTTCCCCGGAGAGATATTGTCAGACCATGGCACCCAACTAATATCAGATACCATGTCTCAAGTAATGTCTACTCTGCAGATAGATAGATCTTTAAGTAGTATCTACCATCCAATGTCTAATGGTATGGTCGAACGCCTTAATAGAACACTTAAAAACTTACTAGGGAAGATAACTGAGGATCATCCTCAAGACTGGGACAGAGTTTTACCTGCGGCCCTCTTCGCTTACAGAGAGGTACCCAATGAACATACAGGATTTTCTCCCTTTGAACTCGTCTTTGGCGCGCGTCCGCGTGGCCCTATGTCGCTGCTTCATGATCTCATAACAGCTGACAATATTGACGATGACACAAAGTCATCCTACGAATATGTCATCGCGTTGAGACAAAAGATTATCGAAGCATGCAAATTAGCAACTTCTTCTTCTGAATTTGCGAAACAGAAGGCAAGGCAATTTGCCAATAAGAAGAGATGCTTACGACAACTTTGTCCTGGTGACAAAGCATTTGTATTACTACCTTGTAGGGAAAACAGACTACTTATTTCTTGGAAAGGTCCGTACGATATAATATCGAAAATTTCCGATGTCGACTATATTGTCAATATTGATGGGAAGCATAAAACCTTCCACATCAATATGCTTACTGAATTCCATGAACGTCCGGATTATTTGCAACCCATTTTCCAAGCAACGGACAATTCTCCAGTACAACATGGTCATTACTCATCACTGTCCGTGATACAGGATGAGGAAACAAGTTTTTCAGATGTAAATCTTCCTCTTCCAATGATCCCACTTCATTCTAGTGAATCATGGAAGAACGTTACTGTCTCTCCTGATTTGTCTCTAGGAGAACAGCGACAAGTTTCAACTATGTTGCAAACATTTCAGGATGTACTCACTGACATCCCTGGACAAACGCATGTCATTGAACATGACATTGTTCTAACTGACCATACTCCTATTAGGGTTAGACCTTATCCTATACCTATACATTTCCAAGCACAGGTTGAGAAAGAGTTGGATGAGATGATAGATTTGAAAATAATCGAACCATCCACCTCTGCATATTCTTCGCCGATGGTTATTGTTCGTAAAAAAGACAATAACATACGTCTTTGCGTTGACTATCGAAAATTGAATCAAGTAACGAAGTTCGATGCCGAACCTATGCCTTTACTGGAAGAGCTACTTACTCGACTCTCCAAATCTCATTTTTTCACTAAACTTGATTTGTCTAAAGGATATTGGCAAGTTCCTTTATCTGAACGCGCCAAACCTCTCACGGCTTTTTCAACACCTAGAGGTTTGTTCCAATGGAATTTTATGCCTTTCGGTCTTATGAACGCACCAGCTACATTCGTGCGCATGATGCGCCGAATCCTATCTTATCGGTCAGATGTCATTGCATATCTAGACGACATCTGTCTTTTCAGCGATACTTGGGAAGATCACTATTCAGGGTTAGATGAATTGCTGTCTACTTTGCGCGAGCACAACCTGACAGCGAAACCCTCTAAAGCCTATATTGGTTTTAGCGAAATTTCTTTCCTAGGCCACCGAGTTGGTCATGGTTTCCTAAAGACAGAGGACCATAATACTAGTAAGATACTTAACATCTCGATCCCTAAGACTAAAAAACAGGTGAGAAGTCTGTTAGGTCTTATTCAATTTTATGGCAGATTCATTCAGAATCTATCCTCTATCATGGCACCTCTTTCGACACTTCTAAAGAAAGGTTCGCCTAATATGGTCCACTGGTCTCAGGAATGCCAATGCTCTCTGGATAAGATTAAAACATTGTTTTCAACACCACCTATTTTAGTGCTACCTACTAAAGATAAGACATTCGTTCTTCGTAGTGACGCTTCATCCACTGGGATTGGAGCGGCACTAATGCAAGAGTACTCTGGAACTCTGCATCCTGTAATGTATATTTCCAGAAAACTTAATGCGGCAGAAAGGAATTATTCGGTTTTAGACCGTGAGCTATTAGCTATGGTTTGGTCGATCCTCAAACTACAGAGATTCCTTCTAGGCGCACATTTCATAGTAGAAACCGACCAAAAAGCTCTTACTGCTATACAGAGTAAGAATTTGAAGAGCTCGAGGTCTACTCGATATGCAATTGCTCTTCAACCTTTTCATTTCTCTGTGCGAGCTATTCGTGGATCAGATAATGTGATGGCAGACATTCTGTCAAGATGCCCACATGATTCCACATAACTATTAGGGCTTAGAATTCTTGATATGTCTAGTTCTATAGTAGTTCCTTTTCTATATCATAATAGATACACATTTGTAATTTAATAATATAATGATTGTATCACTACATAGCGGTTCATTGATGTTTATTCACCGCTGTGCTTTGATGATTTTTCTTCATAAATCATAAATGTAAGATATCTAATACGAAACTATGGTATGAATTTTTTAGGCATCGTGTAATTGCCAGAATTGTATTATACTTTGATGACACCTTCCTGGAAAAATATACTTGTAGAGAAATAATTTCTCTCAGTTTATGAGACACATTCTCACCAGTCGCTCCATATGTCGACTTAGCCTCATATTAGGCGTTATATTTATTCCTGATATTTTCATCTACGCATTATTCATGCGTTGTGAGCCTATTGTACGTTGCTCCTAGATGTATTTCAAAAAAAAAAAAGTTCCATTTTTTTTTCCCGGGAGGTGTGGTAAGACTGTTACGTGCAGTCTTTGATATCTTACAATATTATACATTGGTATACTTGTTATGTTCGCAAATATTTTGTAAACAAAATAGATATTTTTTAGTGCTTAAGGGAAAGTCATTATTGAGTTACTTCCCTTGAAAGTTGTGCCGTCTCTTTCGATCGAACTCCGCGGATGAATCCAGTTTTACTGCGATTTATTCTTTGTTTGGGTAGTAATAGATTGTTCTTGCTTCAGAATATCTATGGCCTGAATTTATGTGTATTGTTTGGCTGAGTAGGACGAGTCTGTCTTATATCTGTATATCTTTACATATCTAAGTCGAACTATATGTTCTTTTGTCTCTAGAGAGGTCAAAGGCTGTTCGGCGGATGTGTCTCTAGAGAGGTGTGTTTTGGCTTCGCCCTGATCATGGGGGCTGTGTTTTGCTATGTCGGCTTGTCGCCGGGAAAAAGTGATCTCTATATTTATGGGGAAAGTGATAGTCGTCTAGACCTATCGTGTATGCTTTACCCCAGTGTTTATTCTTATTGCCAAGGAATGGCAGAATCATATTTCTGATACGCAGGTAATAAAAGATACTCTTTTGAACTCTCGTACGAAGCCACCGTTTTTCGATAGGTATGACTTGTACATCTGAGAGGATGCATTTAACTAGATGGAAAACGACTCTGATTCCTAGCAGCACTATATCCTGTAGAATGCAGTCAATTGTATCATGATAGAATCTACAGAGCAATGAAACATTTAATGAATGACTAACTTTAAGACAGATTCATTATCTGTATCCAAACGTGAGTGACAGCTCACGAGAGAAGCCATCTTGTAAAAAACATTTAGTGACTTTCAAGAAGAGAAAAGGGATGCCCGTATTATCGCTTGATTAGTCCAGAGATCACTGCTACACATGAGAACCCATTGCTAGCGGTTCAATTTGATTATATGGAAAAATCTGTGCTGGACATTATGTTAAGGAATCTTCACTAGACGAGATTAGGTCTAGAAGTCATCTTGGATATTGTTTATAATCTGACGTGCTTTGTCAGTAAACTCAGATGATATATATATATGGGCAATACTGAGTGCTTGGCTATTGACAGTCCATTATACTATTATTCTACATGAGTGCCCATGTAACATTGCAAGACCATTTATCCACTGTACCATGATGTATTATGCCAACCTGTGATTTGTCACTATCTGTGCTGTCGAGTGTGTACGTCCAATTAAACTGTAGTAAAGGTACACAGTCGTTGGTGTCGATGACTTCCAGCCATACATGAGTGTGAGAAAAGAACATTTGTCAACACCACGAACTCTTCCTATCATTCGCATATTACACACTCAATCTATGTCTACACACCACTGCGTAGGTCAAGTTGACATTCCATACTCAAACCACGAGCAACACAACAACACAGTATTTAACTCTGGTGATGTTCGAGTGAGCTTCAGATTTTTCAGCATGTCTCTTGCTCAGGGCAAGGGTCTTGTATTAAAAGAGTTTATCAACTGATGATGACGTCTGTCTCCCAAAGAAAGATCTTATCAGTGTGTTAATTAGTTTCCTGGATAAATCATGTATCTCTGCATTTATTTGGTTGGAATAAGATTTATACGTGGTGGTCACCGTCATAGGACGAATAATATATATGTATAGTTCCGGCGTTGTCTGGCCTCTGGTGGCGGAGACACTCTGGTACGTTATGAAAATGTTAATGATAATAATTCTTGGCTGTTCTCTGAGGTGATGGCCGAGTCTGAACAGTGAGTTCTCTTGAGTATAATCCCGTGAAAAAAACTACAGTCATATGTCAGATTATATATATATATATATATATATATATATATATATATATATATATATATATATATATATATATATATATATATTTATATGTTGTCACAGCGGGCTGATAATATGGATATAAAATCTGGTAATGTTTAAGTCCAGTTAGCATTACAGTTGTTGTTTCTATATTGGCCTCTCTCATAAGTGAAGAAAGTTGACCGCACAGGGTCACAACACGAAGCCTCAAAAATACAATAATCTCTGGATGCTTATAAGATTATGACCGTAAGACCGCTAGTTCGCAGGGTTTGATCAGCCTAGATTTAGGAAGAAATACACATATTTAACCATAATATAAATATAATATCCTAACACGCGTTAAGGTAAGACCTCTTAACCACTATGTAGCAAGTGTAATTTGCTGGGGAGGTTAAGATGTTACCTAAAAGGAAAGAAAGCTGTGTCTGTGCCAACCGTGTGAGGTCAAGCAATTGTAGGCCCCTGACTCTAAAAGATGATGATGATGCTGTATTATCAGGAAACCTAACGCTACCTCCCTAGATCTCACACGGTCTGTATTTTTATTCTAGTGGCTGGTGTCTAATGTGACTAGTGTCTAGGGGTGAAATGACAATGGTGGTACATCAACACAATACACTTTAACTCACTATAAGGAAATGAATAAGACTGTGGTTAAAGTTTTCTTTAAAATTGAATTCTTTTCTTTGTACAATTTAATCTGCCTGTCCTGCCATCTCTTTTGGACAGGTCTTTAAAAATGAGGAAAATATATGTTACATATACTGATTAACTAAAATGTTTGGACTCTTTGTCCGATAAGTATAATGTCACTATATTATTCCTGTAGGTGTATTCACAGACTAAAACTTTAATAGCTACTAGTGTTAGTCATTTGTTAGGAGGAGCTGTTGTTTCATCACGCCCCATATAATTCTGTTTATTCTTGGAAATAACAATGTTTATTTGAATGAAGTGTCAGATGTCCCAGATGTTAACACATCACCTGGGATTCTTGGTATGAAGATAACAAGTCAGTATGTCGCTGCAGAGAATATATAGATCGGCACACACAAGCTCCTTCAGGCTATCTGCTGACAGCGTAAACTTTTGAAAGGAGATTTTTTTCTTTGCAATCACTCATCAGGTTTCCTGTCACCGGCTGGTAACAGGAAATAAAAAACCCTGCAATAAAAAACACCCTGGCCTTTTCACATCTGATCACTAATTCTTATCACTATTTTACACATGATGGTATGGGGTCAGCCTCGTGTGCATACAGGTGCTCCAGCCCCTAATTTATATGACTCACACATTTCTGTGACCAAACCTCAGGTCCCTATGGCAGATACGCCACTGTACTTTTCCATAGTTTTCTTCAATACAATAACGTGGAGTAACCACATCTCCTTTTGTATAATTTTCTTTTCTCTTCTTAATTATGAACGCTTTAGGCATGTTGAAGAGTGTTCATGGAACACTGAGGCTTACTAACATCTTCTAATACAATAATATTAATACAAATCATACCAATATGCAACAGTCAAATACAGTTCAGTGTGAGGACTCAATAATGTTTGCTCCCGGCATGTCCTTCACTTTTCCCAATAGCAGTATCTAACTTTTGCAGTTTTAATCAAGCATGTTGATACATAAAGCATTCTTACCACAAATTCAAAGAAATATGTCAAAAATAACGTTGACTGGCAAAAGATATGGCCTCAGTTTTCTCTGTCCTGTCCAGACTGTGAATTTAGTATTTATTTTAAAATTTATCACATCTGATCTCAACGTACTTGTTCATATAAAAATTTCTTGTCAAATGGCCACGAGACCCCTAAGCCTTTGGCCAATATCTATTAGAGCGGGGCAATGAAATCAGGCGACTACCAAATTTTGAATTTAGTTTTGAAAAAACAAAAACAAAATTCCAAACAAACTATGTGTCTCGTGGTCCATTGGTCAGTCTGCGTTAGTTATGCCAATACAAAAAGATGTTTAGTTTTGGTTAACTTTTTCCTATCTCCCCCCTTTACTCCTATACTCTTATACCACCCAATCGGATTTGAATTACTCCATGCCTTTTTTTTTAAACTTGCGTCCCCAATAACGTTATGTCTAAACGAGCAAGAACACAGTCTGTCCGTCCTAGCGTTCGTATACATATAGTATTATCTCAATAACTTGGCTAATAATTGGACTACCATATATTTTAAAACATATTATTTCTCAGGAGACACTAAGCTATCCTAATATATGATTTTTATGGTCAGTTTCATTATGGTTTAGATTTTCAGTTTTGTCACTGTCAATCGTCAAATATAACTTTTACACAAGTCGGCCATCTTCCCCCCTCATTCTCTATCACTTTTTTTCATTATTCAAATAAACCAACTAGTTTGAGTGACGTCAGAAATACACTACGCGGCGAGAATTTAAACTGTCTGAGTGTTTATATCTGCTGGCTTTGCCCACAGCGTGTATATAGTAAAGGAACCGCGTGCAGAGCGAAGAGGGGTTTTTCAAAACATTTGGTAGTATTGGCATTAATTATTACAATCGTTTCGTTCTTACTACTGGAAAATGTCCGAGTTACTACTAATTATAACGTTAAAGTTAACATATTTCGTTAATTCAGAACGTAGTTTGGTGTCACACTTCTGGCAGATCGTTAATTATAAGTCTTGCCTCAGTTTCGTGCAGCAGATCGGGCAAGTTGTTAAAATGTTAATTGTACGTCTCGAAACCGAAACTAAAAGGCGTGTTAGATTTTACGGCGGGTCATTTTTTAAGCATTTCCACTGCACAACAGGCAGCGCTCTACTGGCGTTGAAGATGCCAATAGTCAGACACCTGAGGGCAAGTTTATTTATTATCATAGGACTAAAATCTTACTGAAATTAGCAATTATCTCACAGATTTTGCTACACACTCCATTATTAAATTAGATTATAGACCACATGTGTCTAGCTTATCTTATCGCTTTTAACACGCGATATAAACACTAGTCATTTATAAAATTACACAAAATGGATAGAAGTAAATTGTATTCCGTCAATTATCAATCACCTAGCGTCTATTAGTTAGTTAAACCATCTGGAATAAAATAGCTATGTGTTATTTAATACATCAGTTAAAACGCCTAGAAATCTCAGTAAATTATACTGATAAACTTAGCACAAGAAATCACAAAAATGCTAATATATATATATATATATTACCACAAAAAAGAAAAAATAAACTATCTACACGAAATCTAGTAATCCACTTTGTACTATGGCTCTTATGATATCGAGCTAGATATTTCAAAAATTTCCTGAAGTGACTGATAACTGAGTTCGATAGATAAAGTATATATACTGAAATAGCGTAATTTCGCTGGAGGATGACGAAAGTCGCGCCTCGGCAAATCAGCACAAATCAGCTGGGGGGTTTCTTCCCAGATAAAAAATTTCTCCGTTCGCTCTGTTACCTGGTGACTCGACAACAAAGCCTTATGATTTCGGCGATTGACGAGCTCTGCTGGGAAATTCAAAAGCCGTTGCCTTGCACGTGTTTTTGGGACCATGCGCTGTTAGATGTCGTAATTTTGACAGCTCTGCTTCTATCGAGCTTTCAGGCAAACGCACTTGGCCCGTCCCCTTTAGAAGGAATGACAGTTCTAGATCTGAATAGCCGCTCGTCAACGCGTAAAACAAGACAAATAGGCTTCGCTAAACTATGAGTTCGACAGCTAGCGAAAAGGCATGGCTTTTGCGCAACAAACCGTGCATACTAATGAGTGATGCAAGGTGGAACTTAATGAGGAACGCCGGTGGGAAGCAAGCGGACGGATTAACTGTAGTCTATTCTCATAACCTGTCACATAGATAATGCCACGGAAATCAACTTGGCACTGGCAGTGAAAGAATACCAAGCTCAGCATCAATGTTGAGCATCGTTCCGTTTATGCTCACAGGCGTATGCCTGTGTAGGAGATATGACTGTACGCATCGACGAGTTGGAACGATAATGCACTATTTGTGAACGCACACTATTTATTCAGCTTATGGCGTGGATGGTAATATTTGATGACGTAGGCAATCGTCTGCCGGTATTGGCAAACGCTTGACTTTTTGGCTCTCCGCTGTATCCGCCAAAGCGTGAGGACGTGTTTTATCACGCTCCGGTTTTGTGTGCTTAATTCTACAAGTGTTTATGCAGCATTCAGTCATAATGCTTGCGATTATATTATGCCAATTATTTGGGCATTATTATCAGGGAGTATCATTAACATTAATTAAATTCAGTATAGTCTCGCAGTGTATTAGCGACAGTATCTGCACACTTATTCATATTATGGACGGACCGAGGACCATGGGTCTATGGAATCCTTAATGTCGATGTATGATGGAAATGTGGAACAATATATCAGATGTTGAGTTACGTTATTAAATGTATTAACTGTGAAATCAGTCTTGCTCAAGTTATTGTATTACAAAGTGTTACGGTGTCTGTATTGCTATCATGATCTTCAACACCTCAATGAACCCACAAGTACAATGGCCATGAACACTGAGCTGCACGCACATATCAATATATATTATTACAAGCAAACCAGACCGTAACAACCAGCAACACCGTCTTGAAGTTCGGTATACAGTGAATTCTAAAGCAAGCGTACCTTTTGGGCAGAGCTGTTGGGGAGAATAACTGCAGACGTGTGCCACGGGGAACGAAATAGATATTTAATTTTTTATTCTGTTGTTGTCAAGTGTTGTTTGTGCTGCAGTAAATATTTCACTGCACGTTTTGTTCGTCGGAGACTAATCTTCTTTCCCCCCCCCCCCTTCCCCACCCACTCCTCCACAAACACACACACAAACTAAAATAATTTTGTCTTTTACATTTAACTCTTTTTACAGGTAGTTATCAGGCTTTACCTGGTCACTAAAATGGATTCCAATTTTTTCCACCGGTGATATTGCAGTAAACATAAATATATTTATGAGGAATATATATATATATATATATATATATATATATATATATATATATATATATATATATATATATATCACAGAGAGTCTGATATCTATATGATACACACTTGCCCATATTGATGCATTGTGATATATATATATATATATATATATACACACACATATTCATTGTATATTAACTGACGATGATTTTGAAGTCTAAACTGTGATACATAAGTTTGTTTTATTTCATGTAAAACGCAGACTTACTATAACCAAACGGGCATACTGGGAGGTCCTTAGGAGAACAATGTACCAGACCATGCCGGGTTACACGGCTCTTAGACTAGAATTTGTTGTTGCTTTTTTTTTTTTTTTAAGTATGAAAACGAGTGCGCTCTACGTTTTGATATCCATTGCAAAGATGTAGATCTTTTCAAATTAATATGACGGGAACAAAAAAAAAGGATATCTTTAAAATCGGCACTGATCAAAGTTCATAAAGTAGATTATTTCAGTCATTTATCAAAACTAGAATACTTATAATTCAATCTCATCAAGTTCACAGGAAATGACGAATCTGTGTTCTGCTTTCGTCACATCCGTTTAAAAGCTGATCTAAAAGTAGGAACGATAGTTAGCCGGGGCTCAAGTGAACAAAAACACAATTCACATGCGCATATCTAGGAACGAATTTATTAATGTAAAGTGCATAAAAAGTATCACACATTCTTTAATGCAAATGAACAGCTCGCATATGAATTCCTCATATGAATGTAATTTCAAAAAAAAAATTCTTCACATCTATTCATCTTCTTTGCCCACCGTCTATTTTTGTGTTTAATTAAAAGTACCGTACACAATAAAACAGCAATTGAAAAACCAACAAGTCACCGCAGTAATGAGTCAGGCGGTGCAACTCTGGAAAATTTACATGAAAATACTTCAGGAGTTACGCAAACTTGCACGACGCGTTTGTAAAAAAATCACTTCAACACATGATATATCATATTAAGTTTGGTTCCTTTTTTATTTCTCTTACAGATCTTCTTCCTCTTTTCTTCTCTTTTTTTATTGTTTGTTTTTGATTTGTTTTGTCTATTTGTTTGTTGTTTTATTTTTAAGTTTGTTGTATCATTTCTGTATTCATCAGCTGAATCATGCATTGAATCCTACGCTTATACATCCAATACTTCCTCATTGTCTCTCATATTTATTTAGATCTTTTCCTCTATTATTACTTCATGGCTTCATATCTATTTCCTCTCTGTTTTCATATATAAATATGTATGTATATATATATATATATATATATATATATATATATATATATATATATATATATATATATATATATATATATATATATAGTAATAATAATAATAATAGCCCCGTCAGTCATAACTGACTATGGGAATGCGCCCCTGAGGTGGCAGCCCTCAGCTGCTTATTTTTCTGGTGCTCCTTTCGACGTTTTCTCCTCACCTCTGCTTCTTGTGTGAGCCTCTCTTCGCCCAATCTGAGGTGGCGCCGTAAATAGCATCGCCACTTATTGCGATCGGCAGCTTCATCCTCCCATGTTGCTGGATCCATGTCCAGTGCCCTCATATCTCTCTTGCACACATCTTTGAACCTCAGCTGTGGTCGCCCAACTGTTCTCTTGCCATCTGCTAATTGTCCGTAGAAGATATCTTTTGGGATGCGACCATCTTCCATGCGGCGAACATGGCCAAACCAGCGAAGTCTGCGCTGTCTAAGCAGCGTATACATACTTTGAAGGCCAGCACGTGACAACACCTCGACATTTGTCACTTTATCTTTCCACGAGATGCCGAGGATGCGGCGTAGACACCGCAAATGGAAGGTATTGAGCCTTCTTTCTTGCTTAGCATAGGTCGTCCAGGTCTCGCTGCCATATAGGAGTGTGCTGGTGACGCAGGCATTATATACCGCAGCTTTGGTCTTCATTGTGAGTTTAGAGTTTCCCCAAACACGCGATGTGAGGCGGGCAAAGGTAGCTGCAGCTTTGCCAATGCGGCTGTCGATTTCTGTATCCAGTGAGAGTTTGTCATTGATGGTAGACCCTAGGTATGTGAAGTGGTGCACCACTGCCAATTCATAGTTATCGATAGTGATAACTGGTGCAGCACCCACATCCTGACTCAGCACATTCGTTTTCTTTAGACTTATTGTGAGGCCAAAGTCCTTGCATGCTTTAGTGAAGCGATTCATCAAGCTCTGAAGCTCCTGTTGGCTTTGAGTGACGACTGCAGCATCATCAGCGAACAACAAGTCTCTTATAGTGACCCTTCTGATTTTTGTTTGTCCTTCAGCCTTGAAAGATTAAACAGACGGCCATCTGACCTAGTGTGAAGGCATATTCCTTCAGTTGCATCTCTGAATGCATGTTTCAAGAGTAAGGCAAAGAAGATTCCGAAGAGGGTCGGAGCCAGAACACAGCCTTGTTTAACGCCACTTCGTATATCAAAGGGCTGTGACGTGCTTCCAGCATATTGGACTGTTCCCTTCATGTCGTCATGGAATGACTTTATCATTTCCAGCATTTTAGAAGGGCAGCCTATTTTCAGGAGGATTTTAAAGAGTCCATCACTACTAACCAGGTCGAATGCTTTTGTGAGGTCTATAAAGGCGATATATAATGGTCTTTTCTGCTCTCTTGATTTTTCCTGAAGCTGGCGGAGAGAGAAGATCATGTCTGTTGTTGATCTGCCAGCTCGGAATCCACACTGTGCCTCTGGATATATGCGCTCAGCTAACTTGTGTAGTCGCATTAAGGTGACTTTGGCAAAAACCTTACCAACAATACTAAGAAGAGAGATGCCTCTGTAGTTATTGCAATCACTTCTGTCTCCTTTATTTGTATACAGTGTTACAATCTTGGCATCTCGCATGTCTTGAGGAATAGTTGTCTCTTCCCAGCACTGGCACAGCATCCTATGCAGGGGATGTAATAGCGTGCTCTTACAGCATTTGATTAAATCAGGAGGAATCCCATCACTGCCTGGTGCTTTGCCAGAGGCCAAGCTATCAATGGCCTTACTGAGTTCCTCTAATGTTGGTTCGGCATCCAGCTCCTCCATAGTTGGCAGACTATTGACAGCATCAAGGGCTGCAGGCGTAACGGTATTGTCTCTAGCGTAAAGCTCAGAGTAGTGCTCGACCCACCTCTCTATCTGCTTACCCTTATCGGTTAGCTTCTCTCCGCTGATGGTTTTTAGCGGTGCCGTCTTACTTTTATGGGGGCAAAGTGCTTTCTTTATACCGTCATACATTTGTCTAATGTTGCCTGTTTGCGCTGCTATCTGGATGCTCTCACTGAGCTGGAGCCAATAGTCATTTGCACAGCGTCGAGCAGTTTGTTGAACTTTGCTTCTCGTAGCCCTCAGGATCTGTAGGGTTCTGGCACTCGGTGAACGTTTGTATTCATTCATAGCACTGCGCTTAGCTTCAATAACAGGTGCCATCACATCTGATGAAGCGTCAAACCAGTCATTTGACTTTGCTGTTTTCTTACCAAAGGTGGCAAGTGCAGTACTTTGAATGGTGTTCCGTAGATGCTCCCAGTTCTCTGTAATAGTATCACCATGCTGAGGGCTACTGAGCACTTTCTTGAAGGTCGCAGTGAATTGAGCGATCATGAAAGGGTCTGACATCTTGCTGGTATCAATGCGTGGTTTCCCTTCATGTCTGACACGATAGAGTTTTCTTGGTTGTGCTCTGATTTTGCAGCAAACCAAGGAGTGATCTGTGTCACAGTCTGCACTATGGTACGAGCGCGTGGAGAGCACAGACCTGAGGAGTGGCCTTCTGACGAGAATCAGGTCAAGTTGGTGCCAGTGCTTGGATCGTGGGTGTCTCCATGACACCTTATGCTGGGGTTTTGTCTGAAAGTAGGTGTTGGTCACGCAGAGGTCATGGTGGACGCACAACTCTAAGAGCCGTTGTCCATTTTCATTCATCTTGCCAATACCAAACCTGCCCAGACATGAAGGCCATGAAACATTATCGGCACCCACTCTAGCGTTAAAGTCACCAAGGAGAACAAGCTGTTCTTGCCTAGGTATGCTTTTGGTTACTGCTGCTAGATTCTCGTAGAACTCATCTTTAG
Organism: Oreohelix idahoensis; assembly: GCA_024509875.1. NCBI lineage: Eukaryota > Metazoa > Mollusca > Gastropoda > Stylommatophora > Oreohelicidae > Oreohelix > Oreohelix idahoensis. The sequence goes on along the minus strand of JAMPIV010000272.1, from coordinate 84,698 downwards.
CTTCTGAGGCAGAGTACAGAGTAGGAGCATACACACTGACAAGAGTGATGGGACCTGTGCTAGTTTGCAGGCGGAGCGTTAACAGGCGTTCTGATCCATTCTCGCCTGGTTCAACCATGTTAGTTAGCGATTTCCAAAGGTTGTTATTGCCGGGAGTTGTAGTGAGGATAAGCTCTCACTGCAGATAAAATACTTCTATGGCACGCGCCTCAAACAGCCTCTGACAACCAAGTCCAGCTCCCGGCCTTCACGTGTGGCTCAATTTGAGCCCGGCGGAACTGTTTCCACTGACGGGAGAAGGGGCAAAGGCGAGCGACTGGCGACTTAAAACCAGCAGCTTCGGGCAGATAGGGCTCGTGATCCTTGGTTGGTAGCTTATCTAAGAGAAGGAACTCTGAATTCAAACCACCGCTGCCTTGCGGGAATATCCATTTGTGGAATTGGCTTCGGGAGTAAACCCTGAGGATAAATCCGGAGTCGGAGTCCCTAAGGCAGTCTAATCTCGATTCGACATTATTCTGGCAACTCCTGCGACATGGCTGGTACCAAACTGTATCGGCTACTGCCGTTCCTTTGGATCTACCGGCTGTGTGGAGAGGGGGAACATGCTGCATGGGCAACAGCTTGATCTCCATATAACTGTGCCCAAGCTCGCGCCCTGGAGAGGACACTCCAGCTTCACCCTATAGGTGTCGGCAAAACACGGGAAGTAGCAGTTACCGGTTATAAGCATCTTGCCCAATTGGCGTAGGGCATGGCGCCAGGGGCTACTTCCGACAGTGGGAGAGGTTCTAGGATCTCACTGGACAGCTACCGCCCGCTTCAAGCTGGGCAGCCCCCAGTCAATAAGGTGTTGTTCCGCCACTGTCTGCTTTCCCCATTAGGTGCATGGGGATTAGGGTCAAACCCGAACTGTGGACAGAAAATTTTGCACCAAGCAATTATCGAAAAAATAGAAATAAGCAAACTCTCAGATTGGGATGCTGGAACGTCCGGACTATGTTGACTGGACTATCCGAAAACCTACAGGATGTAAACGATGTAAGGAAGACAGCCATAATTAATGATGAGCTTAAACGACTTCAGGTGGATATAGCTGCACTTCAGGAAACGCGCCTGGCGGGCTCTGGAACGGTGAGCGAGAAGGACTACACATTTTATTGGCAAGGGAAAGATCTTAATAAAGCTAGAGAACACGGAGTAGGTTTTGCGGTCAAAAAATCGCTAACTAAAATATATATATACTGTATATACTACTTACTTAGTCGTTCCCCTTCTACCATGAGGTGTAGAGGTTATAAATATATATATATATATATATATATATATATATATATATATATATATATATATATATATATATATATATATATATATATATATATATATACTGAAGCACATTAAAACGCACCACCTGTATAATCCAGGAACAGAGTGTGAAATGTAAATATAAGTGTTTACAAGTTTATATATTTGGAATCTTTATTCATTTTCCTATGAATCCATGCTGGTCATTAATTTGTACATTTGATTGTTATAAAATTCATTGCATTCTGTGCAGGCAAGGGAGAAAACCAAAAATGCAACCAATAAAAAAATTCATTCACACTATCCTCAGTATCTGGTATGTCCACCGTGTGCTTGCAAACAAGCTTGGCAGCGGCTCCGCATGGAACGCACAAGTCTCTGAAGGAAATTCCGGGGAATCAAATCCCATTCACGTGTAAGAGCAGCTTCGAGCTGTTGCAGATTAGCTGGAGAACCTTGCCTGTAGACTCTGCGTCCAAGCTCGTCCCACAGATGTTCTATAGGGAACATGTCTGGTGATAGGGCAGGCCAATCAATCGTCACAATGTTCTGCTGCTGTAGATATTGCTGCGTAATGCATGCGGTGTGCGCACGTGCGTTATCCTGCTGGAGAAGCTGCAAGTCTGGATAATTTGTGAACGCAGGAGCAACCAATGCATCCAGAACCTCATCTCGATTTGTCACAGCATTAACATTTCCACGGAAGACGTGAAGAGGCAAGCGATGGTGAAAACTGAATCCTCCCCAAATGTGAATACTGCCACCTCCAAATCGGTTGTGCTGACGAACACAGCAATCTGCAAAGCGCTCTCCACACCGTCGCCAAATCCGCATCTGCAAAGGATATGTTGAATCTGCTCTCGTCTGTGAATAGGACAGCATTCCACTGCAGTCTAGTCCATCTGACATGTTGCTCTGCCCATTGCAGGCGCTGCTGACGATGTCTGTGAGTCAAGTTTGGCCCAACATAAGGTCGTCTTGCAGTAAGGCCTGTATCTCTGAGTCGTCGTATGACTGTCATTCGAGAGACTTGCCCACGTCTACCCACTATTGCTCTAGCTGTTTGACTTGCCGGGAGAGAACGATTCCTTAGGTGACTCAGCACAATATGACGATCTTGCGCAGGGGTAGTAACTCGTGGTTGGCCACTCCGAAGTCTATCCCGGACACTGCCAGTGGTTCCGTAACGTTCATTGAGACGTACAATAGTGCTGTGGTGGCAATTCATCCTTCTGGCAATGGCCCGCGAGCTCATTCCGGTCTCCAACATACCAATGGCTCGGTGGCGGTCGTTTTCAGATAGTCGTGGCATTTCAAGTACATGTACTGGGTGTTTTGTCTCAACGGCCTTTTTATACCGAGTATACTGCCACAACGCGTACACATTTTCAGGGTCATAGCTGTTAGGAATCGTGTTCCACGTGTAACTTTCATTGTTTTCATGTAGTCTGTACACAAACCCGTGGGTTGAATCATGCACTTTCCATTCCAGCAGCCATTCGCTCTCTACCTCATGACAAACACGGGGAAAATCCATTCCCACACTTTTTTTTCCAGCTTCTCGGCATCAGTATATATAATAGTGGTGCGTTTTTAATTACCTCTACACTTCACGGTAGAAGGGGAACGACTAAGTAAGTAAGTAAGCGTTTTTAATGTGCTTCAGTATATATATGTATATATGAATATAAGTTCACATATTTTAAGTTTTCTTGAGTTTTAAGGCCTACATTACCGATTGACTGCTTCTATACGTCCTTGTTAATATATACATCTGTTCTTTATAATCATGTCCTTTAAACTAGTTGTGCAACGAACAATGAAAAAATATCACCGCATTTTCGGAAAAATACGGAAAAGGTGTGTATTGCACCGTAACAGATAAATTGAACACCCATTAAAAGATCACGCAGGCCTTAAAATATTTTCTCGGTGCATTGACAGTTGCTTCATAAAAGTCATCATAAGTCATCATAAGTTTGACTGCAAAGATCCAATGAAAAATGTAAAGGAATGAAATTACTACATGAGAATTCGAGCTTTCATCAGGAAAGACAACAACATATTTTTTTCCCGTTATATTTTGGCGAGTTACTTGCTCGTATCAACTAACAACAACAGACACATGCACTTAAACATAATAAAAGCGAAAATGCGGAAATATTGATGTGGATTCTTTTTAGTATTCTCAGTCTATAAATAATGTATAACGAAGATTACTTGGCGTAAAAGATTTTTTAAATTAGTAACATTAAGTACAGTACCGGCTGTCCTAACTTTATAATTTTTTTTTTTTTAAGGTGTTTTGCCTTGTGCTGGCGAAGCGCCGTGCGTTCAAACTTGTCCATCGGTTATGATACTTAATTTTAGTTTTCTGCAATTCTTTACAATGTTTTAGACAATTTTTCTTCGACTGTACACTAGGACAGTGAAAGTAAGGCGCTACCTTAAGAACGGTAATATTTAGAAACAAAATGGAGATTTATTTTTGCTAGTCTAGCCAGGTTTTTCCAGCTGTAACAATTTAAACAAAAAGTAAATCTGATGCTAGTATAAAATAAAATTGCATATATTAAGTAAGTTTATGTAAAAATAAAGTCAAAAATTACTCAAGTAAAGAAGAGTGATAATATAAGATATTTGGAATACCTTTCCCGGTCCAAAATCCTAAACATCCCACTGGGCTGATTGAGTGTGTTTTTTTTTTTTAATATTTATATTTTGATAACTCTGTGATACTGTTGTCTTCCACTTCCTTTTTGGTGTTGTATTTTTCTTATAATTTACCCAGATTGATCTGACTGCTGCAACTCGTTTGGGTCTGTTTATAAACTATCTCAGGTCCTCAGCAGCCTCTCACGTTTTACAGCATTTACTGGGCTACTGTCTGTAGCCACTGTGATGCTGAAGATAGTCTGAGAGTCCTTTCGCATGTCATATTTGCTTCTTTCTTGTTAGAATGCAATCTATGTATGATGTTAACTTTGGTTTTTGTTTGTTTGTTTGTTTTTTTAATGTAGACTATATCATGTGAGTCTGTGAAGGTTCTGATGAAGATAGAAGGCCATTATTATTTTTTCTTCTTCCTCTCCCTATTTTTTTTTTTTTTTTTTTTGGAGCATGACTCTACCACTGTACTTGGCTTTCCTTGGAGGAATCGTAATCACCAAATACATTTAATACGTTCCCGCAGAGGTGGGTGGTTTCTGTAGCAATGTGTTTTACAAGAGGAGGTTACCAGCATAACAATATTTTGTTCTGACACAGATTAATATATGTAAACTCCATTAGTGTTAACTTTGTGTTTTCATATTACTAAAAGGTATCAAACATGTTTTCTACACAGATTTCCATTTTCCTATTTGGCAAGACAGGATAAACAAGTTATTATCGTCTTTTGCTTTGCTAATGATGTCAGATCATCCATAGTTCAAGCGTCTTTCATTTTTCCTTGTAGCAGTCATTAATTCTTTTATTTTATTTTCTTTTCAACTACTTAAGGTATATGTATGTATATATATATATATAGAACGCTTGAAAATGCGTCAACGCTGAGATCTGAAAATTCAAAGTCACGTCTTTTATCTACTGCTTATGTTATGAAATTGAGCTGGTTCTTCATTTCTGATCCCGCGCATGCGTTGTAGTCTATATATGTACAAATATCCCCTCACACGAACTACACACATACACTAACACGTACAAGACGAATGTGTTCTACCGATATGACTTCAACCATTAACATCGTTTTTGACTGAAGTTAACTTATATATTTATTAATTAACTCGGTCACAAAAGTGGTAGCATTTTTACTATGTCACCGGCTTGACTTTTTCGGTAGCATAGCATTTGAGAGGCGTTGATAACGTAATTTGACATGCTTACCGTAACATAGAACTAATTAAACATTGACTGTCCGGGTTTATGTTACCAGGGACCTGCATCATTTATGTAAGAGCGAGAATTAGAAGGACTCAGTTACCTTTACACCGGTTTATTAGACAAAGGAGAAAAAGATAAGTGAAAGAAGTTGACTGTTCTGCAGACAGGGACTGAATATACAAAATACGTCTTTATATTGATTCAATACTCTTCAGCTCACCAAGAAGCATAGGCCTACAACAAATTAATGCAAAGTACTCCTGTCACGTGCCATCTTATTAAGGTCTTTCCGTGGCTTCCTCGTCTCTTTCACTTCTGTCTCAGTTTGTCTTCTCCATGTATTTTTTGGTCTCTCTCTACCTCTCTTACCCTGGTAGTACAAAAACAAGGATTGCCTTGTAATGCCATCAACAAGTTTCCTCGTTGTATGTTCTGTCTGTCGTCAGCATCTTTTTATCTGTTGTTTCAATGGGCACTTGCTTAAATGAATTAGATGAGTAATTGAACACTAAAAAATGATTCCAAGTACAAATGTAGACCTATTTTGTGTTTTTGACCGAACGTAGATAATTTATTTCTTAATAACTAAAGATACTAAAAATGAAAGGGATATCTCAAATTATAGCGCTGATATTGCTTAACATATACACATAAAGATTCCCTCATAATAAAATTTTTATGGTAGTAGAAAATTTAATTTAGTGGGATTTTCACATCAGGGTAAGGCCATTTAATTACAAAAAAATTACCCACATTTGAATACAAAGAAATAACTCAAGGAAAACTATATAGAACGATAGAGAAAAATTGGCCGTTTAATTATCACTTTTGATAACTAAAATCGGTCTACATATAACTGAAATATAAAATGTTCAAATTTAGTCAGATCATACAGACACGCTTAGAATCGCATAAATACTAGAATCAAAAATTAACTTTTTGACTTCTCTCTGATTGGCCGGGTGTATTGCTATAAATAGTAACAAACTTTTGTATTTTCCGCCATTAAAATCATAAAAATCATACTGAGCTGACATATACAAAAAGACTGTAGACCAAGCCTTTGCCGGTTGGACTGGTAGAGCGGACTAAGAACCCCTTTACAGCCAGTCAGCTTGAGTGTGTGTGAACTTATTTACCTGAAGGTAAGATTGATAATTTTATTTGCACACTTTGTTAAAGAATTGACCTGTAAAGTAAACAGGCTATATGTGTGCCATATTTGTTCGAAAGTGTAACTGACGATGAGATATGTTTGGTCACGCTGACCTACGTAGGAATGTGTGTAGTAAGTGCAGGCTTGTTCGAATTGAAAAATTGGTGTATAGTGTTTGCAAATTTACGACAGTGAGTGTTAGAAGCGATTTAATTTAGTATTTTCTTCTGGAGTGACACCCTGTTCATAGTTCATGTAATAAACATCTAGGGAAGGTTAGAATGAAGTAATCAACAGGTCACATGCTGTATTGTACTTGCCATGATTATTGTATGGAAGCCAAACATGGACGAGGTACCCAAGCCTTGATGAACCCAGAGAAAGAGTTATAGCATGAAAACTGATGGTAGACAACGGTATTTAAGGTCTTGTGCAACTTGTTAGCACAAATGCCTGACCACGGTAAGTTTTAATATTGTTAGGGGTTAATTAATTGAGGCAGATCTCTACAGGGAGTGGATTGTCCTTCTATTCCAGGTTATATCACGAATTTACCTCGTGGCTGCAATTTCTTGAGAAGAAGAGCGTGTGGGAGTTGAGGGCTCCATCTACAGACTGGAGATAGACCCCATCTTCTCAGCCAGGAGTCACAGAGTTGGTGATCCTGACTAATATTCAAAGAACTGAAGCAGCAACATTCTTAAGATAAGTCCTTTAGAAAGGCAATGGCGATTCATCCAACCTCATTCACCCAATAAAACTTAACCACTGTGGGATGATGAAAGTAGTAGACCTTGCAGTGTAAGACTGGTAGCAGTATAAATATTAAGAACAGTAACAGTACGTGTAGTCATTCCAGTGACCCTTTAAAAGACATGGACCAGAGTTTCCAAATTATTTATTTCAGTATGTAAATAACCTTTCTTGATTTTGATCATTCCTGACCCAAAAGATTGAGGTTCAGGAAAATTAAATTGTACATAAACTTTCATACCGCCTTGCTTAATTAATTTTTATTAAGTTGAAGTTATGTTTGAAATTAATCATTAAATAAAGTAAATACATTTCCCCTAGACCCGTAGCTAGATCATTTGGGATCAGTAGAGGTAGCGGTTATGGACTCAGAGATCATCATCATCTACTCTGAGAACTTACGTAGCTTGACCACATCTTGATTGTCTATACACCCATGCTCTTTTCAGAGAAGGGGGTATTACTTATAAGACCAGTCTCTTATCTGGCACTATCCTGGTATCCTCTGATACACCTATTTGTCCAGGATAGCCTATACATTTAGTAACATCAAATCCTCTTATGACATAATGGTGTCCTGTCCGGGATTTTTCCACCATACCTTGGGGCTCTTACTGTAGGGAATAATAAAGGTAAGAAAATTAAACAACTTGTGGTGAATTGGATGAGCCGTCATTGACTGTAGTTAAGTAAATTAGTTAGTATTTGCTAATTTATAATATAAGTTGTTAATAATTTGTGTAAGAGTGAAAGAGAATGGCAGACTTGGCAAAATTTAGATCTGCTGCAGTGCCGGCGGCAAAGGACTTTGGCCTGAGTGGGGACGCGATGATTCAGTACGTTACTTCTGAATGTGATAAATTTATAGATAGAGAAGATAGGAGGTTAGCTGAAGAGAAAAGATTACAATTAGAGGCTGACAGGGAGACTAGGAGGTTAGAGGCTGAGAGAGAGGCTGTGGCAAAGAGATTGCAGATGGAGGTTGAGGAAAAAAGATTACAGTTAGAGGCTGCTAAAGAGGAAAAGAGATTACAAATGGAGGCTGATAAAGAGGAAAAGAGATTACAAATGGAAGCTGATAAAGAGGAAAAGAGGTTACTAAGAGAACATGAGTTAAGACTAAAAGAAATGGAACTTCAAGGACATGTTATAGATAATGGAAGCAGCTCAACTACCTCTGACTCTAGTGTAAATCAGGGTGCCTGTCACATAGGTTTTATGATCATTAATTTGCCTATATCTTTTTCTGTTTCTGTCACCCGTATCCTCTATTTTTATTATCACTCTTTACCTTTTTTTCCTGCGTTTTTCGCATTCGTTCGTTTGCGACTATATACATTACTATTTTCCCATTCTAACGTTTACCTGTTTCTTTTCTCAAAAGTGAGAACGCAGTTATGACGTAACGTGTCAGTCTCTGCAGAGACGGGAGAGCGTTAAAATGCATTTCGAATTGCATTAGATGTCAGGACACGAAACTGTGACTTTCGCTTATCTCAGACATACGAGCAGACTATGTCTGCACTTTCAGCTGACAGGCGCAGCTTCTTCGGCTGAGCGCTCAGGAAAAGCGCGATAACTGACACCTCTACGGTGCAGTTCGAGACATTTGTCTGGAAATTTCACCTGACACGACACTCATTGTGGGCCGTGGTCAGCGTGAGGTGCGAAAACTGCCCCTGCATTGCAGACAAGTTGTCTACATTTGCATCTGACACTTAGCGCTACGACCGTTTCTTAGACGGACTTGTCAGAGACGCAGAGTGTCAGTTTTCGACAGCCTCTTGATGTTAAACGTAAAGTGTTATAGACGGAAAGGGGGATTATTTCGGTTTGGCGAAATAAAAGTTTACCTCTTTGTCTGGTAATAGATATAACCAGAGTTTGAAACTAGATTTTCATTCTCGCTCCTAAATTCGCAGTAGACAGGACGTTTCGTGCAAAGAGAATAAGCTGTATAGCGAAGTCTTAGTTTGTTCTTTGCAAAAGTTTTGCCGAACTTCTAGACTACCAATAAATATAAGCATATAACTCCAAAGTTGTGCGATCGCCTGTAAATTCTGTGTGGAGGTAAAATATTATACATATTATCTAGTATTTCGTGAAGTGTTTAAAGTGTTAAATCGCTTATTTTATTTCACTAATTAGATTTGGTGCAGAGCGCTTAATACATAAGTCTGTATTATTTTCTAGTGACGTGTTTCAGTGGAAAGCAGAATAAATTATAATTTCTAGCTTAAACAACAATGTAGCTATAATGAATTTAATTTTACTGCTAAATAATCAGACGAGAACATATTTTTCTAAACTAACTTATAAATGCTAGAAGCCTCATGAGTGTTGACGGAATACGCACGTATCCCTAATTCATGAGAATTGATGATTTTTTTTAAAATATAACTTATTCCACGGGAAGGGTTAAACTATAAGACAAGCTGTGGTAAAGTGGGATGTTATAAATATTTATAGGGGACTTAGTGTACTGACTGAGATCAGCTGTGAAGGTATCTGTATCTAACAGGTGTAGTGTTTTACAGATAACCTTACTTGCTACCACATTATACCTCAGTCAGAATTATTCTGGAATATTGTGATGACTACGTTAAATGTCTAGGGTTATGTAAATGATGAAGTGTAAGTCACAACAACAACATACAGATAAACAATTTAATTTATTCCACCACACTTGACAACACTGTGACACTCACACACATTTAACACTCTATAAGACTATCTTAAATGAGTCACTGGTAAAGTTTCAAATATTTATGTATTAATTACTTTCACTATTATATATCCTGATTCAACTACAAAGTGAACCAGGAAACACATTCAAATGTAATCACAATTTATATATACAGAATTTATAAATATGAACATTGTAGTGACTTATTTTATTAATATTATCCTATGTGTGTCAGTGCGTAGTAGTACTATGAGGTAATACTGGTTTTGTTTTTCAAGCTATGTTGTTATTTGTCATCATGACTTCAAGTGTTTGTTTATCTGAGAAATAGTATGGGGGAAAAGTTCACAGTTCCTGTCAATTTAAACAAGGTATTGTCCCTTTTTTTTCTAAAATGTCAATTTTTGAGGGGACACATAATGTTGAGCTCCACTGGCCACAGAGGCTTAACTTTCGTGATGGCGGCAGGAAAAGACTCCTCTGCTCGATTGCTCCCCTGTGTTCTGGAGACACCTCACTAGTCGCTATCTGGACCCAGGAGTATGCTGTCAGCCTCCAGATTCAGCAAAGCTCAGACCAGGTGCTGCTCAATAACTTTAGGACCACAGTCCCTGAAACAAGAAGGTTGTACCTCCTACTTCATAACTAATTTATAATCTATTTCTAGACTGAACACAATACATGACAAACACTGAGTTCAGAGCGGTAGGCCAACTGTCAGCTTTATCTGAAATAATTTACACCAGTATACTCCTCCCTAATGGTTACTACGCCTCTGCAATTCCAGCATTATTTCTTTCTAGTCAATAAGATAGGTGTCAGTGTACTGTTTGGCAATTCCATGTAGTTTTACTTTCCTCCGACACCTTCTGTTCAGGTTGGAGCACTATATAGGCTTTGCCTCATGTTCGCTACTGAACCACACACATATACAGACATAAATTATCAATTTACATTCACTTTTCATTAAAAGATATCAAATATTTCAAGCTTACCACAATTCATGGAAATAATACAGAATTACGTTGACTGGCAATGAATAGGCACAAAATCCGATCTGCCGATGTCCCAGGCTTTTATTTAGAAAAATATGCACTGGCGCTCAACGCACTGGTTCTTTAGTAAGTTTATTTGAAAATGTGGTGCTGAACTAACGCTTCAAATTGCCTATATTGGTGGGTCTAACCAATCGAGCCATGTTTACACCAGCGTTTGAAAAAAAGTACTCCTACTCACGTTTCCCTAACAACAAAGAATCAATATTTATAGCCCAACTAATCGTGTTTAGCCTTACATTTACTTTCCGCCAATCAAATAGGAGGTAACATGGGGACCTATTTCCCGTACAATGGTGGTGTCAAAATCTGCCACTGAGCGATTCTGATTTTGGTGTTGTCTGACATCCCTCACTATTTCTTTTGGCTATAATTTGTTAATTCCTAGACTGTTTGCGTAACGTTTAACATATTCTTTGTCAGCAAGTCCCAAGGAACCCAAATATATAAATTTAATGGGGCTAAGGGGCTGCGTTCAAAATATGTATTTTCTTCTACCTCCCGTTCACTTCGATCGATGTGGTGTCTGGGTACTGTAATGTTTTCAAACGTAAACCAGTATAATGTCATGTTTCCTAATAAGCGTTTTGTAAGTTTTTTAAACCTAACTCTCGTATGGGTAGTGTTTTATATTTTTTTTTCACTGTCGATTTGAAACAAGCTAGTGCTTGTGGCCTTACACGCGTGATGGTAGTAATTGTATAGCGAGACGCGTGTTAGTGTATAAAATGACATGAATGGAATATTAATATAGATCAGCTTGCGTATCTCAAGGTTTTTCTTAGAAAGGCAGTACACGTTTTATTGAAGAAAGCGTGTAGTGATGCAGTAGGCTTTTACTATCAACGTGGGGTCCAAATGGGGCAGTGATGCGCAATACAAGACTCAACATGTCTCTTAGCCTCTCCTGAAGGTCGTGGTGGGTTATACCCAGTAATCCCAGCGGGAGGCAAGATGGGACAGCAAACGAGGTAAAGGCAAAATCAAATCCCCCAGCCAGAGGGGGAGGCATGAGCACACTCTGCCTTAAGAAACAGGTGCTGAAGTCAGATGTACCAGGCCAGGAGGCGCACCAGCAACCATGGTACCATGCAACCCGCTTTGGTTTAATATGTCTACACAACAGATGTCAAAAAATTATCGTTATGGTGCTCGCCCTGTGAAGTCCCTCCAGGCAGGAGCAGTGCCGGATTCTGAGCCTCGACAGAATCCACCCTCAGCTACTGGAGGTCTCCTTAGTCCGCCAAATGGAGCCAGGAGGCGGAAGGAGAAAGTAACTGGCCAACCAGATAAGACGACGGCCCCTCTGAATGTCATGCATTGGAATGCAGAGGGAGTCAACAACAAAAAGACTGAACTAGAGAATACCCTATTTCGGAAAGAAATTAGCATATGCTGCATACAAGAAACCCACCTACAGGAAGGAAAACATTTTAAGATACGGGGCTATCAATGCTTCAGAGTTGACAGAAAAGATCGGAAGAAGGGTGGCATACTAACACTGATAAGGAATAACCTCAACGCTATAGAATCCAAGACATATAAAGAAGGTGCAGAATACCAAGTAATCCATCTAAAACATAACACTCTGGAACTGGATCTCCTAAACTTCTACTGCCCCAATGACATACCACTGAACATGACTAGCATAGATGTCCCCATTGGCAACTTCATAGCGGTGGGAGACTTCAACAGCCATTCCCAAAGCTGGGGATACAACCAGCTAGATAGAAGGGGCGAAGAGATAGAAAACTGGCAAGACGACAATAACCTAACCCTTCTAAACAACCCTAATGATCCTCCAACCTTTTACTCCAGAAGATGGCATAGCACCTCTACTCCAGACCTGGCATTCTGCACACCTGATTTGGCTGGGATAGTGGAAAGGGAAATAGGAGAACAACTCGGTGGAAGTGATCATCGTCCTGTATTCATCAAAATTAATAGAACAATTAATACAAGTCCAAGTCAGCCAAGATGGAATTATAAAAAAGCAAATTGGTCCATTTATCAACACAGAGCAAATCTGCTTACAAAAGATATTAAGGTACTAGACAGAGACATTAACAGAGTCATCTGGGATTTTAATAATGGAGTACTCAAGGCAGCAAAGGAGACAATACCGAGAGGAGCGAGGAAGAACTATGTACCATATTGGTCCAACACACTACAAAACCTACATGAAGATATGAATGAAGCAAGGCACACTGCAGAGGTACAACCATCCCAACAGAACCATATCATGCTACAAAAGGCAAAAGCAAAATTCATTAAAGGAAAGCTAGAAGCCCAGAGGAGAAGCTGGAGGGAAAAAACATATAAACTAAACCTTGAAAAGGAAGGGAGAAAGTTGTGGAAACTCACTAAACAATTGAATGACGATAACAATTCTCAACGACAAACCATTACACTAGACGATGCAGGGAAACTATATACCGGCAAACAAGCAGCAGACATATTTGCGGAATCCTACAGAAATGAAAGTAACATCTCCGTCAATTTACGCAGACAACGAGACATTCGTCAAGAAATAATCCACACTAGAACTAATGGAAACAGTCCGGACGTTATGTCCAAACCTTTCAATATGGACGAGTTAAAAACAGCCGTGTGGAAACTTAAAGACAGGAAATCACCAGGCCCGGATGGTATAACCAACGAAATGCTAAAACACCTAGGATATACAGCAATGAGCAAACTGTTGCAAATATACAACTACAGTTGGATGACAGGCAGTGTGCCACAGATATGGAGAGAGGCGCTCATGTGTCCCATCATAAAGAAAGGAAAAGACAACAGGAAGGCCACCAGCTACAGACCAATAAGCCTAACAAGCTGTGTATGTAAGACAATGGAGAGGATGATCAACAGAAGATTGAAATGGTACTTGGAATCCGAGAAAATTTTAGTGCCAGAACAAGCAGGGTTTAGAGAGTGCAGCAGCACAGAAGACCAAATCACATACCTGTCACAGATCGTTGAAGATGCCTTCCAAGAAAAGAGAAAAGTCTTTACCCTATGGATAGATCTCCAAAAAGCTTTTGACAAAGTATGGAAAGACGGGTTAATAGTAAAACTGCAAAGGAACGGAATCAAGGGTAATATGAGAAAATGGATCCAGTCGTTCCTACACAATCGGAAAGCAAGAGTCACTATGGAAGGTCACAACAGCAAGAAAATCCTCCTAAAACATGGAGTTCCTCAAGGCTCAGTATTGTCTCCCACCCTGTTCCTTGTATTCATCAATGACCTCATCCACGATCTGCCACAAGGTGTGAGAGCTGCCCTATACGCTGACGACTTGGTGGTGTGGTGTGTAGAAGAACATCTAACTATCGCTAATAAGCGAATACAAAGGGCAGCAGACAACATAGCAGCATGGGCAGAGAAATGGATGGTGCAGATCAACGCTGAAAAATCATCAACAACACTTTTCACGCTCTCCAACAAAGACAAAGCAGGAGAGATACGACTTGGAAATATACATGTCCAAACAGATGAGGAACCGGTGTACTTGGGCATTACATTAGATAAGAGAATGACATGGAGGCACCACATCGAGAGAACAGAGGCTAAAGCGAGAAGAAAACTTTCCATACTGAGGAAAATAGCTGGATCAAGTTGGGGAGCTAACGAAACAACACTAAAGAAAGTGTATACAGGTGCAATAAGACCTATATTAGAGTACGGATCAGCAGCATGGTCTACAGCAGCCAAATCACACCTACAAGCCTTAGATAAAGTACAAAATCAAGCGCTTAGGTTGATCACGGGTGCCATGAAGACCACACCAATAAATGAAATGGAAAAAATCACAGGCATTCCACCTTTATTATACAGACGAGACACTAAGACCCTGATCCAAGCAGAAAAGTACAAGAACATGCCCGCACATCCAATGAAAACTAGATTTGGAGATTTAGCCAGTGGGAGGTTGAAGAGAAGCAGTTTTGTGCATCGGTCCAAAAAACTAATTAGAACATACAAGGATGAACTACCAGACATCACTAAGGAAATAACTCCCACACTCCTCCCAACCCCATGGGAACAACATCAAAATTTCAGTATTAAGACCTCCATAACTACCACCTGCCCCATGGGAGAGCTAAATACTCTCCAAAGGAAAATAGCAGCATGTGACATGATTGAAGAACTATACCCCAGAGAAGCATGGATCCAAGTATATACTGATGGATCTGCAACCAGAGCAGTGAAGAACGGAGGCGCAGGAGTTTATGTGGTCTATCCAGACAAAGAAAATGAATCCACCTGTTCACCTACTGGAATATTCTGTTCAAACTATGCTGCTGAAGTACAGGCCATAAGCATTGCTGCAGGAATAATAAATAACACAATAAGCCAATGTCAGCAGGTTGTATTCCTTACCGATGCAATGTCAGTTCTGCAAGCCCTCAACAGTGATAAACTGCCAGAATTAAACAAAGTCCTATGCGAAGTAAATATCAAAAGAAGGGTAGTGCTACAGTGGATACCATCACACTGTGGCATACCAGGAAATGAGAGAGCAGATATGTTAGCAAAAGAGGGAGCAACACAGGAACAAAAAGAACAAACAATCACATTCCAGGAAAAGAAGACCCTTATCAAGGCCATCAGGAAAATTGATCAACAAAGAGACAACTATCAATATCTTGATCGAGCAAAACAGGTGATCCTGTTCCGTATGAGAACAGGACACAACAGACTGAACAGTCACTTATACAGACTGAGATTGGTCCCATCACCCCTATGTACGTGTGGACAGGCAGCACAGACAGCCGAACACATCCTGCAAGACTGCCACATGCTTAGTCAATTGCGAACTGAACATTGGCCCACAGAGACGCACATCCACACAAAGCTGTTTGGGAGTCTTGAAGAACTTTCAACCACAGCAACATACATCCAGAAAACCGGACTTCTTGTGTAGACATTTCTAACAACAGCGAACGAGAAGAAGAAGAAGAAGACTATCAACGTGAAACGTTATAATTTGCAGACGAATTAGAAAACAAGGGGGATTTCGAGTACAGTCATTGTGACAGCACTGTTCTTTACCATTCTTCTTTCCTTTTATTGCAGTTATTTGTTAGGCTTTACATTTACTTTTTAATTTATATATGTGGATTAGAATTTCACACGACACAAGCTATACGCTTGCAGTTTAAAAATGTAAGTTATATTGAGTACATAATATGTAAAATATTTCATATGTATTTTTCTTTATTCAGTGAATACTGTGGTACCCAAACTTTGCCAGTTTAGTACTAACATTATCTGTGAAGTTAAGCACTTTCAATACATGACCAAGAATAATTCTTCCAGAATAACACTTAAGTTACTGAGATAAGGCAACATCCGACCTGACAAATTCCTCATTTTTTTTTTTAGAAACCTACGCTAGAATAACACTCTTCAAGTACAGACAGGCGCTGTGGCAAAGCAAAAATTATCGAGGTAACATCCGACAGAGAGTTTTGATCTAGACACTGTGCTCCGCTAACTTTCGTGCCTGGACAAATTTTATGTGACTTAAACAGACATCCGAAAAATAAGAACACCCAAGGAATCGTTCCCTGAGACAGAGAATTCAGTACGTCTTGTTGGAACTGGGGATTTCTTGGTCTAGACTGCATTTACGGTTCTGTGTGAAGGTCCTAAAACAAATTATGTTCCCAGAGGCAGCGATCAAAGCTGTAAGTATAAATGTGCGCACGTGGCCACGGCTGAATGAATAGAGTGAACGCAGGTCTGAGTGTTATTTTACCGTTGTATTTTTGGCACCTATTTGCTGTCATAACTTTCTTCATGCAAGTTTGTTTTGCTAACAATCTTTTCCCTTAAACTAGATTATAGTATCAGGTCTGTTCATACCTTAAACGGGGGAAACTCTTAGACTCAATCATATGTATCTGGGACTCTTTGTGCTATCATCTTTCTCCTAACGGGACTGTGGGCTATCCATCGAGGGAAGATCATAACTGTGGGTCTACCAGTTCTTGAAGCATTCCTGATTTGTTTATGACTTTGTGTATATGCCTTTTTTGATGTAATTTTACATGTGGTGACGTAATTTTACAAATGATAAATAAACTTAACAATAAATTAATCAGCATGTTGGTCAGCTCGTTCTAAATATCTATATAATCATTTGTTATAGTTTCCCACGTCTGTGTGTCTACCTGTCGTCACTTGAATGTGCGTGCACGTGAGTGGATATATATATATATATTTAATGTATATGTGTTAGACTGTCTGACTACTCTAGATCTGTCGTAGAAGATAGGTGAGAGAGAGAGAAGATTTCTCGCTCTCAGAGACAGCTTCTATCACAATTCTACCACCTCACTCGTGGAAATCTATTTTGTATTTCTATCTCACACTGTGACTATCACTCATTCCAATCTATTCAGAAGGGACCAACCCAAGTCTTAATTCTCCTATCAAAAATCTACGACAAATGTGGGCTCGTTTCCGGTTTTTGAACTTAGAATAGGAAGACGAGACGACAAATATCAGCTCGTCTGAGATTTTTCTTTATTCTGATATAGAGTAAGAGTGTGATGACTGGTGAGTTTTGTATTTTTTTAAAAATAACTATCCCCTAGACATAACGGTCTGTTTTATGGGCGTGCTGACCACACGGCTAATAATTGGTTTTCCACAGCATTATTGAGCATTATACATTTGGTTTACAGGTTGATTTTGTCGGAATATATGTTATTACTGATTTTTTAATACTGAACGCTGGTAAAGTTTTGTGAGTGTATAACATTCACAGGGATTTGAAGAAGTAGGTGTTTGAGCAAAGCTAAGGAGTGCGTTTCGGACTATTTGTCCAGATTAATTGCCTCCCTTACCCTAACTGTCTTCAGGGGTGAACTTGATAGTGGATTTAAAAATTAAGGGATTTTTTCTCCTTAACATTTTTTTTGCAATAATTATTTTGTTTTCCACTGTAGCAACTTATTTTTCAGTAAGTAGTCTTAACTACCATTTATTTGGCGTAGTCGTCTGCATTAGGTGTTTTATTGCCGATTAATAGCAGCGATAGTTAGATACTTTATTATTTTGGTGGAGGTATCCCAGGGTGAAGTATATCATCTTTTGATTTTTCATAATTTTTCGCAAGTGGTAGGAACCAGAGTATCCTTTTTCTTCTTACGTCTTTATCGACTTAGTCTCAGCCACTGATTTAATATGGCGGAGAGGGCAAAGCTTAGGCAGATGCTCAGGGACGAAGCGAGAAAAGAAGGTTTGGACGGAGACGAAGCAAAAGCTTTTGTCAGGGACGAACTTGAGAGATATGACGCGGAGAAGAAAGAAGAAGAATTAAGGAGGAAAGAAGAAGCAGCGGAGAGGAAAGAAGCGGAAGATCGGCTATTACAGCAGAAAATGATTGAGGAAGAAATGGAAATCCGCAGGATGCAGCATGAGGAAAGAGAGAAGGAGAAGGAGAGACAGCATGAGGAAAGAGAGAAGGAGAGACAGCATGAGGAAAGAGAGAAGGAGAGACAGCATTTGGAAAGAGAAAATGAGCAACGGCGACAGCATGAGTTGGCGCTAAAAGCTCTAGAAGTCCAAAGTCGTGGCGCTGCCTCCACTTCCAGCAATGGAGAGTCTTCTCCTCATTCTTCCTTAACTGATCCTTCTAATACTCAATCTACTCACCGCACTGTGATGTCTTTTACGCTTGAATCTTTCCCTTGTTCTAATGAGAAGATTGACAATTGGCTAGAGAAATTTGAGAAAACTGCAACTCTGTACGGTTTAGAGAGGTCGCGTTGGAACATGAAGCTTTCTCAGGCGCTGAAAAGCAGTGCGTATGATGTTTACGCCAAACTGGAAAGCAGCCAACAAGACAACTATGATGGGTTGAAGAAAGCGTTACTGGAGCGCTTTGAAATGAATGCTCGCAAATTTCTGCAACTGTTTAGCAACAGCAGGAAAGAGAGCTCTGAAACTTTTCAACAGTTCTCGTCTCATTTGAAGGGATACCTGTTACCAACAGATTACTGGTGACAATGTATATAAATATTTATGATAATATTGATCTGTCGGATGAAAGGTATTTGTTTTTAGAATCAGGATGCTTTCCTGGTCAAAGATATATCACCCATGATTGATTGATACTTTTGTTATGTGGGTTATCTCCCCTGGAGATCGAATTTGGCGTATGAATCTGGATTTCGTTAGTCTGTACCTTGTTGGGCCAGAAAACAGATTGTTCTTGCTTAGGTTTATGCTGGAATGTTTATAGTCCGAGTCTATGTTTACTCTGTGTCTATTTCAGACGATTCGGTCTTATATCGTGATATCTTGGTATGTCTTAGTGGAACTATTTTTCCTTGTAATATACTTTGGGGTCAGGGAGTTCTGCGCATGCGGAGAGAGAAGAGTGTCTTCCGGGATGATGGAATGCCGGGCGAAAGCCATGTTGAAGAGGAGTCCCCAGTCTGTGGTCTCTATGATTTGTCATGGGGAAGAAGATAATTTCTGATATGTTCATTAAGTCTACTAGTCCCCTGTGTTTATTCTATAACGTCAGGAGAGGGGCGTATGTGTTCTGCTAGTGTTTTTCTCATCTCCAGGTAAAAGAACATTTTACTGAACTTTTTCATCCTAGGCTTAACTGGACAGACGGCTACATTATGATTATAGATATCCATATGTCGGGATGACATATTATCTAGCAGCACGGTAGACGATTGTATGCAGCAGTTAAGATAAAAGAATATGCTGATCCTTGTAGAAACATTTGTGTTTATGAACAAAGCTTCTATTGAAGATTTGCTATACATCTGTATAGTGAGCGATGCTCAAAAGGGAACCAGAAGCCATTTTGGATTCTAACTTTTTGTCGATCATCAATCAGAGAACGGGGATGCCCCTTATTATCAGGTGATGATTAAGAGATCACAGTTATAAAGAAAACCCAATACTGGTGGGTTAACATTATCTTCAGATAGATTTGCTGAACTTTACCTAAAGGAATCTTCGCTAGAAAAGAGGTTCTGTTTAGGAGTCATAATTGAACAGTATTTATCTACTGACACGCTTGGTCAGTAAGGCCTGATGATTATATTGATAAACAGTGGAAATCTAAGTGCTTGTCTACAGATGTTCCATTGTGATGTTATTCAACATGAATGCTAACTTAAGATGGTAGACCATTGATCAACAATATGCTATTTATGTCGACCTATGTTGCTGTAACTATACACGTACTGTCTAAGTGTGTGCGTCCTATTAAACAGTATGAAACGACCACAGTAGTCCAGCCATCCTTGACTTCCACCTGTGATTGGAGTGAGTGTCCTGTGAATCTGTCGAACTGTCATCCATTCGCATTTGTCATTATTGATGTTCATACTCACCCATTGCATCAGATTATACGCACTTAACAGTACACCTTGTCAGGGCCCCAACAGTCGGTAACCTGACCCATTTAAAGAACATTGTGACTGGACGAGCTACATCACAAAAAAACAGTCCATGTCAATCTGGTGCAAGAAACAAGCATTTATCAATGTGGTAGGCCAGCTTTCTGGGGTCAATCTGCACAGTGGACATTTTGAGAAGTCAGCAACTGAGACCAGACCGTTTCCTGTGGCCTGATACGACACACCAGCAGTACTACTCTACAGTCGAAGTCAGCATGACCTGCCCTATCGATCGTATGTAGTAAATAGGTCAGCGCTCGGTGAAGAGACGGTGTTTACATAGAACAGACAGCATTACACATCGGTGTTGGAGCGTATATTTGACTGTGTTTGCGAAATGTACAGTGCAACTGAAGCGAGAAGTCCTACTTGTGATTCTTAGGAACTGTAAACGGTGGATTTTCCTGCACTGCCATAGTTTGTGTTGAACTTTAATAATTTAGGCCAGAATTAATTGTTTAATAAAGTACCATAATACAGTACCATTATAACTGGGCCTTCTATCTGCAACACATACTATCTGCAACACATTTCATTATATTATATGTATTTATGCAATATGTATATTTATGTTTACATGGTTATATGTGATATTTGTGTATATTTCTGTGGGCGGTTGGTGAGGTGACTATTATATGGTATACCACGTAGAGAGGTCATATAACAGCGTTCAATAGGTGCAATTTTCTTGGTTGAAAATTTGCTGCGACATCTGTTGCTATTAGTGTTAGCTGTGAAGACTGTGCTTATCATTGTTTTTTGTAATATTTCTCTGTTCTTTAGTTTTGTTTTGGTTTGTTTGTATTTGTAGGTCTCATCTTTACTGTAATTTAGTTCTATACACATTTATATTTATACACTGTGACGTCATTTGTGTTGTTTATTTCATCGCGGTTATCATCACAGGTTCTGTGATTATTTTCTTCAGTTTTCTATTTAATTTAGTTGATTTCTGCGAATGTTTTCATGTTGTCATTTATAATTGTTTTGTTGTGTTCTTGATCGACATACACTATATGAAACATATTTGATCAGACACTACTAGCTGTGTAGTGAACGTATGAGAAATAATCAACTGATGACTAATTGCTGTTACTAGAGGTACACAGTTGATTATACAAGACCTTATTTAAAGGCTTGTTTCCAACAGAGATTGGGATTGTGAGCTAATTAACCAAGTTCATTTAGAACTTGTTCCTGTTTACTTGGAAATAGATTACATTATTGTTTCAAGTGATTGCTATCATTATTAGACATCATGTCTACATTGGAATACTTTATTGCACAAGGGAAATCCCTTGATAAGTCTGGTAAGTAATTAGAGGAGTTTGCAACTGCTCAATTTGCCATGGTATTAAAGTCAGAAGAAAAGAAGCAAAAAGAGGAAAATAAATGGAAAGCAGAAGTTAAACAAAAGAAGATAGATGCTGAGAATTTAAGATTGCAGATGCAAGCTGAGGAGAGAAAAGCTGCTGCTGAGGAGAGAAAGCTTCAAATAGAAGAAAAAAATTAGAAGCTGAAGAAAAAAGATTACAAAGAGAAGCTGAGGCTGCAAATAAAAGATTAGAAGCTGAGGCTGAAAATAAAAGATTAGAAGCCGAGGAGAGAAAAGCAATGAGAGAACATGAACATCAAAAGGAACTTTTAGCATTTGAGTTAGAAAAATTGAAATTGACAAATATGAGTAATGTTAATCAGTCAAATGGTAATAGTGGTAAACCCTTTACTTATAAGGTCAAGGTACCAGCGTTCAATCCTTCCAGTGACGATATTACATTCTGGCTGGATCGTTTTGAACGTTCTTGTCGAGCTCATAATGTGGATAAATCACAATATGCTAACCAGTTGTCAGAAAATTTGAAAGGTGATTCTCTAACTAGTTTAAGTTTGGTTGAAGAGGCTGACAAGGATAATTATGATGTTATTAAAGCAGCTTTATTGAAAAAATATCAATTAACAGAGGAAGGTTACCGTATTTTGTTTAAGAAAATGGTACCTGAATCAGGGGTAGAATTCTCAGAATTCATTGCAAGGACACGTCTTACATTTAATCGTTGGATTGAATTGTCCAAAACAGAAAAGACATATGAAGCCCTTATGGACTTGCTGCTCAGAGACAAGATTATGTCAAGTGTTAATAAACCATTCCTTGAATTCCTACATGAGCGTAAACCCAAGACACTAAAAGAAATGGAAGAATATTGTACCCAATACGTCACGGCTCATCCGGACGTAGCTTTTAGCAATGCTAAGGTTAAAGAAAGTATGCCAGTTGCATCAGCAACACCATACAACCCTAATTATTCACACAAATTTCAGGGACCTCAAAACAGGTTTGATAAAAAGGGTAACCATAATAGTTATCAAAACCAAGGTAACCAGTCATTTCAGGGTTCTTCTGCGAAGTACTGGAGACGAGCTGACAGTCCTCGATTCAGGGGTGGTCATAATTATAGGAATTTCCGCAGAGGAAGTCATTATAGAAACTATCCAAGTCATCCATCATGGAGACAACAAGACCATATTTATAGAGATACTCATTATAATGAATATGATAATGGTAACCATGAGAACTATGACTCAAACCCAAATAGGGGTTACAATAGAGGAAACAATAATGATTACAGAGGCAATAATAATCGAGGTAGATCACAATACAAAAAACATAAATCACATTATCAGGCAAACTCTGCACAGCAAGAGTCACATGAAGCCTATAAACAGACTAAAGATAATAATGATGCTAATAATATGGCATGTTCCGCTTTTGATTTTGGGAGAGCATCTCAGTGCCCCCAATGCAAAACATTATTTGAACCAACTTCGGTGTCCACTTTAAGTTGTGGCCATCCTCTTCCCGCTCTTCCTGCGTCAGTCGCGCATGATGGAAAAGGTTCTCTTGTCTTACATAAAGGTTTAGTAAATGACAATCCAGTCTCAGTTCTTTTTGATTCTGGATGCACCACAATTGGTGTTAGGCAGTCGCTTGTAGATCCTTCTCGTGCCACTGGAAAAGTAGTCAAATGTGTAACGTTTGGCGGCACCTTAGAGAAATACTCTACTGCTATCATTAGGATTGCCACTCCACAACAAATTTCCGTTTGGGAAAAACAAAATATGCAAACTGCTAATGCTGTAGTCACTAGAGCTCAAGCTCTTAATATGCCTCAAACTTTATCTACTGAAGATAATGAAGTGCATAACCAAGATGATCCCTTGGTAATTTCTCGTGACTCGTTTATAAAACAGCAAGAAGATGATCCGACTCTAAAGAAATTCTTCACTCTTGCAACAAAAGGTGATCCGAATAAAGATACAAAGCGTAAATCTTGGATTACAATGAAGAATGGCGTACTTGTACGTATGGTGCAAGACTCCACTAAGTCAAGTCATTCTCAGATTCTTGTTCCCAAGAATTTGAGAGTTAAAATTTTGCAGCACGCTCACGACTCTCATTGTGCTGGACATATGGGTTTTTCCCGTACAAAGTCAAGAGTTCTTGCGGCTTTCTTTTGGCCTTTTGTGAACAAGGACATACGGATTTATTGTCGATCTTGTATAGTATGTCAAGAAGTCAAATC
The DNA here is from genome assembly GCA_024509875.1 of Oreohelix idahoensis. NCBI lineage: Eukaryota > Metazoa > Mollusca > Gastropoda > Stylommatophora > Oreohelicidae > Oreohelix > Oreohelix idahoensis. The sequence continues at coordinate 60,834 of JAMPIV010000272.1, read as the reverse complement.
CAAAGGTCCACGCCATGCTGCACCTATTCAGGCTGCAGACATTCTTATTCGACCATTTCAGAAAATGGCGATAGACATCATTGGTCCATTTAAGATCAAATCTGCTAGAGGACATCAGTTTATCTTAACATGTGTGGACATGTGCACACGTTGGCCAGAGGCTATTCCTCTGAAGAGCATACTGCTGACATTGCAGATGCTCTTTGGCTTATATTTTCTCGTCTGGTATTCCCCGGAGAAATATTATCAGACCATGGCACCCAACTAATATCGGATACCATGTCTCAAATGATGTCGACTCTGCAGATAGAGAGATCTTTGAGTAGTATTTATCATCCTATGTCCAATGGGATGGTCGAATGGCTAAATAGAACACTCAAAAACTTACTAGGGAAGATAACTGAGGATCATCCTCAAGATTGGGACAGGGTTTTACCCGCGGCCCTCTTCGCTTACACAGAGGTCCCCAATGAACATACAGGATTTTTTCCCTTTGAAATTGTCTTTGGCGCGCGACCGCGCGGCCCTATGTCTTTGCTTCATGATCTCATAACCGCTGATAATATTACCGATGACACAAAATCTTCTTACGAATATGTCATCGCGCTGAGACAAAAGATTATCGAAGCATGCAAATTGGCAACTTCTTCTTCTGAATTTGCTAAGCAGAAGGCAAGACAATTTGCCAATAAGAAAAGAACCTTACGACAACTTTGCCCTGGTGACAAAGCATTTGTTTTGCTACCTTGTAGGGAAAACAGACTTCTTATTTCTTGGAAAGGTCCATACGATATAATCTCGAAAATTTCCGATGTTGACTACATTGTCGATATTGATGGAAAGCATAAAACCTTCTACATCAATATGCTTACGGAATTCCATGAACGTCCGGATTATTTACAGCCTATTTTCCAGGCAACGGACGATTCACCAGTCCAACATGGTCATTACTCATCACTGTCCGTAATACAGGATGAGGAAACAAGTTTTTCGGATGTTAATCTTCCGCTTCCGATGATTCCACTTCATTCTAGTGAATCATGGAAAAATGTTACTGTCTCTCCTGATTAATCTCTAGGAGAACAGCGACAAGTTTCGGCTATGTTACAAACATTTCAGGATGTCCTTACTGACATTCCTGGACAAACTTATGTCATTCAACATGACATTATTCTAACTGACCATAATCCTATTAAGGTCAGACCTTATCCTATCCCTATACATTATCAAGCACAGGTTGAGAAGGAGTTGGATGAGATGATAGATTTAAAAATAATTGAACCATCCACTTCTGCATATTCTTCGCCGATGGTTATTGTTAGAAAAAAAGACAATAACATACGTCTTTGCGTTGACTATCGCAATTTGAATCAAGTTACGAAGTTTGATGCTGAACCTATGCCTTTACTAGAAGAGCTACTTACTAGGCTTTCTAAATCTCATTTTTTTCACTAAACTAGATTTGTCTAAAGGATATTGGCAAGTTCCTTTATCTGAACGCGCCAAACCAATTACGGCTTTTTCTACACCTAGAGGCCTTTTTCAATGGAATTTCATGCCTTTCGGCCTTATGAACGCACCAGCTACATTCGTACGCATGATGCGTCGAATCCTATCTTATCGGTCAGATGTCATCGCGTACCTAGACGACATCTGTCTTTTCAGAGATACTTGGGAAGATCACTATTCGGGGTTAGTTGAATTACTATCTACTTTACGCGAGTATAACCTGACAGCGAAACCCTCTAAAACCTGCATTGGTTTTAGCGAAATTTCTTTCCCAGGCCATCGAGTGGGTCATGGTTTCCTAAAGACAGAGGACCATAATATCACTAAGATACTTAACATCTCTATTCCTAAGACTAAAAAGCAAGTGCGAAGTCTCTTAGGTCTTATTCAATTTTATGGAAGATTCATTCCAAATCTATCCTCTATCATGGCACCTCTTTCTACACTACTGAAGAAAGGGTCGCCTAATATGGTCCACTGGTCATAGGAATGCCAATCCTCTTTGGATAAGAGTAAAAACTTGTTTCCAACACCACCTATTTTAGTTTTACCTACTACAGATAAGACATTTGTTCTTCGTAGTGACGCTTCATCCACTGGGATTGGAGCGGCACTAATGCAAGAATACTCTGGAACTCTGCATCCTGTAATGTATATCTCCAAAAACTTAATGCTGCAGAAAGGAATTATTCGGTTTTAGACCGTGAGCTATTGGCTATGGTTTGGTCAATACTCAAACTACAAAGATTCCTTCTAGGCGCACATTTCATAGTAGAAACCGATCAGAAAGCTCTTACGGCTATACAGAGTAAGAATTTGAGGAGCTCGAGGTCTACTCGATATGCAATTGCTCTTCAACCTTTTCATTTTTCGGTACGAGCTATCCGTGGATCAGATAATGTGATGGCAGACATTTTGTCTAGATGCCCACATGATTCCACCTAACTGTTGGGTCTTGGACTTCTTAACACTTCCAACTCTACAACAGTTTTTTCTTTTCTATATCAAGATAAATACTCATTGTAATGTCTAATATAGTGATTGTATCACTACTATCACTACGTTCATTGATATAGATATTCACCGCTACTCTTTGATGATTTTTCTTCTTTGTCAATCATGTACTTATAATGCTTAAATATGAAATTGTTATATGCATTGTGTTATTGCCAGCATTGTAGTATACGTTGGTGGCACCTCCCTGGAAACTATTATGCTTAAGAGAAATGCTTTCTCTGAGATGTTGAGATGTATTCTCACAAGTCGATCTATGCTTCGACTTTACCTTAATTTGAAATTATAAATTGCTCTTATTAGTCATCTGCGCATTATTCGTGCATGGTGAGCCTATTGTATGTTGCTCTCAGATGAAAAAAAAAAATTTCATTTTTTTTCCCCGGGGGGTGCGGTAGTCTGTTACCAACAGATTACTGGTGACAATGTATATATATTTATGATAATATTGATCTGCCGGAGGAAAGGTATTTGTTTTTAGAATCAGGATGCTTTCCTGGTCAAAGATATATCACCCATGATTGATTGATACTTTTGTTATGTGGGTTATCTCCCCTGGAGATAGAATTTGGCGTATGAATCTGGATTTCGTTAGTCTGTGCCTTGTTGGGCCAGAAAACAGATTGTTCTTGCTTAGGTTTATGCTGGAATGTTTATAGTCCGAGTCTATGTTTACTCTGTGTCTATTTCAGACGATTCGGTCTTATATCGTGATATCTTGGTATGTCTTAGTGGAACTATTTTTCCTTGTACTGTACTTTGGGGTCAGGGAGTTCTGCACATACGGAGAGAGAAGAGTGTCTTCCGGGATGATGGAATGCCGGGCAAAAGCCATGTTGAAGAGGAGTCCCCAGTCTGTGGTCTCTATGATTTGTCATGGGGAAGAAGATAATTTCTGATATGTTCATTAAGTCTACTAGTCCCCTGTGTTTATTCTATAACGCCAGGAGAGGGGCGTATGTGTTCTGCTAGTGTTTTTCTCATGCCCAGGTAAAAGAACATTTTACTGAACTTTTTCATTCTAGGCTTAACTGGGCAGACGGCTACATTATGATTATAGATATCCATATGTCGGGATGACATATTATCTAGCAGCACGGTAGACGATTGTATGCAGCAGTTAAGATAAAAGAATATGCTGATCCTTGTAGAAACATTTGTGTTTATGAACAAAGCTTCTATTGAAGATTTGCTATACATCTGTATAGTGAGCGATGCTCAAAAGGGAACCAGAAGCCATTTTGGATTCTAACTTTTTGTCGATCATCAATCAGAGAACGGGGATGCCCCTTATTATCAGGTGATGATTAAGAGATCACAGTTATAAAGAAAACCCAATACTGGTGGGCTAACATTATCTTCAGATAGATTTGCTGAACTTTACCTAAAGGAATCTTCGCTAGAAAAGAGGTTCTGTTTAGGAGTCTGTTGCTGTCATTTTTGACGGAGTCGTCTGTCAAGTTATTTGCTTATGTTTTTATCATAAGAATAATTGTGTCTTTACCTGCGATGTCAGGTTGATTAGGGGTTGTCTTCCCTTGTTTATTCATTCATTGTGTTTGACCTTTAGGGTCAAAGGTAGACAGTTCTGGCGTATGCCCATAGGCAGGATTTTTTAAGCGGGAGTTGAGTTAGACTTCCGGCAAGCCGTGAAGTGTCCTGGGTTTTTCTGAAGGGACCAAGGGTCCATTGTGTTTTTCGGGGAGAATCTTCGAAGTGACTGCGATGGCAGTTTTCCCCAGTGAATCTCTGTGCGTTGGAATGACAGCAGAGTTCCTTGTTAGGTTCTGTGGACTCGGTTACAGGTAATACCGACTTTTTCCATTATTACGATTTCGGTGGCAGAACATGTTAGAAGATTACCTAGTCTGTGAACTGCAACTCACCGGTCCTCCATTACAGAACATATATGTTGTGCTCAAGGTAGCCATCCAAGACTATTAGTCTTCATACCATCCAGAAATCCAGTGACGAAGATATATTGTGGGGGCCGCAGATTGGCGGCATATTTATGTCCACATAAGCATTACTGCAGGGTTGATGGTAACCTGCTTATCAGCAGTACACAGCCGACGTCAGAACGAGGCCTGTGTTTTCGGCTATTATACTACAGCCTGATAACACTGACAAACAACATTTTTCTTTCTTATATAAGAATAAGTGTTCTTAGGTCAGTTTCTTGCGCTGATTTCAAATTTGAAATCCGTTTATCTCTATCACGTCGGGTTCTTAAGATATTTTAGAATAAATATATTTTTGGGAAACCGTTATTTGCTCCGTTTCATTTTTACTATATAACTTTTTAAAAATTAATAAAATGCAAAATAATTCTACTTTTTAATACTGCTAAAAGATGTATTACATATGTTACGTTATATTTCAAATAGTTACTGTATTTTGAAATAATTCTGAGTGAAATATGGCTTCTAGAAGTTGTAGAAATTCGGCTGATCTGTTCTGTTACGTGTGCGGATATTTTACCGATCGTGTTCACCAGAAAAACTTTACAACATTGCTAAAGAAAGCATATGAACTTTATTTCGATTCGAAAGTTGATGATGCAAATAAATCTTGGATGCCAAATGCAGTTTGTTCGACTTGTGCAAATACATTGGCAGGTTGGTTACGAAAATCGCCGAAGCATAAGTCGATGCCTTTTGGAGTGCCAGTAATATGGCGTGAACCGACAAATCATGCTACTGATTGTTACTTCTGCTTGACAAATATCTATGGTTTCACTTTTAAAACTAGAAAGTCTGTGGTTTATCCAAATATTGAATCGGTTTCGAAACCAGTGCCTCATGATCCAATCACGTGTCCGATCCCAGTTCCACCAGAACAATATCCGTTGGACGTAAATGAACCATCAGAAAGTCATAGTTTACCTGCTTTAGAAACTAATTCTGACTCGGATTATATACCAGTGAATGATGGTGTTCACTTAATTAACCATTCAGAACTTTCAGATCTAATACGTGATCTCGCTCTCACCAAAGGACAAGCGGAATTACTCGGTTCGCGATTCAAAGAATGGAATCTTTTAGCGCCCAATACTCCGATATCTAAATTTCGTCATAGACACAGAGAACTTGTTCAATACTTTGAGATGGATGATGACATTTGCTATTGCAAAGATATAAAAGGTCTAATGGTGCACCTCGGTCATGAGCACATAGTCAACGAATGGCGACTTTTCATCGACTCTTCCAAGACTAGTCTAAAAGCCGTGTTATTGCATAATGGAAATTTATTTTCATCAATTCCAGTCGCCTACTCTGTTCATATGAAAGAAAATTATAACAATATGGCTATACTTTTGGCAAAAATAAAGTACAATGACTACCAATGGCGGATTAGTGGAGACCTAAAGGTCATTGCAATTCTCACGGGCATGCAGACTGGGTATACTAAATTTGGTTGCTTCCTATGTGAATGGGACAGCCGCAACAGACAGGAACATTATGCAAGAAAGGTGTGGCCTATCAGGGATCGTATGCAGCTCGGGCATAAAAATGTAATACATGAGCCATTAGTTAACAAAGGCAGCATCATTTTACCACCGTTACATATAAAGTCGGGGCTCATGAAGAATTTCGTAAAAGCGTTAGATAAAACGAGCAAAGCTTTCACTTATCTTCGAGAAAAGTTTCCGCAAATTAGCGATGCAAAGATAAAGGAAGGTATCTTTGTAGGACCTCAGATTAGGAAAGTTATTGCAGACAAACAATTCGAGAACTTGTTACATGGTAGTGAACTTCGCGCATGGATGGCATTCAAATCGATCGTCGATAACTTTCTGGGAAATCACAAATCTGTCGACTATGTGCATATTGTTAAGCAGTGCATAGATGCATACAGAATTATGGGATGTAACATGTCCCTCAAAATCCATTTGCTCGATTCGCATCTTGACTTTTTCCCTGACAACCTTGGCGAAGTCAGCGAGGAACATGGAGAACGATTCCATCAAGATATCGCCGTAATGGAGTCACGTTATCAAGGACGGTGGAGTGTGACCATGCTTAACGATTATTGTTGGATGCTTCATCGCGATGTACCACATGCCATTCACCGACGAAAGTCGACTGCAAAGAATTTCAAGCCTACATAACTGTTATACTTCTTGTACAAATGATGTTGTAATACTGTATGCGTTGTTAAAAAACTTCAATTGCGTATTTCTAGAGATCCCGACCTGATAGAGAAAAACGGTTTGCAGATTTAAAAACAGCGCATTAAAATTGACCAGAAAAACATAGAAATGTTAGAGAAAGAAAAAAAAAATTTTTTTTTTGTTAGCCAGTGTAATGTGCAATTGGCGGGGAATGCCAAGTTGTACCTATGTGTCAAGGTTATTAAGGTATCTGACGCGTTTAGTCAGAGAGATAAGGCGGCATTTTTGAACTGTCATCGAATAACATTATTATTGACCATGCGCGAATATTGGAATGTTTACTAGCCTTTTGAACGCCTGATGTACTGTTATTATCGATTTCCGGTCAGCATGACCTTGTTTACAATGACTGTTCCTGTTGATGCTACTATGTGTGTTATCGTCAATAAATGTTTTGAAACGTGCCTGCAGTGTTCAAGCATCCTTGACTACTGCATTTGAGTGTAGGGGTTGCAGTGTCTACAAATATACGAGCCTAAACACATTCGCGCCTTCATTCGCACCCACACTCAGTTCATCATACGCCAGCACTAGACATCTAACAACATGTATACTGTCTTGGGCCAGTGATCACCTCAACAAGAGAAAAAGACAGTTACATTTCTGGTGGACCAGTTACGTGGGCTCTTCTGATACATTTCTGGTGGACAGAGAGAGCAATTAACATTATTGATGACATTAATGTGGTCCAGAAATTTACATTTCATGGGGCTATTTGCGTGAGAAGGACAAGTACACATTACATTTCTGATCTGTGGGTCTAAGCTACACACTGGACAGCTGTAACACACATCGCTAATTCTACACTTGCAAGTTTTGGCTACAGCAGGACAGAAATAGGTCATCAACTGTTGACCTAGATAAACAGTGCTAGCATTTATATTATAATGCTGCTTGAACAACAACAGGACAAGTACTGAAGTTAACATCTAGGCATTTGCTACGTGGACCACAACTGCAAGTCAAGTCCCTTACAGTAAACGGTACACGTTTCAGTCAACAACAGACTTTTCTATGTCCGAGCATTCAAGTTACATTGTTCGAGGTCAAGTGTTTGTAAACAGTACGTGGAAATTGTAAACATTCAATGTGCAAGCCCTAAGTCGAGAAGGTCATAGTAACTTTTGTTCGTGAATACCACTTTATGCTACAGTGGATTTGACATTCAGTGCGCGCTTGACATTTTGTTACTGTGTTCGCAAGGAGCAAGTTAGTTACTGTAATATCATGAGTGACTAAGCTTTATTTTGCAACACATTGAATTGATTGCTATTTATGTTCCTTTTACTGTTGTTGTGTATTTTTCCTGTGTTCTTTAGCGGGTTTTCGGTTGGTGGGTCTTACAGTAAATATGCCACTTAATCGAGGGTTACTGTAAGCGTTCTGTAGGGATTGCAATTTTCTTAATTGAAATTTGCTAGCGACTTTTGTTGCTATTTTTTTTTTTTTAGCTGTGACGACATGAGTTAGTGTTGTTTTCGTTATTTTTCCGTTCTTTGATTTTCGATTAGTTTTGTTTGTATCTGTTCTTCTCTCATTCCTTCCGTTTATTTCTTTACACCTTTTCGTTTATAACAGTGTTGCCATTTGTCTTGTTTATTTTTCGCGGTCATCATTACACATTTGTGTAACATTTTCTTTACTTTTTGCTGTATTGTTTATTTGACTTCCGCGAACGTTTTCGGTCATTGTTCTGTATCTTTGTCTTTGTATTTTTGATTGTACTACATTATTGTCATACACAGTCTACATACATATACTTGGTCATGTATTGTTATTGTTATTGATAAGGTACACTCTTCATATAGAGATTGTTAATAAAATATTATTATATAAGATATTTATACAAGTTCTTTGATAAAAGACTTGTTATGCACAAAGATTGAGACAAGGTGAAATACATATTCAAGTTCTTTATAAAAAAGACTTGTGCCCATAGTGAGTGGGATATAAAGGAATTTTTTTCCACAGGGACTTAAGTGATTTTTTGTTACATTATAAACAAGAGGACCATGCAAGGTCTTTGTCTAAGACTAAGAGAGTGAAATAAAGTGAAGTGAGTATACAAGTCTAGCATTTCAGACTTGTCTCCCATTGAAGTGGGATAAGGTAATTAGTTAATTTTTTCAGGTTTCTGATCTCATTAGACAGAATGTCTACATTGGATTTCTTCATCCAGCAAGGGTTAACCCTTGGTAAGTCTGGTAAAGAATTGGAAGAATATTCATCTGCTCTATTCGCCATTGCATTAAAGTCAGAAGAAAAGAAACAAAAAGAGGAAATTAAATTGAAAGCAGAAGCTGAACAAAGGAGAGCAGAAGCTGAACTAAAGAAGCTAGATGCTGAGAATAGAAGATTAGAACTTGAAGAGAAAAGGTATCAAAGAGAAGCTGCTGCTGAGGAGAGAAAAGCTCAAGCTGATGAAAGAAAATTCCAGATGGAAATGGAAGACAAAAAACTTCAAGCTGCTGCTGAGGCTGAAATTAGAAAAATGGAACATGAGGAAAGAAAACAGAAAATGGAACTTGATGAAAGACTCGCAACTTTGGAGTTAGAGAAATTGAAATTGGCGAGTCTAGGTGCTCATCAAATAACTTCGAGTACGACAAAGGAGTTTGTTAATAGGATTAAATTGCCTCATTTCAATCCTTTAAAGGATGACGTAGCAGATTATCTAGATAGATTCCAATTTTTATGCGATACGCATAACATAAAAAAGGAAAAATATGTTGAACAACTGATGGAATTTTTTACAGGTGACACAGTGACTACTCTTATGACAATAGACGAACATGACAGGACTAATTATGATGTTGTCAGAGCAGCATTGCTTAAAAAATACCAACTAAAAGAAGAAGACTATCGTCTTCGTTTTAGGACAATGTTGCCAGAAAATGGAGTAGATTTCTCTGATTTTGTTACAAAAATACGTCGTACATTTACACGATGGGTTGAGTTGTCTCAGACTGAGAAAACATATGAAGGTCTAATGGACTTATTATTGCGAGATAAGGTTTTGTCATCTGTTAATGATTCTTTTCTTGCATTCCTTCATGAGCGTAAGCCTAAAAACTTAAAAGATATGGAGGAATACTGTTGTCAGTATGCCACCGCGCATCCCCATGCTACAGTTAGCAATTCTAAAGTGAAAGAAGGGTTGCCAGCTGCTTCGGCAACACCATATGGCCCTAATTTCAAAAAAAAAAATTTCAGGGTGCTCAACAAAACTGGAATAGGGGAAGTAATCAGAATTACACTCAGAAGCGGAGTAATCCAACACATGATGGTTCTTCGTCTATGAATTGGAGACAAGATGGTAGTTCTCGTAATTTTAGTGGTAATAATTTGAGACACTTTCGCAAAGGCTATCAAAATAATAACTATTCGAACTTTCGAGGTAATCATTCTCGACGTCAAGATTATGACGATGGTGAATTTAGAAACCGGGATTCAAACCGGAATGATGATTCCAATAGGCAATATGATAACAATTACAGGGGAAATGATAGTCGAAATAATTACAGGGGAAATGATAATCGAGGCAGACCTAGATTTAACAAAAAAAAAACCTTTCCAACAGGCAAACTCTGCACAACAAGAGTTTGATGGAGCCTGTAATACAGTAAATGATAGTGGTAACTCTAGGGCTATCACTGGTTGTGCTTTCGATTTTGGGAGAGCAACTGAATGCCCCAATGCTTAACATTGTTCGACTCATCGACTGTATCTACTCTAAGTTGTGGTCACCCTCTTCCTGCTCTACCTGCTACAGTTGCGCATGATGGGAGAGGATCTCTCATCTTACATAAGGGTCTAATAAATGATAGGCTAGTCTCAGTACTTTTCGATTCGGGATGTACTACCGTCGGGGTTAGGGAGTCTCTGATAGATCCTTGCTGTGCCACTGGAAAAACAATCAAATGTGTTACATTTGGTGGTACTATGGAAAGTTATCCTACTGCTATTATTAGGATTGACACTCCCTTATTCACAGGAGATGTCCATGCATGTCTTCTTCCTAATCCTATTGCGGATCTTATAATCGGTCGTATTCATAGGGTTAAGGAATGCACGCCGCAACAAATTTCTAGTTGGGAGAAAAAAAACATTCATACGGTCAATGCAGTGGTGACAAGAGCTCAAGCTCTTAATCCCCCAACTTCATCGGATAATAGTAATGAAGTTGATAGCCAAGACGAGCACTTGGTGATTTCCCATGACTCGTTTGTTAAACGTCAAGAAGAGGATCCTTCTTTGAAGAAATTCTTCCTTCTTGCAAAGAAATGGGATCCCAATCAAAATACGAATCACAAATCGTATATTACTATGAAGAATGGTATATTGGTACGGATGGTACAACACTCGGACAAGTCTATGCACTCGCAAATTCTTGTGCCTAAGTGTATGAGAGCCTTAATTCTTCAGCATGCACACGATTCTCAGTGTGCTGGACACATGGGGTTTTCCAGAACTAGAACTAGAGTCCTTGCGTCCTTCGTTTGGCCATTCGTGAATAAATACATCCGAATTTATTGCCGATCTTGCAAAATTTGTCAAGAGGTCAAGTCTAGAGGTCAGAGACATGCTGCTCCTATTCAGGCTGCAGATATTCCGATTCGGCCGTTTCAGAAAATGGCTATAGACATCATTGGTCCGTTCAAGATTAAGTCAGCCAGAGGACACCAATTTATCCTCACTTGCGTGGACATGTGCACGCGTTGGCCAGAGGCTATTCCTCTGAAGAGCATATCAACTGTCGATATCGCTGATGCTCTTTGGCTCATATTTTCTCGTCTGGGATTCCCCGGAGAAATACTGTCGGACCACGGTACTCAGTTAATTTCGGACGTTATGTCTCAGGTAATGGCTATGCTAGACATTAAAAGGTCTCTCAGTAGTATTTATCAACCAATGTCCAATGGATTGGTAGAACGTCTTAACAGGACACTAAAAAACTTACTTGGCAAGATAACGGAGGATCATCCTGAAGATTGGGACAGGGTTTTACCTGCAGTCCTCTTTGCCTATAGAGAAGTTCCCAACGAGCATACAGGGTTTTCTCCTTTCGAACTTGTCTTTGGTGCGCAACCGCGCGGTCTGATGTCCTTGTTACACGATTTGATAACTTCTGATAGTATTGACGATGATACACAATCGTCATATGAATATGTAATTTCTCTTAGAGAAAAGATTATCGAATCGTGCAGGTTAGCAACTTCATCTTCCGAATTTGCGAAAGAAAAAGCTAGGCGATTTGCTAACAAGAAAAGACGCCTACGTCAACTTTGTCCTGGAGACAAAGCATATGTCTTACTTCCCTCAAAAGAGAATAGACTTCTCATTTCATGGAAAGGTCCATACACTATAGTCTCCAAAATTTCCGATGTCGACTATATTGTCGATGTGGATGGAAGGCATAAAACCTTCCATATAAATATGCTAACAGAGTTTATTGAACGTCCAGACTATTTGCAGCCTATTTTCCAGGCGATGGACGACTCTCCAGTCCAACATGGTCACATCTCATCCCTGTCCGTTATACAGGATGAGGAAACTATTTTTTCTGACGTTAACTTACCTCTTCCTGCGATTCCTCTGAATTCAGCGGAATCGTGGAGGGACGTTACAATCTCTTCGAACTTGTCTTTTGAGGAGCAACGTCAAGTATCATCTACGCTACAATCATATCAGGATGTCCTTACCGACATTCCTGGACACACAGATGTCATAGAACATGACATCATACTTACTGATCGTAATCCGATCAGAGTAAGACCATACCCAATACCTATTCATTTTCAAGCACAAGTCGAGAAAGAATTGGATGAAATGATTCAACTGCAAATAATTGAACCATCCACTTCAGCTTATTCTTCGTCGATAGTTATTGTTCGAAAGAAAGACAATAACATACGTCTTTGCGTTGACTATCGCAAATTAAATCAAGTTACGAAGTTCGATGCTGAACCTATGCCATTATTAGATGATCTACTTATTAGACTTTCTAAAGCTAAATTCTTTACTAAACTAGACTTGTCGAAAGGTTATTGGCAAGTCCCACTGACGGAACACGCCAAACCTCTCACTGCTTTTTCGACACCTAGGGGTCTGTTTCAATGGAATTTTATGCCTTTCGGGCTTATGAACGCCCCAGCGACTTTCGTGCGCATGATGCGACGAATTCTGTCAGATCGTGCAGATGTCATCGCATATTTAGACGACATCTGTCTTTTCAGCTATACTTGGGAAGAACACTATTTGGGTCTAAAGGAATTTCTATCTACTCTACGTGAGCATAGTTTGACTGCAAAACCCTCTAAAGCTTTTGTTGGGTTTAGTGAAATTTCCTTCCTAGGTCATCGAGTTGGTCATGGTCTGTTGAAGACAGAGGACCAAAACATTTCGAAGATATTAAATATCTCGGTTCCGAAGACAAAAAAGCAAGTGCGTAGTCTCTTGGGATTGATACAATTCTATGGAAGATTCATTGAGAATCTGTCATCCACTTTCATCGTTATTGAAAAAAGGTTCTCCTAATATGGTGCGTTGGTCCCAGGAATGCCAATCTTCATTGGATCAGGTTAAGAATTTGTTCTCATCTCATCCTATCTTAAGACTACCAACGATTGATAAGACTTTTGTTCTTCGTAGTGATGCCTCTTCCACTGGGATTGGAGCGGCACTAATGCAGGAATATTCAGGAACTCTGCATCCTGTAATGTATATTTCTAGGAAGCTAAATGCGGCAGAAAGGAATTACTCGGTTTTAGACCGTGAATTGTTGGCTATGGTTTGGTCCATTCTTAAGCTACAAAGGTTCCCTCTGGGCGCGCATTTCTTTATGGAAACCGACCAAAAAGCTCTTACGGCTATGCAAAGTAAGGATTTGAAGAGCTCGAGATCTACTCGTTATGCTATTGCTCTTCAGCCTTTCCATTTCACGGTGCGAGCTATCCGTGGTTCGGATAATGTGATGGCGGACATATTGTCCAGATGCCCACATGATTCCAGTTAAATCTTGTGTCCTAGTTTTTCCTGATACACTTTCGGACTTAGGTCTGTCCTTAATATCCTAATATGTTGTAATACAAATGTATTTGGATGATGTTTAGATAATTTAACAAATTTCATTTTGTCCATCCATCAGTGATATGTTGCTAATATAGCATTGTAATTCATGACATTTGTATATTGCTATAATTATAGTATTTAGTAATGTTTGATATATGATTGGTATTGCCAGCAACTTAGGTTTCTTTAATGGTACCCCTTAGTTTGTTTGGCTTAAAGGAAATATTTTCTCCTATGTTGGGAGATGATTTGTATTCTCTTCAGACGCTTTGTTTATGCGTCTATTGTACCTGATATTAGGTTCATTTTTTCATGAGCACATAAGTGATACTTGTGCAATCTTGCTCATGGACATATTAAAAAAAAATTTCATTTTTTTACAGGGGGGTTGTAGTAATATGTTGCTGTCATTTTTGACGGAGTCATCTGTCAAGTTATTTGCTTATGTTTTTATCATAAGAATAATTGTGTCTTTACCTGCGATGTCAGGTTGATTAGGGGTTGTCTTCCCTTGTTTATTCATTCATTGTGTTTGACCTTTAGGGTCAAAGGTAGACAGTTCTGGCGTATGCCCATAGGCAGGGTTTTTTAAGCGGAAGTTAAGTTAGACTTCCGGCAAGCCGTGAAGTGTCCTGGGTTTTTCTGAAGGGACCAAGGGTCCATTGTGTTTTTCGGGGAGAATCTTCGAAGTGACTGCGATGGCAGTTTTCCCCAGTGAATCTCTGTGCGTTGGAATGACAGCAGAGTTCCTTGTTAGGTTCTGTGGACTCGGTTACAGGTAATACCGACTTTTTTCCATTATTACGCTTTCGGTGGCAGAACATGTTAGAAGATTACCTAGTCTGTGAACTGCAACTCACCGGTCCTCCATTACAGAACATATATGTTGTGCTCAAGGTAGCCATCCAAGACTATTAGTCTTCATACCATCCAGAAATCCAGTGACGAAGATATATTGTGGGAGCCGCAGATTGGCGGCATATTTATGCCCACTTAAGCATTACTGCAGGGTTGATGGTAACCTGCTTATCAGCAGTACACAGCCGACGTCAGAACGAGGCCTGTGTTTTCGGCTATTATACTACAGCCTGATAATGTGCAATTGGCGGGGAATGCCAAGTTGTACCTATGTGTCAAGGTGATTAAGGTATCTGACGCGTTTAGTCAGAGAGATAAGGCGGCATTTTTGAACTGTCATCGAATAACATTATTATTGACCATGCACGAATATTGGAATGTTTACTAGCCTTTTGAACGCCTGATGTACTGTTATTATCGATTTCCGGTCAGCATGACCTTGTTTACAATGACTGTTCCTGTTGATGCTACTATGTGTGTTATCGTCAATAAATGTTTTGAAACGTGCCTGCAGTGTTCAAGCATCTTTGACTACTGCATGTGAGTGTAGGGGTTGCAGTGTCTACAAATATACGAGCCTAAACACATTCGCGCCTTCATTCGCACCCACACTCAGTTCCTCATACGCCAGCACTACACATCTAACAACATGTATACTGTCTTGGGCCAGTGATCACCTCAACAAGAGAAAAAGACAGTTACAGAGTCATACTTGAACAGTATTTATCAACTGACACGCTTGGTCAGTAAGGCCTGATGATTATATTGATAAACAGTGGAAATCTAAGTGCTTGTCTACAGATGTTCCATTGTGATGTTATTCAACATGAATGCTAACTTAAGATGGTAGACCATTGATCAACAATATGCTATTTATGTCGACCTATGTTGCTGTAACTATACACGTACTGTCTAAGTGTGTGCGTCCTATTAAACAGTATGAAACGACCACAGTAGTCCAGCCATCCTTGACTTCCACCTGTGATTGGAGTGAGTGTCCTGTGAATCTGTCGAACTATCATCCATTCGCGTTTGTCACTATTGATGTTCACACTCACCCATTGCATCAGAATATACACACTTAACAGTACACCTTGTCAGGGCCCCAACAGTCGGTAACCTGACCCATTTAAAGAACATTGTGACTGGACGAGCTACATCACAAAAAAACAGTCCATGTCAATCTGGTGCAAGAAACAAGCATTTATCAATACCTAACAAAGTGCCTTGAGCTTTCACAGCTCCCCTCTACCTATGAAGGTCTGGAGGAATTTGTTATTACAGAACAAATAAAGAACACTTTGTCTGCTGATACCCGGAGATTCCTAGCCGAGCAGGGGACAGAAAAGCTTGAAGACATCTTAGAAAAGTCTGAGCGCTATCAAAATGCACTAGCCGAACTGCCGGCCACAAAACTTAAACCGACAGAAGAGCATTTTCGGAAAAACAATCTAGACCAATCTTCTCATATTCCTCATGTTTCTAACCAAAATAACCACAGAGAAACTGGACCTCAAAACCCCCCTCCTGAAAAATCCAAGTTCTACAAAAACAAGTACCCCAACCACAGTATGCAGTCTGATCAACCCGACCGCCCTTCATGGCAGCGTAGCCAGAAAGGACAAGGTGGCAAAGGGAGAACCCCTGAGCACGGGACTAATGATCAGAGTGAGCACACCGAGCCTAAACGCATCGGATGCTTGCTAACAGTCTCGAAAGGCGGAATTATTGACAGTGATTCCCAACCTGTTGGGGATACACCCTCAACGCGAGGTACTGTTATTATGAACGGTTCTCAAACTTCTTGTTTATTTGACACGGGGCTTTCTTATGATTGCATTGTTGCCAGAAACCTGGTTAAACCCGGTCAAGAGACAGGAGAGACCGTCCAATTTTGTGGAGTTTCTAAGAGTGATGCACCTACAGCGCTTCCCATCGCATTGGTGGAGATACACTCTGACTTTGTCAGAGGCGTGATCAAAGCGGCTGTTATGGATGATCCCATCTACCCAGTCATACTTGGCGGTAGATACGTGTGTATTGGGAAACCGAAAGAGCCGATTGTGGCAGCAGTAACTACAAGAGGGCAAACCAAGAAGGAACGGGAGCCTGCGCCTACTTTGTTACCCATGGAACTTAAAGAAGCGCAACAAAAGGACCCTACTTTGGCACCCTGCTTTAGGAAACTGCCCATGGCTAAGGAACCCAGACAGTACGGGGACATTTTTTCTAAGGATGGCGTACTTTATCGCAGAACGGGCAAGCCTGACCAAGGTTACAACCAGATCCTAGTACCGAAACAGTACAGAAGCCAAATCCTAGAAATGGCGCACTCTCTTCCCTTCAGCGGACATATGGGACAGAACGTCACAAACCAACGGATAACCACTCATTATTGGTGGCCAGGAGTAAATACTGAGATTACCAGATATGTCAAATCCTGTGCCCAGTGCCAACGTGTGCCACCCAAGCAACGGGCACCCCCAGTCTCTTTGGGTGAAATGCCAATAGTTGGAACACCATTCGAACGGGTTGTGATCGACATTTTAGGGCCTTTCGAAAGGACTAAAAGAAGGAACAGGTTTATCCTGACCTTAGTCGATACATGCACTTTATGGGCAGAAGCTATTCCGCTAACATGCGCAGATGCCAAGCATGTCGCAGAAGCCCTAGTGCAGATTTTCACTCGGTTGGGATTCCCTCAGCAAGTGTTGATGGATAACGGATCCCCATACCGAAACCTGTTGATGGATGAGATCGTGAAGATCTTGAGGACCGAACACATCTACACAAAGCCTTATACTCTGGCCAGAAATGGGATAGTAGAACATGTTAACGGAAACCTCAACATGATGTTAAGTAGACTGGCACAAGTGAAAACTGAAGATCGGGATTGTTGCATTCCGGCAGCTTTATTTGGCTACAGAGAATCTCCTCATACTTCCACAGGATTTCCGCCAGCTACGCTTTTTTTTTTTTTTTTCTATAACCAGCGGCACTCGAGCTTTCCGGCTCTTTCGGCCCAATGACATGTCATTGCGAGGCTTGGAATGGGGGGGGGGGGCAGTGGACTTTCCTTCCAACCCGGTCAGGAGCTTCGCTCCTTCCCATCCACACGGGATTTATGTGCAGGAGCCGTTCAGATTATTCAGTCAAATTTCCGGGCGTAAACATTTCTTCAAACGCCGACGGCCGGGTTTGAACCATGAACACCTGGTCGCCAGTACAACGTCGTAGCCATTACACCAGCGCGGCTCCCAAAAGCTACGCTTTTATTCGGCAGACCTATCAAGGGGCCGCTTGAAGCCTTACGTTGGTCGCTGACAGACCAGAAGGCTGATGAGACAGTTGTCTCAGCCAGTAAATACGTATCGGATTTAAAGGAAAGGTTGAAACTAGGATGGGACCTAGCAGCGACAAACTTTAAGCGAGCACGCACAAAGCACGCTAACCGATACAGGAAAGTCGCGAAAGAGAGAGAACTGGAAGCAGGAGAGAAAGTTTTGGTGTTACTCCCTACCGGAAACAACCAACTGAAGATCGGATGGCAAGGGCCGTTTACCGTCCTGAAAAAGATTTCTAAGGCTAACTACCAGATCTCTATTGAAGGAAAGGAAAAGGTTTTCCATTTAAATCTCTTAAAGAGATACTTGGAAAGACCAGTGCCGACCTCCGACCATCTCCTGACGATCGCCAAAACTGACGAAGATGACGATAGTGGCAGGGAAACTCCACTGTCAGAGACGCAGAGTGTCAGTTTTCGACAGCCTCTTGATGTTAAACGTAAAGTGTTATAGACGGAAAGGGGGATTATTTCGGTTTGGCGAAATAAAAGTTTACCTCTTAGTCTGGTAATAGATATAACCAGAGTTTGAAACTAAATTCGCAGTAGACAGGACGTTTCGTGCAAAGAGAATAAGCTGTATAGCGAAGTCTTAGTTTGTTCTTGGCAAAAGTTTTGCCGAACTTCTAGACTACCAATAAATATAAGCATATAACTCCAAAGTTGTGCGATCGCCTGTAAATTCTGTGTGGAGGTAAAATATTATACATATTATCTAGTATTTCGTGAAGTGTTTAAAGTGTTAAATCGCTTATTTTATTTTACTAGTTAGATTGGTGCAGAGCGTTTAATACATAAGTCTGTATTATTTTCTAGTGACGTGTTTCAGTGGAAAGCAGAATAAATTATAATTTCTAGCTTAAACAACAATGAAGCTATAATGAATTTAATTTTACTGCTAAATAATCAGACGAGAACATATTTTTCTAAACTAACTTATAAATGCTAGAAGCCTCATGAGTGTTGACGGAATACGCACGTATCCCTAATTCATGAGGATTGATGATTTTTTAAAATATAACTTATTCCACGGGAAGGGTTAAACTATAAGACAAGCTATACGCTTGCAGTTTCCGAAAAACTGTTAGACTCAATCATATGTATCTGGGACTCTTTGTGCTATCATCTTTCTCCTAACGGGACTGTGGGCTATCCATCGAGGGAAGATCATAACTGTGGGTCTACCAGTTCTTGTAGCATTCCTTGATTTGTTTATGACTTTGTGTATATGTCTTTTTTTATGTAATTTTACATGTTGTGACGTAAGTTTACAAATGATAAATAAACTTAACAATCAATTAATCAGCATGTTGGTCAGCTCGTTCTAAATATCTATATAATCATTTGTTATAGTTTCCCACGTCTGTGTGTCTACCTGTCGTCACTTGAATGTGCGTGCACGTAAGTGGATATATATATATATATATATATATATATATATATATATATATATATATATATATGTGTGTGTGTTAGACTGTCTGACTACTTTAGATCTGTCGTAGAAGATAGGTGAGAGAGAGAAGATTTCTCGCTCTCAGAGACAGCTTCTATCACAATTCTACCACCTCACTCGTGGAAATCTATTTTGTATTTCTATCTCACACTGTGACTATCACTCATTCCAATCTATTCAGAAGGGACCAACCCAAGTCTTAATTCTCCTATCAAAAATCTACGACAGTGCCTCAAATTCAGCCATGAATTTCCACTTAGACCCATTTGTAGAGAAAGACGATGACATTGAGTCATTCCTCAATAGATATGAGAGACTAGCTACTAACTATGGGCTAGAGAAAGAAAAGTGGAGCCTTAAACTATCACAAGGGTTGAGGGGAACTTCGTATGCAGTTTTCTCCAAATTAAGTAGAGAAGATCAAGAAAACTATGACCTCGTAAAACAAGCATTGTTAGTTAGATATGAGAAGAATGCTGAATTTTATAGAAAGAAATTTAGAAATAGTAAGCTGATGTCTGGAGAAACATACCACCAGTTCTCGGCAAGACTAGAAACTTGGAGAAATGGACTGTTCTGGGGAAAACCCAAGACCTGAAGGAAATGATTATGATGGAGCAGTTAAGAGAGTCCATGGCTCCAGACTTCTCATGGAACAAGGTGCCGAGAGATTGGGAGAGATTCTCAATGTTGCTGAGAGATATCAGTCAGCCCAGTCAGAAGTAGATGGTGTGAAAAAGAAACAAGCAGATAGTAACAAAACCCCACAAAATCAGAATAAGTTTGACAATAGGGATCAACCACATAGATTTAAACCAAGTTATGACAGGCCTAGATTTGATCCTAGAGACAGAAACCCTAAGGTAAATGAAAAGAAACCCTACAGACCAGAAGGAAAATGGTGTAAAATTTGTAAGTTAAATAATCATCATACAAAAGACTAGGAAGAGAAACCCTCCATATTTCGCTGCATGCCTTAAAACAGGAAACATGGGAAAGAAGGAACTGTCTACAGGACAGCAAGAACCTCATCATCCCCCTGTATGTGAAGAAGTAGTACGTAATGGGGCCACTATCAAGTGCCTTTATGATACTGTATTGGATTTTGACTCCGTTGTGTGTTATAACCTAGTGCACCCAGATCAATATACCACCGAATCAGTGGAGATACAAGGGGCAACTAAGGACGTAGCAACCATGACACTTCCCATTGCAAGAATAAATGTAAAAACTCGCTATGTGGAAGGAGTGATTAAAGCAGCAGTGATAAATGATCCAATCTACCCTCTGATATTGGTGTGTAGATATGTGTTTTTGGGAAGTCCCAAAAGACCAGTGATTAAGGCAGCAGTACAGACCAGGTCACAGTCAAGGAAGGAGGAAGATAACCCATTAAATACGCATCCAGAGGAGATGAGGAAGGCACAGGCTGAGGATAAGTCATTAAAGCCGTGCTTCAGAAAACTACCAAAAAGCCATACCCCTCCAAACAAAGGAGAATTTTATATGAAGAATAAGTTGATGTATAGGAAGGCTGGAACAGGATCCAATGGTCATGGACAACTAGTTCTTCCATCTTCATATAGGGAAAAGATGATGGAGTTAGGCCATGCTATCCCCTTCAGTGGTCATATGGTGATTAGCGCCACAGGACAGCGTATAGCGTGTCACTTCTTCTGGCCAGGAATAACCGAAGATATAAAAAGATATGTAAAATCCTGCCCAGAATGTCAAAGGGTAGCTCCAAAACATTGGACTGCACCTGCAACTCTTGGTAAAATGCCAATCATGGGAACCCCTTTTGAGAGAGTTGCAGTGGATATTGTTGGACCTCTCACACGAACCAAGAGGAGAAACAGTTACATTCTTACTCTGGTGGACACTTGTTCTATGTGGGGAGAGGCAGTAGCCATGTCATCAATCGACTCCAAACATGTGGCAGAGGCGTTACTTACAATATTCACAAGGTTAGGATTTTCCCACCAGATATTGACTGATAATGGATCACAGTTCCAGGGGAAACTAACTGAGGAAGTTTTCAGGATCTTTCAAGCCAGACACTTTCACTGTAGTCCGTATCACGCACAAGGAAACGGGCAAGTGGAAAGGTTCAACGGGACCCTTATTTCTATCCTGAGAAAGCTGGCACATGAAAAACCTGACACATGGGATCAATACTTACCCGCGACCTTATTTGCTTATCGGGAAGTTCCCCATAATTCAACAGGAATGGCACCGGCAACCTTGTTATTTGGCTGGCCCATTAAAGGTCCATTGGAAGCCTTATTGAGGACATGGACAGATGAGAAAGCAGAAGAGAATGTAACCTCATCATATCAGTATGTGAACGAGTTGACCTCTCGGTTAAAAACTGGCTGAAAACTAGCAAATGATAATTTGAGAAAAGCCAGAAAGAAGCATGCTGAGTATTATAACAGGAAAGCGAAGGATAGGGAGCTTGCTGTGGGGGAGAAGATGCTTCTTCTGTTACCCGGCAGCAGCAACAAACTTCAGATAGGATGGCAGGGTCCACACACAGTTCTGGAAAAGGTATCTAGAACTAATTACAAGATAGACAAAAAGGGAAAGGAAAAAGTCTATCATGTGAACCTCCTCAAGAAATACCATGATAGAAGAGTTTTGGAAGGGGCACATTTAATGACCTTGGCCATAGCCACTGAAATGAAAAATGAACCTCTCACCTCATATGAATACCCACTGAAACCTTGCGAAACTCCTGCACAGGTAAAAGTCAGCAATCACCTGACAAAAGGGCAGAGGGAGAAGATTCAGAAGGTTCTGGAGAATTATACAGACGTGTTAACGGACAAACCGGGGCACACCAACTTGTTGGAGTATGATATGAAATTGCTAGACCCAACACCCATCTGTATGAGAGCCTATACTATCCCATTCGCTAAAGAGCAAGCTTTAAAAGGAGAGATAGAATATCTATTACAGGAAGGAATTATTTCTCTCAGTGAATCTCCTTATAGCTCCAGTGTGGTATTGTTGAGAAAACCCTCCGGGGAACATAAGCTGTGCATAGATTATAGGAAACTGAATGTTGTCACAGAAAGTCAGGTGGATCCATTACCTGATACTAATCAACTGTTTGCCAGGTTGAATAAGGCAAAGTATTTTTCAAAAGACCTCTTCACCTCACGGTAGAAGGGGAACGACTAAGTAAGTAGTAATTAAGTATTTTTCAAAAGTAGATCTCAGTAAGGGATATTACCAGATTCCAGTGAAGCCTGAGATTCGACCTTATCTAGCCTTCAGCACCTCGGATGGGCATTATGAGTTCAATATGTCGCCTTTTGGATTGAAGAATGCTCCGAGTGTGTTTTCCAGAATGATGAGAAAACTCTTGGATCCCCTGAAAAATCCATGTATTACTAATTTCATGGATGACATCCTCATTGCCACTGAAACATTTGAGGAACATTTAGACTCTTTAAATATGTTATTTGACAGACTCAGAGAGGCAAATTTAACTGCTAGACCCACCAAATGTTGTATTGGATGTAAGGAATTGGAGTTCCTGGGACACACTGTACATCAGGGTAGTATGACCCCTGATCCTAAGAACTTAGAAAAATTACAGAGAGCACCCCGACCACAGACCAAGAAAGATGTGAGGTCCTTTGTCTCACTTTGTGGGTTTTACCAAAAATATATCCATAATTTTAACTCGGTGGGTGCTCCTCTGAGAGATCTAACTCGTAAGGGAAAACCAGACAAAATAGAATGGTCAACAGAATGTGAGCTGGCATATAATGAGCTGAAACAGAAACTCACCAGTAGGCCCATATTGAAGTTACCTGATTTGAGTCAGGAATTTGTGGTGAGAACGGACGCTAGTAATGTGGGATTGGTAGCCACGTTGTTACAAAGGTCCTCAACAACAGACAGAGAATTGAACCCAGTTGCGTATGCCAGCCGCAAATTGAACAAAGCGGAGAAAAATTACTCCACAATAGAAAAAGAGTGTTTAGCCTTAGTCTTGGCAATAAAGAAATTCCAAATCTATCTGTATGGTAGGCAATTCGTGGTACAAAGCGATCATCAGCCACTGGTTTTTCTGGCTCAGGCAAAGCATGGTAATGCACGATTGTTAAGGTGGTCTCTTCTCATACAGCCTTACTTTGTTTACCATTGAGTACATTCCTGGATCGCAGAACGTTGGGGCAGATTTCTTGAGTAGGCACCCACCTGCAGGAATCCAGGATCACACTAAGGCATAGTGGAGTCTATTTGAACGTGATTGTACACAGATATGAAAGCTGCACTAGTGGTTCACGCTTTTCTAACGGGGGAGATATGTAGTGAAGTGAATCCGTATGACAACACGCTCAAATTCCCCGCTCAAAACAAACTAGCTATCGTATTTTTAAATCTATAAATAACTACAGTATTTGAAATTTTGCTGAGGGGCAAGTCAAATTTACCGCCAACAATTTAGCTAGATTATTTGAATTTTTATAAGAAACAAGTAAAAAGTTACCGCCCACCCCAAAAAATTATCGAAGAGCATAGTACAAAATTTAACAACCAATCAAATCGTTTCCATATTTTGTAGTGGTAAGAAAATTTTGGTTGACGAGAAATAAATGCCTATTTTGTGTTTTTGACCGAACGTAGATAATTTATTTCTTAATAACTAAAGATACTAAAAATGAAAGGGATATATCAATTTATAGCGCTGATATTGCTTAACATATACACATAAAGATTCCCTCATAATAACATTTTTATGGTAGTAGAAAATTTAATTTAGTGAGATTTTCACATCAGGGTAAGGCCAAATTTAATTACAAAAAAATTACCCACATTTGAATGCAAAGGAATAACTCAAGGAAAACTATATAGAACGATAGATAAAAATTGGCCGTTTAATTATCACTTTTGATAACTAAAATCGGTCTACATATAACTGAAATGTAAAATGTTCAAATTTAGTCAGATCATACAGACACGCTTAGAATCGCATAAATACTAGAATCAAAAATTAACTTTTTGACTTCTCTCTGATTGGCCGGGTGTATTGCTATAAATAGTAACAAACTTTTGTAGTTTCCGCCATCATAATCCGTTCAACCCAGTCAACCCGTAGATTTTCAGCGAAGACACCAACGTCCTTCTCAGGACGCCACTACTCGAGAAAAGATCGCGTTATCGTCAAAATGCCCAGACATAAGCGACACGCTAAAAAGAGGAAGGTCTACACCAGCCCACCAGTGCAGAACAGCCAGGATAATCACAATATCACAATCAACAATGACAGACAGCCAGAGAGCAAGACTGCCCCAAGTACTCGTGCCGGGACCGGCCCTTCTATAACTCCGGACACGACGGAGTTAGCTGTGACATGCGTCGACCCGACTGAGAGTCTGAGTGGCCCGACCCCTTGCCTAGATAAAGAAGACCCAGAACATAAAGAAATATGGAGAGCGTTACGACAGCTGGAGAAAAGAAAACAACAGCTTATATCCAGGCTGTCACCACCACACGTACCCGACTCGTCAGCAGAAACCCGGTCTATGACAGAGAAGCCGCACGATGCCGAGATGACAGCCGACCCACCTGCAAGCACTATGAAGGAAGTGATAGAGGCAGCTCCTCAACACAGACAGGTACAAGAGGAAGATATCGCAGAGACCATTTTAGATGCACTTCGAAGACTTGAAGACGGAGACGAGTCCCTTAGGCTCGCTCTTCAAGAAGCAACAGTAGAAGTAGCCCCAGGCGTGCTGGACATCGAAACCACTGAGAAGCAAGCTACCATTCCTGATCCTGAGGAAACAACAGCTGACAACTCAAGGGCTCAGACGCAAGATAAGACACCGTATAACAAAGAACAGGAACAAGATTCGAACCAAGCCTGTAGAAGGAAACAAAGACCAAACACTAAAAAGACAAACATCACAGAAACGATACAGGAGAGGATCGTAAAGATTACCCAGACGTCAGGAAGTGAGGCCTCACTCAGGGCCCTACCCGACAACAAAGTGATCAACATCCTCGAGGTGATAACTGGACGGAGAGGTATCGCCAAAGTAGGGAGGCACGAAAAGGGAGTAGTGCTTTCTCTCAACAACACAGACAAAACAACCTCGCTGATGATCGAACTGGAATCCGGTCCAAAGGAAATCCAGTTGCCCCACCAAATAAAAGTGGTGGTGGAAAAGTGCAAGACAACAAAGAAGTTGGTCATCAGAGGGGTGGATACCAGATGTTCCGAAGGCGAGGTCCACAGACGCCTTCAAGCTGAAAACGCAAATCTTAAAATCACGCAGGTCGAAAGGCTAAAAACCTGGGCCAAGAAAGATACCAACCTGATGATAGTTACGGTAGAAGGATCGACAAGACCCGAGAGACTGACGCTCGAAACCACAACCAAAAAGACAGAAGCCTATATCCCTCCGGTGATGCAGTGCTCTAACTGCCAGAAATATTCACACACCAAGAAAACGTGCAGGAGAAATGCAGTTTGCCGGTATTGTGCGGGTAACCACCCATATCGCGACTGTACCAAAGCGAAGGAGGATAACAATTACAAGGCCATAAACCCAAACCGAACCTGTGCAAACTGCTTCGGAAACCACGGGGCTAGGTACCGAGGCTGCCCGATGTTCCAGGAAACAAAGAGCATCTTGAAAGAGGCCGTGTCCAAAAACATACCTTTCAAAGAGGCAAAAAACAGAGTGGCTGCGGATGGTGCAGAAAAACAAAGCATTATCGACAGAAGACAGTTACACAAACTAACCGCTGAAGTCAAAGATATGAAAATGAAACTACAGGTCGTAAACAGAAACAAGCAGGCGCCCGAAGACGACAAAGACAACGGTGATGATGTAATAGAACTACAAAACGTCAGAGAAATGATGAAAGACATGCAAAGCCTTCAACAGCAGATAGAAGCAGATGTAAAGAGGCTGACAGAACTGACGGAAGAAAACTCAAAAATTCTCAAGAAAATTGAAGCAGAGCGAAGAGCCATCGAGGAAATGACAACAAACACAATAGCGACCAAAACAAACGAGCAATCAGATGAAGAAATCATCGAAGAAACACTTGAAAAACTTCTACCAGCAATAATAGAAAAAACACTATTACAGATACAGGAAAGCAGGAAGACAAGAGATACAGAAACGAGGAAAGCAAAAACTAACCAAACGACACAAGACAGATAGGAAGGCAGGAAATGAACACACCACAACCGACAAGCAACGAAGAGGAAACCAGTCAACCAGCTAGTGGTCCTTTTCAGGACCAGTCCTTTTCAGGACTAACAGACGACTAGCACCGAAGAACCTAACACACAATATACCCCAATTATAACCAACTTTCAGGTTGAACAGGGTATTACAGCAACATAATAGACGAAAACAACAACAACAACAACTAGTTTCCGCCATTAAAATCATAAAAATCATACTGAGCTGACGTATACAAAAAGACTGTAGACCAAGCCTTTGCTGGTTGGACTGGTAGAGCGGACTAAGAACCCTTTTACAGCCAGTCAGCTTGAGTGTGTGTGAACTTATTTACCTGAGGGTAAGATTGATAATTTTATTTGCATACTTTGTTAAAGAATTGACCTGTAAAGTAAACAGGCTATATTTGTGCCATATTTGTTCGAAAGTGTAACTGACGATGAGATGTGTCTCTTATCTGGCACTATCCTGGTATCCTCTGATACACCTATTTGTCCAGTATAGCCTATACATTTAGTAACATTAAAACCTCTTATGACAGATATGCTCTCTACGGTGGATGGATATGGTCAAATTAAATCGAAAAAAGGTGATTCGTTTTTACTAGTTTTTACTAAGACAAACGACGGGTTCATATCCATCCACCGAACTTCACGTCTTACTGCATTTCCCCTCATCTTCCGGTTCCTAATAGGCAAAATTTAATTAAAACAAAACTTCTTAGTTTTTAACTTGGCTTGACCAATGTAATCTATACTACATGGAAAACACATACAAATAAATTAATCATTAATTATTTGATGTGATACTTAATTTCATCTTTAGCGTCGCTAGCTGACCTATCTTGATGGGACTTAGACCACTTTTTAGTGACACATCTGAATCCCGAGCCTTGGTGTTATTTATGTATCTTATAATTCTGACCAAATCAATTAGAGGACTACAGTACTCAGATCCATTTTGTACTAGCAGAATAAAATATATTCTCTTCCCGGCAATCTCGTTATTATTTCCCTTTTTCGCTCCTTACTGAGCATTTAACCACTACTGCACCTGGTTCTATTGCTGGAAACCTGCTCTAAAGCAGTGGTTCCCAAAGTAGGCGGTACCGCCCCTGGGTGCGTTTGGAAGACCTAAGGGGGCGATTAGAGAAAATGGGACGAAAGGGAGACGTTCAGTAGTATGGGAGTGGTTGAGGACTTGACAAGCTAAATTCAAGAATATTACTTAATAGAACGCTTACGTGTAAAAGTTTGATTACACAGGGCCCTGACGTGAGCGCTTAAAAATGAGAATGTAGCCTGAACAAACGCTAACCCACTGCTACTTCCTAATTTCGCTCGTCCCAGTTTCTCATGCACCCTATATCAGAGGTTCATAACCTGGGGTAAGCGTACCAAGGGGTACGAGAAGCTTTTCATGGGGTACTGGGAATATTGGGTAATTAACTGTATTATCCTATTCAAATATTGCAGTCGCAACAGGGAAATTTTCAAGTAACTTCAGAGCAGAAGCAGAGGCCTTAAAAACTGCATCAGAAATTCTAATGACAGAAGAAAGCTCAGAGAAACCAGTAGCTATCTTCTCAGATGCGCTGTCAGTGATTACAACGTTGAAAAGTCAAAGTAATGCTGAACTAGATGACCTAACAGTAACACTTCACAGACTATGTGAGCAATACAAAAGAGTCGTGATACAGTGGATCCATTCTCACTGCAACATCCCTGGAAATGAAGAGGCTGACAGATTGGCATAGGAAGGGGGAAAACTTCCTCAACTTGACACAAATATAACCTATGAGGAGTCCAAGAGTTTTATCAAGCGCAGGTACAGGCACAAGTGGGAAGAAGAGCATCCAAGCCACACAAAAAATGATCCGTATTACCAGCTCAGCAGAAGTGAACAAGTGGTAATTTTCAGACTTCGCACAGGTCATAACAGATTGAGATACCATCTATTCAACAAATTAAAGATAGGAACTACTGATGAGTGTGACTGTGGTACCGATAAAATGATTGCCGAACATCTGCTTCAAAGGTGCTCCACATATGAGGAACAGAGAAAACGCATATGGCCATCACCAATACCATTCCTGGAGAAAATCTACGGAGATATCAACAGTCTCAGGTTGACCACTGCTTTCTTTGAACTTATTCAAGTTGACATCTGAGGGTGAACGAAGAAGAAGAAGAAATATTGCGTAGTAGTGTTAGCGAAAAAATAATATTGTGGGTTTGATAGACAGCATCAACGAGGCATGGACGAGATATGATAAATGGGAAATGGAGGGGCGCTGGGGAGGTTCTCTGAGAACCAAGGGGGCGGTTACCCGAAAAAGTTTGGGAAGCACTGCACTAAAGCATGCTCTTGCAGCTGTGGTATATGTAGCAATTAGTGCTACACAATGATGTTGCCAGCCTCCTGTTCACAGCCTAATAGCTTCTTCCTGCAGATCTAAGAGGCTATCTATAAAACTAAATTTTATTTATTCTTATTTTTTTTGTACATGAACAATTCTCACTATAAGCCATTACATTTCATTCACCCTGTATTGTCTTTCAGATCCCCAAGGAGCATGAGCTTTAAACAAATGCATGTCAAGTACTTCTGTCCCGTGCCATCAGCTCAATGTCTTTAAACATCTTCCTCACCATTGTTATCCCTGTCTCCAGTTCTCTTCTCCGAGTGTTTGTCGGTCTATCTCGGCTTCTCTCACCCTAGAGATTCCAGAACACGGATAGCCTGGTAATGCTGTGAAGGGGTTTAATGTGTATCCTTCCCCCCCCCCCCCCCCCCCGGGTCAGCGTCTTTTGTGTGTGTGTGTGTCTCCTATTACACTGGTTCTTGTCATCAGTTCCACATTGATGACATTGTCTAACCATCTAAAACCTTCTAGTCTACCCAACCCCTTTTATGAAAGTATGTTTCTATTTAGCCACACAGTTTAATAGCTAAATATAGGCTATGATACATTTATACGTTTACAAATGTCAGTATACTGACAGTTGATTACAATACTTGAGAATGTAAGGGTAAGAACATATAGCCAATGAAGATTAAAAGAAATGAGGAAGAAAATTAATACAGAGGGAACAGAGAGAAATATATGGAGGGCTAGAAACGTCTGGAGTACGTGGAATCTAATACACGTTATATTGACCCAAGAAATGGAGTATGATAAAAAAAATTGATATGGATGTATGCTAGGATTATGAGGGAAACAGAGAGAGAGAGAGAGAGATAGAGAGAGAGAGATAGAGAGAGAGACAGACAGTGAGATACTGTAAATTATTTATAAAAAGGAACAAAATGGGACAAAGAAGAAGACCGCAGATTTTTTTTTTAAACATATTATTAGCGTCGAAGTGCCAAACTGGTTAAAGCGTTTGCTTCTCATGGCAAATGCACCGAGTTCGAAATCAGGTCGCATCATGCTCCAATCTACTCAGCTGTTAAAAAACTGGGTACAGTACCTACATTGCTCTTGAGTTAGCAGTGAGGAAGAAAACTCGTCACGCCACCTCATATATTCGAGACCTAATATAAATGAAGTCTCTAACACTTTACTCCCCTACGGCAGTATCTGCTATGAGACTTTACCTTTCCCCCCCCCCCCCCCTAACCCTTTACAGAAACAGCAAAAAACTGTTTTAGACAAAATTGAAAAGGGTATTTGTCACGGGATTTACTCTTGGCAGAGATGTGAATGTGAAGAATGGTGCTTTAATGCTAGGGAACCTCATAGGAATTAAAGAAATCAAGTACTACGGCTGATAAGATCCAGGCCGTGTAAACTATATATCTTACCAGACCTTCTATGAGTAAGGATGTTGCTCCTTCTAATTGTCGTAGATTTTCGATAGGAGAATTAAGACTAGGTTTGGTCCCTTCTGAATAGGTTTGAATAGGTGATAGACTCAGTGAGAGTTAGTGAAAGGTAATAGAATTTCCACACACGTGAGATGATAGATTTGATATAGTGGCTGTCTCTGAAAGCGAAAAGAATTCTTCTCTCTCTCACCTATCTTCTACAACAGTTGTTACAGCGTCAGACAGACTACACCAATATACAATACACGTGACGACAGGTAAACACACAGACGTGGGAAAACTATAACAATGATATATATATATATATCTAGAACGAGCTGACCAAACACTATTATTAAGTTCAAGAGCGATTTTAATATCAGGAAAAATCGGCTCACAACATCAAAGAAAGTACATCAAGGAAAATACATATACACATAGTCATAAAAAATTCAAGGAAATGTTGCAAGGATGATAGCCCCGTTATAGTGTTAACTCTAGGTTTAGCCCGGCCCCGTTAAGAGAACAGATGATGGCGCCCGAGTCACAGATACATAGGGTTTGAGTCTAAGAGTTTTTTTTCTTTGTTTTATCTCGTAATTATATGCACAGAGTTTGAAAAAAAAATCTGATTTAACCTAAGACAAAAACACAAGAACTCTAGCCTTAGCAACAAATTATGCAGATTGAAAAAAAAAATAGGACAGCAACAGGGTGTCAAAGATATAATAGTGAAAATATCACTCAAACCAGCGTACACTCATTCATTCCGCCATGGCCTCTCATACAGGTACTCACGACTTTGCTCGCTGCCTCTTGGAACACACTGATTTTAGATTTTCACACAGACTCAAAAAAAATGCAGTCTTCTGCCAAGAAGTCCCCAGTTCCAAAAGACGTATTTAACTCGGAGTCTCCGGGAACGACTACTTGGGTGTGCAAATTTGTTCAAATGTCTGATTAAGTCACCTAACAATTATTCCAGGCGCGGGAGTTAGCAGAGCACAGTGTCAATAGCGTAGGTTTCTAGAAATGATGAATGTCAGGTCGGTGCCTTCCCTCAGTATAGGATTCACTTTAGTCACACCACAGATTTGTCCACAAAAAAAAATATATATATATATATAGTCGGGAAATGTTAGTTAATACTTGAAGTATTTCGCGCCACCAGGCAGAAAGATTACGTAGAGTTTTTCTAGAAGAAATTAAGATCTGGCTCCAAGGTCCAGTATTTATCATTACAGTCTTTGAAAACCCGTTATTGGGATATAGTATTTCTGGCTAACTCGGGTTGCATATGCACTGTTTAGACCAGTGGTACTTAAGAAACCCACGTGGTTCAAAATAAGGACTGTCTATTTCTTCACAAGTATGGAAACTACTACTAGGTGCTGGTAAAGTTAGGGTCACCCCAAAACTTTCACTGTGTGGAGGAAAAAATAACACATATAATATAATAAACAGAATCTGTACTGGTTATAACTTACATTTAAACTTGCAAGCAGAGAGCTTTGCTTATCATTTAAACTTCCCGTGACGTAAGTTATATTTTAAAATCAGCAATCCTCATGAATTAGGAACACGTGCGTATTCCGTCACCATTCATGAGGCTCGATTCTAGAGTTTATACGTTAGTTTAGAAAAATACACTCGACTGAGTATTAGCGGTTAAATTAAATTCATAAATAGCTACAATTGCCGTTATAAGCTAGAAATTTTAATTTTATTCTGCTTTCCACTGAATGCTTCCCTAGAAAATATAATAGCCTACCACTTTATTTCTCTTCTGCGCTAAAGAAATAGATTAAAATGAATTAAGCGATTTAACACTTTAACACTCACAAAATCTATATATCTATCATATTAATTACCTCAACCACAGAATTACAGGTAGTCGCACAACTTAAGAATAAAAATGCTGAAAATATTTCTGGAAGTCTAGAAGTTCGACAAATTGCCGAAACAAACTGAGATACTTCGCTAACAGCTATTCTGTTTACGAGCAACCTATCTACTGTGAGTCTATGAGCGAGAATGAAATTAAAGTTTCAAACTTGGCCAATATCTTTAAAATCGGACACAGGATCCTAATCTTATTTCGCCAAGCGAAATAGTCTCCCCCTGTCCGTATAACACCTTCGTCCGCTTATCGCGTGACGTAACAGCCATCAGTGGCCGAGGGCTTGCATGAGTTGCAAATCTCAGACCACCGTCTGCAGTGCGGAGTGGATTTTCACGCTAAGCCGGGTTTTTTCCTGACGAAAAACCTCATGCGTTTACTGAAATGCAGACTCTCTGTCTACTTTCCATGTCCCTCGGGTGAATTTTCACGCCCCAGGCCAGAGACCCTCAGACGAATGTCTAGCGAATGCTGTAAATTCACGCCTATCGTCCGACCAGCGCGACTGACATGTACGCAATACCACCCA
Source organism: Oreohelix idahoensis (assembly GCA_024509875.1). NCBI lineage: Eukaryota > Metazoa > Mollusca > Gastropoda > Stylommatophora > Oreohelicidae > Oreohelix > Oreohelix idahoensis. Next base: position 27,950 of record JAMPIV010000272.1, on the reverse strand, counting down.
GGTGCGATTCTCAGTTTTAGAGAAAGGAAAACAGGTAAAGTTTGCGAATTATATGAAAATAATATTCGCAAAACGAATGGATGAAAAATATACAGGAAAAAGGAAATACAGAGATAATAAAAGAGAGAATTCGGGTGAAAGAATAGGAAGAAGATGTAGGAAATTAAATGAATATAAACCCTACGTGACACTAATTAGCCCCCAACTTATTTAATTCAATAAGATATTACTTTAATAGCTCTGTTATAAGTATTTAAAATGACTGAGACATACGGGTGCAGTTCAATCAAAAAATGATTGAATCAGCTATAAATTTGTATATTTATATATAACAAATTTAATAATCAATTATCGTTAACAAATGTAAAATAAATAAGGGTGGAGTGAATTAGAAAGAGTCTTTAAAATTTCATCACGGGAGATGATCTGGATAGTTTGAGGATTTTTTTTATTAGAGTTCACTTTGCAGCTTTAAGTGGGTACTTAGCCGCCAGTAAGATGTCGGTTGGTTCCTGCTCCAGCCGACACTTGTTCGTTGCAGGTTATGACTGGTTCACTCTTGTCAAAAGGTCAAGTCTTGTGGCCTCAACATGTCCATCGTAGTATCGTGGGGTAATTGCGAAGATGGTCCAGCGTCTGTTAAGACCCGTCTGCTGGTGGTGACAAGCTTTGACTGAATGCCACTTATACCACTCACTTGTTCCACAGATAGTACCACCAATAGGTACCACCGACTAGAATCGTGAAATAAGAGAGAAACAAATACCCTCCTTAGTATTGGGTTTCCTGACAATATCAGGTCTGCCCCCCCCCCCCCCCTCCCTTTTCATTCCACCATCTCATCTGCTTCAGAACTTTACCCTCTCTGAGCATTATTGTTAATCCCAGTGAGCGGAAAACATCCATTGCATTTATATTGAACGTGTTTACGTTTACATATGCACGGGTTGAAAATGTAAATACAATAAGTATGTACATCAGTTCTGTCATCATCCACTTCCTGCTCCAAATGGAACTTGGGAATACCTCTGCTTTTGGTTCTCTATGAGAAACCCGCATAAAGCAGTCACCAGCTCTTGCAGTGGTGGTTCATGAAATCATCATTCTATATACTGAGGTTGCCAGCTTCGCTTGACTTGGACATCCACTAGCATTTTTCACATGTTAATAGTGTAAAATATAGAATTATAAAATGTACAACTCACCCCAAAATATCTTTGGGAATACCGACTTCTGGCTCAGAGAAATAGTTTAGCAACTTGGATAAGATGCCTCTTACACGTGGTCTGGGGTGTTACTTTACAATAGACTCCTACTATAACTTAGTGTTCAGGTTCCTAGGATTCCGGGCTTTCCGTATTAATAAATGTAGAGTTGTCGTTATGTAAATCCACAAGATGCTCAAACACGTTCTCCGGCCCTTTAAAATGGAATCATGATCCAATTCCTTACTCTGGCTTGTCTGGCTGTCTTCTTGACGAATTGAATTTCACAGCGCCGAAAATGAAAAGGCGCTAAATCATAAGGCAACATTCGGCACGCATACAGAGGGCTACTATATGACAAGGCTCCAATCAGAAAAGTTATATTTTTATATCTCAAATGCCAAGCCAATAGCATACAATTTGCGTATTTTTTGGTGATTTATATTCCCCTCTACCTCTCAAGGAAAATTTCAGCGTGACACCCGCAAAAAAATGTATTGTTTACAAGTCACCTTTCCATATGTGGTATGTCAGCTTCCGTCTATTATCGATCTTGTTTACACTCACGACTTCATAATCTATCACAGGTAATCTCTTTCTAAAGCTTCTGAAAGTTGGAAAAGCAACTGGTCCAGATGGCATTCCAGCAGAGGTCATCAAAACAGATATTGATACCTCTACAGAGATATTATTCAAACTACTTGGCAAATTCTGGGAAAGAGAGGAAATACCAGCAGAAAGGAAGGAAGGTTATCTGGTCAAGTTGCCGAAGAAGAGAAATTTACAAGAGTGCACAGATTATAGAGGAATAATGTTTCTATCAGTGCCAGGAAAAGTATTAAACAGAATCATCCTTGAGAGATTAAAGAATCCATGGACAAGCAACTGAGAGATGATCAAGCAGGTTTTCGATAAAACAGATCCTGTACAGACCAGATAGCCACATTGAGAATAATAGTTGAACAAAGTCTGGAATGGAATTCACCGTTATACATCGGATTCGTGGACTATGAACAGGTATTTGACAGTGTTGACAGAGAATCACTTTGGAAATTGATGAGGCATTATGGAGTTCCCATGAAGATCATTAACTTAATAAAGAAGACCTATGAAGACATGCCATGCAGAGTTCTTCATGAAGGACAACTTACAGAACCGTTTAGAATTAGAACAGGAGTGAGACAAGGATGCCTCTTGTCTCCATTTCTTTTCTTACTAGCAATAGATTGGGTTATGAAAATATGAACATCACACAACAGAAATGTAATCCCGTGGACTCTGACTAAACAGCTTGATGATCTGGATTTTGCAGATGACTTGGCTCTTTTTGTCTCATAACCATAATCAGATGCAAGAGAAAATGAATATTCTCGATGAGAGGTCACAACATGTGGGCCTGAAAATACACAGGGAAAAGACAAAGATTATGAGAATAAATGCAAGAAATGATAACAAGGAAGAAGAAACACCACTAAAGGATGTAGAATCGTAAACATATCTTGGCAGTAATATAGACAAAGATGGAGGGACAGACAATGCTATCAAAATAAGAATACAACAAGCAAGAGGAGCTTTCATTGCATTGGGAAACATATGGAGAACAAGAGAAATCAAGTCCAACACGACAATAATAATCTTCAAATGTCCAGTCAGTCCTATTGTATGGCTCTGAGACATGGAGAGCAACAAAAACAACAACTAAAAAGCTACAAACTTTTATAAACGGATGATTGCGTAGAATAGAAGGACTGAAATGGTATGACAAAGCCACAAATGTAGAATTGGTGATAAGAACCAGCCAAGTGCCAGTGGAACTAGAGTTGAGAAGAAGACGCTGGCGATGGATAGGACACACATTGAGGAAACCTGTTGATAGCATTACAAGGCAGTCCTTGTTCTGGACTCCACAGGGAAAGAGAGGCAGAGGTAGACCAAAAAACACATGGAGAAGAGAACTGGAAACAGAGGTGAAAATGATGAAGAAAACATGGAAAGAACTTGAGCGGATGGCACAGGACAGGAAGACTTAGCATGTGTTTGTTGAAGGCCTATGCTGCTCGGGGAGCTGAAGGTTATTGATTGATTAATTGAATCTCTTTCAAGATGGATAATTATTCTCCGACAAGTCTTGTCCGGAAATGGTTATGTCATTTATCCGGTCTAGCTAACAATCAACAAACTGGTCAGACAGAACTATTATCAAGTGATAAGATAATCGACTGTGGTAATACCAAGGTTGTTTACTTCTTAATCGGGCGCGCCCATGCACTATCTGATAGGAAATGTGTTACACATTAGTAAACCCCACTTCTCTCTACACATCCCAGGTGTCAATATGGGTTCAAACGAAATAATCAGCAAAAGATGGTCGCTGAAGTCCCGACATGACAAGAATTGAGAGAAGGGAGTGTAAACAATAATTAAGTACAGAAAATTATACGTGGAGCAATAATGTCAGCGATAAACATGAATGCTAGGAAAAGAGAAAGGACAATTCTGTCACAGTATTAATGAACGAGATTAAAGATAAGACAAATAAAATATTTTGTACAAATTACGCACAGATTCTTTTGTAGGCAATGAATATAGAGATATATATAGAAAGATATTTATTTATCTGTTAACACTTTTTGTTGAGAAATACTTAGATTTACGTCGGCCCATCTTGAGTTGAACTCTGGGGGTCACGCGTTTCTGCGCATGTGTCGAATCGTGGTTGTCGAGAGAGACTTCCGTGATGATGGGCGGATCCTGATCGCTGTGCGGACAGAAGTCCGAAGATTTGTTCTTTGCTGTGAAATTCTGGGGAAGGCGACCTCGTCTGTGTGACTATTATGTCTATGTTCCTCCCCAGAATATATTCTTAGCGCCAAAGGAAGGCGGGTGCGATTTTTTCTAGTGTTTTTCTAGGATGATAAGGTAAAGAGAGACAGTTACTGTACTTTTTCAAATGCCTAGATCTGCAGCCATGTTATGGTCTGCACATGTATATGATTGACTATTTTCGAGACGACATTTTGCCAGCAGCACCATTATTCGTATGATATACATTGCATTATTATGCATATAATCTACACAGCATTATTGATATGATGGACAGCGCCCTTTACTTATGCTTCATTATGCAGCTTCGGAGTGAGCGAAGCTCATCGAAGTTAGGAGCCATTTTTGGATCTCGCCTTTGCCTCAGCGGATCATCGTTCGGAGAACAGGAATACCTTATTATCTGACGATGGTACAAAGATCTGTCTACTATGGTAACCCACTACTGTGGTTTAAGATTGTCGTCACATAAGCCTACTGATTTACGGCTTGTAATTCCTCGACAGAAGAGGTTCTGTCAGGGAGCCATTTATAATAGACGTTTACAAACATTAATTGACGCGATCAGTCAGTTAGGCTTGAAAGTTATACAACTAGAACCCTGAGGGACTAGCTACGAATGTTCTGTTGTATCCACATTCTATATGAATGCATATTTGATGTCGTAGACCATTTTGTCGAGCATGTGATGTTGTTGCCAAACTGTTCCAGTGACTATATATGTGTCGTCAGAGTTTGCGTCCTATTAAATGTGTGAAATTATCAACAGTAGTTCCAGACATCATTGACTTTCATACATGAGTGAATGAGTGCCTTCTTACTTGTCAACTTTGCAGAACAGTACCACCCATTCGCATAACGTACATTTGCACTCTCATTCCACATAAACACTGTCCTTTGTCGGGGCCTCAATACTCTATGGACAAGGTGACCTGTATGCTCAACACTGTGTCGGTTTGAGTTGACCATAATACCTGTATCAATGTGGTAACCAGAATTATACCACATCAACCGATCCTACTCCAACATTTAACACTCATCAATGAGTTAACATTCATCAATGTAGTTAATATTTATCAATTGCTTAATAAAAGAAAAAAACTAACGCCAAACGGGCAAGAGAATGACAAGCAAAAAAATAACATCAGGATATGGGCAGAAAATGGTATATCATACAGTACCATCAGGGTGAAACAAAAAAGTAGTCCCAAAGAATATACTGCCATAGGGGAGTGAAGTGTTAGACACTTCGCCAGGTGGGGTGACCAGTTTCTTTCGTCGCTGCCTTTTCCTTCCCTAACTCAAAGTCAGGTACCCATTTACAGCTGGGTAGACTGGAGCGTGTCGCTACCTTGATTCGAACCTGGCACCTTTGCCACGAGACCAGCGCTGTAATCACTCTGTCAATAGAACGCTCACCATCAAGGTAAGAGACAAACGCTGGACATTCTTTGCAGCGGGTCGTCATTGTGAAGGAGGTACTTCGTCTGATCTTATATGAAAAAATGGGATCTGTTGGTATAAGCTTTTACCAGTGATAAGCAAAAATACACGTTCATACAACAGTAAACAATGAAATAAAAATAAATAAACAAATACAAATAAAACAATAATAATGAATTAAGTACAAAAGACGATAAAATGACTGCTGAACATCTGCTTCAAAGATGCTGAACATATGAGGAACAGAGAAAGCACATGTGGACATCACCAGTACCATTCGTGGAAAAGTTCTACGGAGATAGAAATAGCCTGAAGCTGACCATTGCTCTTTTTGAAAATATTCAAGTTCTGAGAGTGTACGAAGAAGAAGAAATACAAAACACATCCTTTGCCTCTAGCAAATATTTCTCTCTTAAATTAAACTAACAAAGATTTCAGATTATAATCTGCAGTGAAAACATTTGGATAAATAATGACGATGGAATTTAAAAAAAAAAAAAAAAACACGCACTAAATGCTAACCGTAATAATCCTTTAACTTGGTATTGTAACCTCCAACTACCCTTGACAAAACGAGAGGGAAAAACACACACGCACTTACTAACAACATAGGACACTTACCTTCAAACATTCGGCGACCTTATTGTATGACTTAAAACTTCTGACCAAATATCCGTCTACAACTGAAACTTGCGTGCTGCGAAATAACAATTGCCCAGATTTCGGTATAACATTATCAGCAATAAACAAACTGTCAATCATATTAGTGCCACTCAGATGTCGGAGATTGTCTGTAGAAGAAAACAAAAACGGACAAAGGTGGCCACATAGAGGCCTCTTTCTGTCACACTGAACTGTTACACTTGCCTGTCTAGAGAAAAACGAGAAAATGTCTCGGTAAACTGGGTACCCTGAACACCGTTAACGCTTCATTTGACGTGGCGGGAAGCTTCCTATACTGTATTTCTGTGTGCGCGAAATGAGGATCTCCAATTGGAACGATTGGAGCGCTCAGTGGCGTATTTGGGAATTTTTTTTTTTATTTTTTTTTTTCGAGGTGGGAATTTTGGTGGCAGTAGCCTATTTGGAGACTCAATCTTGGAACTCTCCCACCACCACGGGGCAATTCACTTTGTTAAATTACGCTCCATATGATACTAAGCAAATTGCTTACAAGGTGTATGAATATCTTATAAATCACGTAATTTCCAGCTGCAGCTCGAAAGTTCCCCCTCCTTGAAATACGCCAAGCTAGTGAAAGCTGTGTATCTATTAATCTCAGCAAAGAGAACTGTCAAATTTGAGACGGTCTTGATATATACGGATATTGACATGGGAAAATGATATTAAGGTAGGAGGAAAAACAGACACAGAGAGAGATATGGTTCGTGTTTTTAATTCTTTTCTGCTTCTTTTTTGTTTTCTATTTTCGTTGCCAGCTTTGGCCTTCCTTGTCTTATACTTCTATACCTTTGTTGTTATCTTCTTACTCAACAACAACAACAACAACAACAACGACAAAAGTGGAAGGGGGGAGGGGAGGGGGGCCCTCGCTTTTCGATGTCTCTATCTGCGTCGCTTCCGAAAAACACGGACTCGGTTTAAACGGGGTGGGGGCGGTGGGGTGGAGTTTGAAATAGGGCCCCAAAAAAATTGAATAAGGTGATACTTGTTTCAATGGAAATTTTAACAAAAATGAATAAAGATTCTGCACGGATGAAGCATCTTGCGTTTACCAATTTTTTTGAACAGCTGGAACCCGTCAAATGATTTTCCACCGCCAGCTGTATGTTGCAATTCTATTACCGCTAAGTTATTGCCATAAAAAAGGGCGTGTGTGTATATAAATAAATAAATAAATATATATTTATATATATACTCATCATCATCATCATCAGTTGCCATCTCCACAACGGAGGTTGGCTGTAATGGATCTCCAACGTCTTCTGTCTCTTGTCTTGGTGGTACACTCTGATAGACTCTTTCCCGTCCATCTCTTGATGTTATCTTCCCACTTATAGCGCTGTCTTCCCCTTGCACGTTTACCTTCAACTCTCCCTTCTGTTATGGTCTTCTGCAAGGTGTTATGCCTTTTTATGTGGCCAAAGTATTTTAGCTGCCGAACTTTGACCTCTCTCATTAGTTCTCTTTTCATACCTAGATTTTCTAGGACCTCCTTATTTGTTTTCATCTCTTTCCATGAGATACGCCCCATTCTTCTATATATCCACATTTCAAGAGCCTCAATTCTTTCTTCCAAATGCTTATTCATCGTCCATGTTTCTGCACCATACAGAAATGCAGAATATATATAACACTTTATGATTCTCAGTTTTAATTTATGAGATAACTGTTTGGATGTCAGTATATGTTTCATGTTGTTGAATGTAGCTTTGGCCATTCCTATTCTCTTCTTGATTTCTGTTTCACATCTGCCATCTTCCGTTATTATATGACCAAGATATACGTAGCTCTTGACTTGTTCCAGGATTTTCCCATTTACGCTTATCTTTAATGTGGGTTTATCGTCTGTTTTGCTAATTATCATAGTTTTAGTTTTCTCAATATTAATGTCGAGTCCATATTCATGACTTATACTGTTCACTTGCTTCACTAGTTCTTGTAACTCCTGTTCGCTTTCAGCTAACAACACGGTATCATCTGCATATCTAAGGTTGTTTATTGATCTTCCACTGATGTTCAGTCCTGGTATTTCCTGTATCTGTTTGAAAATTTTTTCGGTGTATAAATTAAATAGGCAGGGGGACAGCACACCACCTTGTCTGACACCTCTTTTTATGTCTATGTATGGTGAATAATTCCTTCCCGATCTTACTGTGGCAGTTTGCTCCCAATAAAGGTTACTGAGTATTCTTATATCTTTTCCATCAATACCTATGTCTTTGAGGCATTCAATTATTTTCTCATGATGGATTCTGTCAAAAGCCTTCTTATAGTCAATGAAGCACATATACATACTTTTTTGGACCTCTGTATATTTTTCTGCTAATCTTCTTAGGCAAAATATTGCCTCTCTTGTTCCACTGTTCCGTCTAAAACCAAACTGTTCTTCTTGGATTTCGCTGTCTACTTTACTTTTTATTCTTTCCTGTATGATTTTGAGCAGTATCTTAATTGCATGACTCATCAGGCTGATTGTTCTGAAGTCTGAACATTCTGTTGCATTTGGTTTTTTGGGCAATGTTATAAAAACTGATGTCTTCATGTCGTGTGGTAAATATCCTGTATTGTATATATCATTGCATATTTCTGTGATTGTATCTATACCAAAGCTCTCCAGAGCTTCTATCATTTCAATGTTTATGTTATCCATGCCTGCTGATCTTCCTTTTTGTATCATATGAATGGCATTCTCTACTTCTGATCTGAGAATGTGTGGGCCTTCATTAGAATCTGGTGATGGTTTTTTTACCTCTGTTGTCCTCGAATAGTTCTTTTACGTATTCTGCCCATCTGTTTGATATGTCTTTCTCATCAAGTAATATTACACCATTTTTGTTCTTGATACAGCTTCCTCCTTGTGCAAACCGCGACCGATTTGATAATTTCTTTATTTCTTCATGCATATCTCTTGTCATGTGCTTCGCTTCCAAGTCTTCTATTTCCTTACATTTTGTTTCTATCCACCGTTCTTTTGCTTCTCTACACATAGTACGTATGTCATTGTCTATTGTTTTATATTCTGGAGTATTTTTTGCTTTCTTTCTTTCTGCCATTTTATTCAAGATGTCATCTGTCATCCAAATTTGATTTTTCTTAGACTCCTTTTTATATATACTCAGGGGGCTGTAAGATAATTTTAATGCGAAAATTATAGTGTGATTCAGCTCAACAGTACAAAATCGACCCTCATAAGAAAACAATACAGAGTGGAAAAAGGAGACATAGCATCACCATGGGAAATAAACCCTACTGTCAGCTATGCATGTCATTGTAAGAAAAATACTGCTATATATTTTCTTTGGAACCCAGAAGGACTTGAACAATTAATTCTGTCCACCAAAAAACACAGCGAGGCCCAGAATCTATACCTAAACACCAAGAAGACCAAAGTATTGACAACAGACAAAGTAAAGACCAAACCAGAAATTGAAATTGATAACGAAGAACTGGAAAGTGTTAATGAATTCGAATACTTAGGATCAATCATCAACAGCTCTGGCGACTGTGAAGTAGAAATTAAAAGAAGACTTGCAATTGCTTCACATAAACTAATACAGATGAAAAACCTATGGCAAGGCACAAGCAAAGAAACAAAATTACAACTGATCAGAGCATGTATATTCCCAGTAGCAACATACGGCTGCGAGACTTGGACACTCAATAAAACAGTTGCAAAAAAGATTACATCATTCGAAATGAAATGCTACAGAAGGATGTTGAGAATACCCTGGACAGAAAAAAAGACCAACAGAGAAGTACTGCACTCATTAAACGTACAGGAACATTGGCTCCTAAATATCATCGCAATAAGGAAGCTGAAATTTTTCGGTCATATAAAAAGACATAATAGTCTGGAAAAAACAGTGATGGAAGGCATGGTCCCTGGAAAAAGGGGAAGGGGTCGACCTAGACGACGGTGGACCCAGGACATCACAGAGAGTCTGAACTTGTCTTTGGCTGATGCAGGTCGACTTGAGCAGAATCGTGATGCGTTCAAAGCAGCTGTAATGGAGACAACGTTCTGGAAAGAATACGTCACATGATGATGACTCTGTTGTATGTTTCTCTGTTCCTTTCGTGTTGTAGCGATAAATACCATATTCATTTAGCAATTTAAATGTTTCTTTATTTATTCTACGATTTCTTTTGGAACCCCTGAGAATGACTTACGGAACCCTAGTGTTCCACTGAATACTGGTTAGGATACACTGATTCAATGAATCATCTCAGCGACTTTGATAACGCACATTTCTGCGTCAGGCTACAGCGAAAACCTCACAATGCGCATGTTCTGAAGGTACGGTCGAATGCACTGTTACAATTATGAGTTTAGTTACTATCTGTATATGTAGTATGTACCATCTATGCAATGTATATATTAAGCTGTCCATAATGGACATTTAATAATGTAGTAAAAGAACAGTATCATTTGTGAAATAAAGGTTATAAAAGGTAATCGATTAGCTGATACTGTTTGTTGGGGACTGAAGTATTAGAAACGTCACTATTAGGTCCAGCTTCATATGTTGGAGTGACCATTTCCTTCTTTGCTGCCTGTGGTAAAGTGGGATGATATAAATATTTATAGGGGACTTAGTGTACTGACTGAGAGCCATTCCAGTTCAGCTGTGAAGGTATCTGTATCTAATAAGTGTAGTGTATTACAGATGACCTTACTTTGCTACCACATTTAGACCTCAGTCAGACTTATTCTGGAATATTATGATGACTACGTTGAATATCTAGGGTTATGATAGTGATGAAGTGTATGTTCACAACAACCAACAGACAGATAAACGATTTAATTTAATCCACAATACTTTACAACACTGTGACACTCACATACATAGAACACTCTATAAGACTATCTTAATAAGTCAAGTGTAACTTTTAAAAATATGTATTAATTCCTTTCAATAATAGATATCCTGATTCAACTACAAAGTGAAGCAGGAATCACAATCAAATGTAATCACAAGTTGTATGTACACAATTTATAGTTAGGATCTTTGTATTGACATATATTATTATTACAATATGTGTGTAAGTAGTGATGTAGTACTATGAGGTAATACTGGCTTTTAAAGCTAGGTGGTTGTTTGTCATCATGACTTCAAGTGTTTGTTTCTGGTGGAAATAATATTGGAAAGGTTCACAGTTTCTTTTTATTTGAAACAAATAAGTGTCCCTCTTGATTTAATGTAAAGTCACTTTTAGAGGGGGGTATACACAAGATTGAGCTGCTCTGGCCAACGTAATCTTAACTTCTGTGTGGGCGGCAGGAAACAGTCTCCTATGCTCGCTTGCTTCACAGTTTTCTTGAGAAACAACACTGGTCGATATCTTGACCAAGGAGTATGCTATCAGCCTCTGGATTCAGCAAAACTCAGACCAGGTGCTGCTTTAATACGGTCCCTGAAACAAGAAGGTTGTACCTCCTACTTCAGAACTAATTTATAATCTATTTCCACACTGAAGTACAATACATAACAAACACCGAGTTCAGCGCGGTAGGCCAACTGCTAGCTTCTCATGTAACAGTATACACCAGTATTCCTCTCCCCAATGGTTACAACGCCTCTGCAATTCCAGCATTAATTCCTTCTATTCAATAAGATAGGTGTCATAGTACTATTTGGCAATCCCATGCAGTTATACTCCTCTCCGACAAGTTTTTCTCATGATAGAGCAATATCTAGGCTTTGCCTCATGTTTGTTACTGAACCACACACATACAGACATAAATTTATCAATTCACATTCAATTTTCATCTAAAAGATATCAAATATGTCTAGCTTACCACAATTCACGGAAATATTAAACAAATACGTTGACTGGCGATGAGTTATGGCACAATTCCGATCCCAATGAGACCATGTTTACAAAAGCTTTTGAAAACAAGTACCCTTCCTATCGTTTCCATTAACAACCAAAAATAGTATCTGCAATCGACTAATCATGTTTAGCCTTACATATTATTCTAGCCAATCAAATCGGATTTAACGTGGTGGCCTCATTTCCTCTAAAGCAGTGTCCAAACACGCCATTATGAGCAAATATGATCCTGTGTTGTCAGACAACACCACTATAATATTTTGGCTATAATTTGTTAATTATTAGACTATTTGCTTAACACCTAACATATTCTTTGTCAGCAAGACCTAAGGCACCCAAATATATAAGTTTAATGGAGCCAAGTGGTTTCGTTCAAAATATGTATTTTCTTCTAGGATAGTCGTGCTGTTACCACCTCCTCACTTCCATACTATGGGGTGTCTTCTGTACTGTCAGACTAATGTCAGGAGCTTAGACATAAATCAGTAGAATGTCATGTTTCCTAATAAGCATTAAACATGTTTTCAAAACCTAACCGTGTATTGGTAGTGTTTTTTTTTTTTATTACTGTTTATTTGAAAAAAATTAGTGCTTCATGCCTTTCGCGTTCACTTTTTCATCGCGAGACGAACGTGGTAGTATTGAATGCGTTCCTCCGTACATCTCTCTCTCTCTCTCTTCTAAGCTCGTCTGTCTTTTCTTTTACTTAGTGCATAAAATGACATTAATGGAATATTAAATCTAGGTCATTACGCAGTGTGTCTATCTCAAGGTTTTCTAAGAAACACAGTACCAGTTTTCTTTTTAGAAACGCGTGTATTTTATACAGTAGGCTTTACTATCAAACGTGAAAGCGTTACAATTATTCAGACGAAGTAGAAAAAGGGGATTTCTTGTTTAACTAGCATGACGTTCTATAATACAGGCGTACGCTATTGTGACCGCACTGTTCTTTTACCATTCTTCTTTCCTTTTATTGAATTACTTCGTTAGGCTTTACATTTACTTTCTAATTTATATATGTGGATTTAGAATGTCTCACGACAAATTCTCCCCACTTAAAACAGACGTTATATGTCAGTCTATAATTCTATATACACATAGAGAAATTTATTATTATTCCTGGTGCTTACGGTGATTATCATCACACGGATGGCGGCTTAGAAAATCCGCACCCAAGTTAGTTTTTCCAGAAATATACTCTATGCTGAACTGGAATGGCTGCAAAAGTAAGGACCATCTGAGTAACCTCGAATTTTCATGCCTAGCCTGCGCTAGAAACGACAAGGGTTTGTGATCCGTTTGCAACTTGAATGCCTTCCCATACAGATAAATATTGAATTTCTTGATCGCCCATATTACTGTCAGACATTCTTTTTCGCTAGTTGAATAATTGGTTTCAGCTTTATTCAACTTTCTGCTAGCATATGCCACTGGGGTTAATTCCCCATCCAGTGAATCTGACTTCTGTAACAGGGTCGCGCCCAAACCGATATTACTTGCATCCGTTCTCACAATGAATTCTTGACTTAAGTCAGGTAATTTCAAAATAGGTTTGCTTGTGAGCTTTTCCTTCAATTCCTGGTATGCCAATTCACATTGTGCTGTCCATGTAATTCGATCTGGATTTCCTTTGCGTGTCAAATCAGTTAACGGTGCACATATGGAATTAAAGTTTTTGATATACTTTTGGTAGAAACCACATAATGAGACAAAGGATCTCACGTCTTTCTTGGTTTGTGGTCTCGGGGCTTTCTTTAGTTTCTCTAAATTCTTGGGGGTCAGGGGTCATGTTTCCCTGATGGACTGTGTGTCCCAAGAATTCTAATTCTTTACATCCAACGCAACATTTGGTTGGTCGGGCTGTTAAATTCGCTTCTCTAAGTCGATTAAACAGCATGTTCAGAGAGTCAATGTGTTCCTCAAATGTTTCTGTTGCTATAAGGATATCATCCATGAAATTTGTGATGCATGGATTATTCAGAGGATCAAACAATTTTCTCATCATTCTAGAGAAGACACTAGGCACATTCTTCAATCCAAATGGCAATCTGTTAAACTCATAGTGTCCCTCTGAGGTACTAAAAGCTAGGTATGGTCTAACCTCAGGCTTTACTGGAATCTGATAGTATCCTTTACTCAGATCCACTTTTGAGAAATATTTAGCTTTATTTAGCCTGGCAAACAACTGATTTGTATCCGGCAATGGATCCACCTGTCCTTCTGTGATAGCATTCAGTCTCCTGTAATCTATACAGAGTCTATGTTCTCCAGAGGGTTTCCTTAAGAGTACCACACTGGAATTATATGAAGATTCACTGTGTGAAATTATTCCTTCCTTCAACAGATAGTCTATCTCTTCCTTCAAGGCTTTCTCCTTAGCAAAAGGAATCGAATAGGCTTTCATACAGACAGGTGTGGGGTCTATCAGTTTCATATCATATTCCAATAGGTTTGTATGCCCCGGTCGGTCCGTTAACACCTCTGTATGATCATCTAGAACCTGTTGCACTCTCTCCTTCTGATTTTTCGTTAAATGTGTACTGATTTTCACCTGTGCCGCTGTCTCACAGGGATGTAATGGATATTCAAATGATGAAAGTGGTTCCTTTTTCATCTCCATTGCAATGGACAAGGTCAACAAGTGTGTCTCTTCCTGACTTTCTCTTTCCAAATATTTCTTCAGGAGATTCACATGATAGATTTTTTCTTTCCCCTTCTTATCTATCTTATAATTTGTTCTAGACACCTTCTCTAGAACTGTATATGGACCTTGCCATCCAATTTGTAACTTATTCTGACTACCGGGTAGAAGAAGCAGTACCTTCTCTCCCACAGTCAAATCTCTGTCTTTAGCTTTCCTGTTGTAATAGGCAGCATGTTTTTTCCTGGCTTGTCTCAAATTTTCATTGGCAAGTTTCCAGCCAGTTTTTAAACGAGTGGTCAGCTCATTCACATATTGGTATGAGGATGTAATATTTTCCTCTGCCTTTTCATCAGTCCACGTTCTTAACAGAGCTGCATATGGACTTTTAAATTCGGAAACTTATTTTTCCTGGCACATGTCAGGTCCTTTGCACTCGAAGCCCTGTTGTGATGACTTTTCTTCCCAGAATCATCATTCCCAAAACGACCACTACCAATTTTTTTCTTGGGGCTTTCTCCCCACTTAAAATTCCTTGTGAGAGATCTCCTCTCTACATCTTCTTCCTCCAGTTTATATAAGTCCGATTGAGGGTTTTTCGGCTTATCCTGGGGTAAGACATCTTTTTGCACTCTCTGCATCGTGGCCATTGTAAAACATCCAATCGAAGATTGTCCGTGAAAAGGGGCTTCCTATTCCACTTGGTCCACTTTATTAAATTTTTTTTTTCAGTGTCAGGCCTACGTTTGCCCCGTGGCGTGTAGAGGTCCTGATCACTATTCCCACTTGTGGGTGTTCTCTCATGTAATATGCCACATCTCTCTACAAAATTTTCAATGTCCCACCTTGCCTTGGGCCAATAATAATTCTGAGCTACCTTTTGAATTCTTCTTCTTCTTCCGTCCTTAGCCAACGACCGGCAAAGCAGTCAGTGGCCATTACGCCTAATGGCGTCTTTAGGGCAACGACAAATCAATCCGTTTGTCGTTGTTTCCGTAATCAAAATGACTGGCAAACGGGTGATCAGCCCGTTGGGACCTTTTGAATGATGGTACCTATTTTCTCATGGTCCCCATCTTGTTTCACATGTAAGCTCCTTATTAAGTCTGCCCTATACCTTTTTGGAAGTACCAGCTGTCCCTGACCTTTGGATCTAGTTCCAGTCTTCCGGTATATCAGGTTGTTCTTCAAATAGAAGTCTCCTTTTCCTGGAGGTGTGTGACCATGGGACAATTTCCTAAAACAAGGCTTGAGGGTCTTATCCCCAGCCTGCGCCTTCCTCATCTCTTCTGGAGTGGTATTTATCATAATATCCTCCTCCTGTCTAGAGGTCGATCTGACCTGAAGGGTGGCCATTACTATAGGGTTCCTTCTGCAACGGTAGCTTGGGTTTTCCCCATCCATTTCCTAAATTTTTTTCTATAAAATTCTCCATTCTTTTCATATCTTAACAAAAGAGCCTGCTTTAGCATGTCATAATTTTCTTGATCATCTCTGCTCATTTTGGCAAAAACTTCATAAGCCGTACCACGAAGCCCTTGAGATAACTTTAAGCTCCACCTTTCTCTCTCTAACCCATACGTGGTAGCTAATAGTTCATATCTATTTAGATAGCTCTCGATATCATCTTCTTTCTCAACAAAATGATCTAAATGAAAGTTCATAGCTGAGGTTGAGGCTTCCTGACTAGCAGAGGCATCAGAGGTAAAGGGACTGGCACCATTTTCAGGAGAATGGCTTTGAAACTCAAACTCCCTTAGTCGTAACTCGTGCTCCCTTTGTAATCTCTTATCTTCTGCTTCCCTTTGTAATCTCTTGTCTTCTGCTTCCCTTTCTGCAGCCTGTCTCCGTTCTTCTGCTTCCCTTTCAGCCTTTTTTTCTTCTAATTGGAGCCTTTTAATCTCCCTGTCTGCCTCCAATGCCTTTACCTCTTTGTCAGCCTCAATCTGCAACCTCTTAATTTCTTTTTCAGCCTCTAACTTTCTTTCAGCTTCTTTTTCTAATCTTTTTTCTTCACGTTCAATAAATTTGTCACATTCAGTAGTGACATAAGCAATCATAACTTGCCCGTCCATTCCTAACTCTTTAGCAGCCTGTATAGCAGCAGATCGAAATTTTGCCAGGTCGGCCATTTTCTAACAGGCAAATTTATACAATGTCTAAGTAAACAAGTCAATCTATCTAATTATCAAAGGACAACCACAAGCACTGATAGCTCAACCTTATTTATTTTCACCCACGGATACCTTTTAAATTTTTATTATTCCCTGAAGTGAATTACCCCCCAATATATATAATTTGAGAAGATTCAAAATCCCGGACAGGATCCCAATATATGTGGTAAAGTGGGATGATATAAATATTTATAGGGGACTTAGTGTACTGACTGAGATCAGCTGTGAAGGTATCTGTATCTAATAAGTGTAGTGTATTACAGATGACCTTACTTTGCTACCACATTTAGACCTCAGTCAGACTTATTCTGGAATATTATGATGACTACGTTGAATGTCTAGGGTTATGATAGTGATGAAGTGTATGTTCACAACAACCAACAGACAGATAAACAATTTAATTTAATCCACAATACTTTACAACACTGTGACACTCACATACATAGAACACTCTATAAGACTATCTTAATAAGTCAAGTGTAACTTTTAAAAAATATGTATTAATTCCTTTCAATAATAGATATCCTGATTCAACTACAAAGTGAAGCAGGAATCACAATCAAATGTAATCACAAGTTGTATGTACACAATTTATAGTTAGGATCTTTGTATTGACATATATTATTATTACAATATGTGTGTAAGTAGTGATGTAGTACTATGAGGTAATACTGGCTTTTAAAGCTAGGTGGTTGTTTGTCATCATGACTTCAAGTGTTTGTTTCTGGTGGAAATAATATTGGAAAGGTTCACAGTTTCCTTTTATTTGAAACAAATAAGTGTCCCTCTTGATTTAATGTAAAGTCACTTTTAGAGGGGGGTATACACAAGATTGAGCTGCTCTGGCCAACGTAATCTTAACTTCTGTGTGGGCGGCAGGAAACAGTCTCCTATGCTCGCTTGCTTCACAGTTTTCTTGAGAAACAACACTGGTCGATATCTTGACCAAGGAGTATGCTATCAGCCTCTGGATTCAGCAAAACTCAGACCAGGTGCTGCTTTAATACGGTCCCTGAAACAAGAAGGTTGTACCTCCTACTTCAGAACTAATTTATAATCTATTTCCACACTGAAGCACAATACATAACAAACACCGAGTTCAGCGCGGTAGGCCAACTGCTAGCTTCTCATGTAACAGTATACACCAGTATTCCTCTCCCCAATGGTTACAACGCCTCTGCAATTCCAGCATTAATTCCTTCTATTCAATAAGATAGGTGTCATAGTACTATTTGGCAATCCCATGCAGTTATACTCCTCTCCGACAAGTTTTTCTCATGATAGAGCAATATCTAGGCTTTGCCTCATGTTTGTTACTGAACCACACACATACAGACATAAATTTATCAATTCACATTCAATTTTCATCTAAAAGATATCAAATATGTCTAGCTTACCACAATTCAAGGAAATATTAAACAAATACGTTGACTGGCGATGAGTTATGGCACAATTCCGATCTGCCTCTGTCCCAGGCTTTTATTAGAAAAATATGAGCTGGATCTCAACGCACTTCCTTTTACAAATTGGATTTTCAAAAAGTGGCACTGAACTGACGCTCCTAATTGACTATATTAAATGGTCTAGCCAATGAGACCATGTTTACAAAAGCTTTTGAAAACAAGTACCCTTCCTATCGTTTCCATTAACAACCAAAAATAGTATCTGCAATCGACTAATCATGTTTAGCCTTACATATTATTCTAGCCAATCAAATCGGATTTAACGTGGTGGCCTCATTTCCTCTAAAGCAGTGTCCAAACACGCCATTATGAGCAAATATGATCCTGTGTTGTCAGACAACACCACTATAATATTTTGGCTATAATTTGTTAATTATTAGACTATTTGCTTAACACCTAACATATTCTTTGTCAGCAAGACCTAAGGCACCCAAATATATAAGTTTAATGGAGCCAAGTGGTTTCGTTCAAAATATGTATTTTCTTCTAGGATAGTCGTGCTGTTACCACCTCCTCACTTCCATACTATGGGGTGTCTTCTGTACTGTCAGACTAATGTCAGGAGCTTAGACATAAATCAGTAGAATGTCATGTTTCCTAATAAGCATTAAACATGTTTTCAAAACCTAACCGTGTATTGGTAGTGTTTTTTTTAATTACTGTTTATTTGAAAAAAATTAGTGCTTCATGCCTTTCGCGTTCACTTTTTCATCGCGAGACGAACGTGGTAGTATTGAATGCGTTCCTCCGTACATCTCTCTCTCTCTCTCTTCTAAGCTCGTCTGTCTTTTCTTTTACTTAGTGCATAAAATGACATTAATGGAATATTAAATCTAGGTCATTACGCAGTGTGTCTATCTCAAGGTTTTCTAAGAAACACAGTACCAGTTTTCTTTTTAGAAACGCGTGTATTTTATACAGTAGGCTTTACTATCAAACGTGAAAGCGTTACAATTATGCAGACGAAGTAGAAAAAGGGGATTTCTTGTTTAACTAGCATGACGTTCTATAATACAGGCGTACGCTATTGTGACCGCACTGTTCTTTTACCATTCTTCTTTCCTTTTATTGAATTACTTCGTTAGGCTTTACATTTACTTTCTAATTTATATATGTGGATTTAGAGTGTCTCACGACAATGCCTTCATCTTCCCTAACTCAAGAGCAGAGTCAGTGCCCATTTACAGCTGAATAGACAGGAGCGTGTCGCAACCATGTTTCGGTCATTGAACTCGGTAGCTTTGCCGCTAGAGACAAGCGCTCTAGCCGCTTAGCCAATAGGAAAAGTTTTAAAAAAAATATTTTAAAGACGGCCACTCGTAGAACTTATAGTAAACTGTCAGTACTCTCTATTCCTTGTATATTTTGTTTAGGAAACTGTTGGCTAGAAAAGTCGCGTAATAGTCTTGGTATAAAAGCCTGAAATGGAAGCAACAAATAGAAAACTATGCCTTGCCATGCAAGTCGTACAAGGCCACTGTGGAGGGCTGAACATTTTTAGAGATCCAATTTGATCGTAATAGAAGCGTAGACAATAAATATTATGAAAAGTATATCATAATTGCTACCTGTCAAGTTTGTGCGTGTTCCTCATTTTAAAAAAAAGAGTATATTATCGATGCAAACAATATTATCACAATGCTTTGATTCATGTGATCCTTATATCGCTGGGGTAAGTAACTCAGGAGCCAGAGGGATCTAATTTAATAACACTGAACTCTCTAACGATCTGCATTAATAAAATCGTTACTGTTTTAAGTTTCAGAGTATCTGGAATTTTGAATAAATCCCTCCTATAATTAACTTTTAACTCTGCCGCACGATCTTCTTCCTGCAATCCCACCATCACGGCGGTGGAAAATTAAAACTAAATATTTTACCGAAAGTTAACTTCACTTGAAAGAAAAGATGACTTTCTACGGTATACAGTTCACGAACAAACTGATGTTCACTGGAAAAGCAGTGAAAGTGCACATGAACTTGGGGGATACCGCGCTATTACGTGTTGGTGGAGCAGCGCTAGCCCGAAATCTATCTAGACTGAACATTCATTTTACTCTTTCCGACACCTAGAGATCTACCAAATGATGCCTTTGGAATCTACCGGTTGATCTATATCTACCAGTTGCCGACCCCTGCTATACCGGGTAAGATGCTTTAATACAGTATGAGCTGAGTTGTTTGTCCAGTAAAACTGTAGGTCAAACACTTCGTGGGATGGTACAATTTATTTTAGAAGCGAAAATTGTTGTTATTCGTAGTAAAGTGTATTTATGTTAATCTATAACATGTTCGGAAAACTTCGTCCAAAACTATGCATAAACCAGGGGGATTTCTCTTAACTAAAAGCTTGATGTGGTGCCCAGTGACAACCGCATTAAAAATTCATGTAAGCCCATTTAAATGGGTGAAAATCAATGGTATTTAAGAACAAGAATGGAAGCTGTGAAAGGTCACATTTTGTCTATAAAGCTCTGAACTTGGCTCCTTCAACTGTTAAACAGCAACGAAGATTTACGAGAACATTTGATTCCCTTTGAATATTCCGTTAATAATAGTACTCACCTCGGAAATGGAATATTTAAGTGGAAGAGAGGCTGAAAAAAAACTGGTTGTGTATGTGTTGACGGCATGAATCAGCGTAATAGCCCCGAAATGCAAGGTTTATTATGGATATTGCCAATGTGTTCGATACCATGAGAGCAGAAAAAAATCGTAAAATATACATTTGAGTGGAATGGAGGTGGAGAGAGATACGTTTCTATTGGCCAGAGGTGTATCTCACTGATTCCCATTATAGTCGACAAATTTAAGGTTGTGCATGGGGCTGTGAAAGACCAACGAAGGAAGAAATAAAGAAAGCCATTAAGCTTCTAAGAGATGGAAAAGCGGCTGGACCAGATGTCATTCCAGCAGAGGCCATCAAAGCAGATATCGACACGGCTACAGAGATGTTATATAAATTACTTGGTAAAGTCTGGGAAAGGGAAGAGGTATCAGCAGAGTGGAAGGAAGGATATCTGGTTAAGTTGCCTAAGAAGGGAAATTTACAAGAGTGCACAAATTATAGAGGAATAATGTTACTATCAGTGCCAGGAAAAGTATTAAACGGGATTATCCTTGAGAGATTAAAAGAGTCCATAGTCAAGACACTGAGAGATGAACAAGCAGGTTTTCGACAAAACAGATCCTATACATACCAGATAGCCACGCTGAGAATAATAGTTGAACAAAGTCTGAAATGGAATTCACTATACATTGTATTCGTGGACTACGAAAAGGCATTTGACAGTGTAGACAGAGAATCACTTTGGAAATTGATGAGGCATTATGGAGTTCCCCTGAAGATCATTAATTTAATAAAGAAAACATGAAGACATGACATGCAGAGTTCTTCATGAAGGACAGCTTACAGAACTGTTTGGGATAAAAACGGGAGTGCGACAGGGATGCCTCTTGTCTCTATTTTTTTCTCACTAGCAATAGACTGGGTTATGAGAACATCGACAACACACAACAGAAATGGAATCCATTGGACTCTGACTAAGCATTTGGATGATCTGGATTTTGCTGATGACTTGGCTCTTCAGTCCCATAAACGTTGTGGCAGTAAGGGAACGAATCATGATAATCAGATATGGGAAGGTTCAGATAGAGTACAAAGAGGGGATGCGCGAACAATAATGCGCATGAAAGGGGTGAACGATAATCCAGTGAAGCACGTTTTTTCAGCAGCAGTCCAGAGGCGTGAGGTAGAGAGTGCAGGTCGCACAGGTACGCTAGTAGCCATGTGAAGGCAGTATTCAAGTAGTTTAGGTGATGAATATTTCACGGACAAGAAGTAGTATGGATAATGATTAACCCGAAATATTGAATAGTGAGAATTCTTGTCTAGAAGGAGAAACAGTGTGAGTTAGATTTTATTCAGAAAGGGAAAAGGTATGTAGAGTGAAATCTGATACATACATAGACAGTAGTCCTATTCATCAATGATGAAAGGGAAAAGATATGTAGAGTGAAATCTGATACATACATAGACAGTAGTCCTATTCTTCAATGATGAAAGGGAAAAGAACAACCCCGGAGAGGTCCGGTTCCATCAATAGTTAACCTGAACACTGAGATGATATGTAACAATAAAGTAGGAAACTGTTAGGAAGAAAAAAACAGAAGTAGAGACTATAGTACCTGAATGATCATTGATGGTTGACGGTCATAAGGTGTAGATATAACGAGAGAGAGAGGGAGGAAAGGAATAAATATTAAGGAAGAACTTACATATTATATAATTATATGATGGACCACGATTGTGGAGGTCAAAGCAGACAGCAACGGTCCACTCAAGTGTAAATAAACAGTATTTCAATTACTATGGCGTTATCGCATCACGTGCTGTGTGTGTGTGTGTGACTGTTATAATTATACAGCATGTCATTGCTAACTAAAGAGGTAAAAGAACCTGGGCAGACATTTCCACATAATATGATTCATGATACAGCGACCAGGCGGTCACATTCTTTAAAGAATTGGTGCCGAGACCAACCTCTAGCAGCACACACACATTGTTTATAAACAGTAGTTCAGCAACTATGCTTTATGCTGTCATATAGCCTCGCTTCAGGCAGAAGACACAGATACGTTTTGACGCTGTGACAGATTTCAACAACCACGGACGACAGATAGCCATGATAATACAGAATAACACAGACAGAAGACACCATAATACGTTTTCGGATCTGTGACAGACCTCACTAACTACAGACGGCAGAGTACAACTCAAACGAAATTCATATTTACATTTCGATAACATATGAAAAAAGCAGAGTGACAACAGTGGAAGTTGTAAACAGAAAGAAAAAGTGAACAGTATCGGAACCAGCCAAGCGAAAACGCCACCTTGGAAACCAAGTCAGAATTTCCTTCTTTCAAACTGACCTGCACGAGAATACGTCGCCACAACAAGGCAAGATTGACATTCGCTGTTCTGTAACAACTCGGAAACAAATTGTTTTCCTTCAAACCTTCCAGCACGGGGGACGACTCATCACAGCAGACGCAGAATCAAGAGACAGAACAACGTCAACAGCAAACAACGCAGCAAGAAACAAAATCTCAACAATAGATACAGAAGCAAGAAACAGAACAACTTCGAGTAGCAACATTGTGGACAACTCGAAGTGTTGACATCGAGAATCACCAGATCGAAAATAAACAGAGAAGCAAGAAAGAAAATAACGTCAACAATAGACACAGCAGCAAGAAACAGAACAACTTCGAGTACCAACATTGTGGACAGCTCAACGTGTTGACATCGAGAATCACCAGACCGAATCACAAGCAAGGCGACGAAACATTTTTTTTCTCTCCAACCACCTGTCCGAGAAAAGGTCATCGCAGCTGTACGTGGTCACCGGTCAAGCAAGAATACGTGTGAACTCCTGTAACGTACTGTGAAGTACAAAAGTACCTGGAGCACAGCGGTTAGGAAGGTGTAGCAAATCTACGTGTACAAATGGACATTAGAAAACAAAAGCGCTCCAACGAAGAATCAACACAACTAGTTAAGGTATAGATACTGTAGGTACCATTTTAGTTTGTGATATTAGTTACGGATATAAGCGATACGGTGTAAAAGCATTAACACTACGATAATAGAAATTAATAGTTAAACAATGACCACACAGTTGTGTATTAATATTAGGTGTATATAATCTGTGTAACAGGATATTTTTTTTTTGCAGCGCCCACCCTCCCCCCAACTTTGGAGTGGCCAACCACGAGTTACTACCCCTGCGCAAGATCGTCATATTGTGCTGAGTCACCTAAGGAATTGACTCTCCCGGCAAGTCAAACAGCAAGAGCAATAGTGGGTAGACATGGGCAAGTCTCTCGAATGACAGTCATACGACGACTCAGAGATACAGGCCTTACTGCAAGACGACCTTATGTTGGGCCAAACGTGACTCACCGACATCGTCAGCAGCGCCTGCAATGGGCAGAGCAACATATCAGATGGACTAGACTGCAGTTGAATGCTGTCCTATTCACAGACGAGAACAGATTCAACATATCCTTTGCAGATGGACGTATGCGGATTTAGCGACGGTGTGAAGAGCGCTTTGCAGATTGCTGTGTCAACCGATTTCGAGGTGGCAGTATTCACATTTGGGGAGGATTCAGTTTTCACCATCGCTTGCCTCTTCACGTCTTCCGTGGAAATGTTAATGCTGTGACATATCGAGATGAGGTTCTGGATGCACTGGTTGCTCCTGCGTTCACAATTTATCCAGACTTGCAGCTTCTCCAGCAGGATAACGCACGTGCATTTTTTTGTATTTTTGGTTTTCTCCCTTGCCTGCACAGAATGCAATGAATTTCATAACAATCAAATGTACAAATTAATGACCAGCATGGATTCATAGGAAAATGAATAAAGATTCCAAATATGTAAACTTGTACACACTTATATTTACATTTCACACTCTGTTCCTGGATTATACAGGTGGTGCGTTTTTAATGTGCTTCAGTATATATATATATATATACGAGGGGCGTTCAGAAAGTAATGCACCACATCGTTTTTCTTAGCTAATAATGAAGATAGAAGTATGAAATTTTGCACACTTCAAATATGGCATGTGCCAATTGTGTGCACTAAATTGCACCGCAACCGGCCAAATAATACGGCTGCCCTAAACCGTTGAAATGGAGCGTGTTAGCAACATGCGTTATAAACTGCGAATTGTGATAGAATTTCTCGTTGCAGAGAAGGAAACTGTTGTGAATATTCACAAGCGTCTATGTGATGTGTATGGAAGTTTTGCAGTCGACAGGAGTACAGTCAGTCGCTTGGTTCAGAGAATCAAAGAATCAGGAAGTGGAGATACGGAGCTGCTTGATCGGCCGCGCTGTGGACGTCCTGCCACAGCCACCAACGCAGAAATGTTGAAATGCGCTGAGGGCATTATTCTTACTGATAGGCGAATCACTACTCAACAATTGGCCTTACAGCTGTCAGTCAGCATTGGTAGTGCAAATGCAGTTATAAAAAACTCTCGGATTTTCTAAGGTTTGCGCAAGATGGGTTCTTCGTAGTCTCACAAATGACCACCGATTGCAAAGGAAAGCAATTTCTTCTGAATTGTTGGAGCGTTTCAATGCTGATGGAGAGAACTTTTTGGCTAAGATCGTTACAGGTGACGAAACCTGGGCACTTCATTTTGAACCTGAGACAAAAAGACAGTCAATGGAGTGGCATCATCCACAATCATTAGGAAGAAAGAAATTCAAGACAATTCCTTCAGCTGGAAAGGTCATGATCACTGTCTTTTGGGACATTGAAGGTGTGATTCTTGTGGACGTTATGCCAAGAGGAGAGACAATCAATTCGTAAGCTTACATTAAGACATTGAAAAAACTCAATCAACGTTTTCGCAGAGTTCGGCCGCACAAGAATCCAGCAGACCTGCTTCTCCTTCACGACAATGCACGCCCTCACACAAGTCTGGCAACACGGGAAGCAATCGCCAAATTGGGTTGGACTGTACTACCCCATCCACCCTATAGTCCCGATTTGGCACCCTCTGATTTTCATCTATTTGGTCCACTTAAAGATGCACTCCGTGGGACACGGTTTGAAGATGATGAAGGAGTGATTCATGCAGCGAAGAAATGGCTACATGATCAAGACAAAAATCTGGTACGGGCTAGGAATACATGCACTTGTTTCGCGCTGGCATAAAGCCGTACAAGTTTATGAGGATTATGTTGAATAATACCGATGTTTACATGACATATCCATGTATATTGTTTATAAATTTCATGCTTTTTGAATAAACAGCTCCTGAGAAAAACGATGTGGTGCATTACTTTCTGAACGCCCCTCGTATATATATATATATATATATATATATATATATATATATATATATATATATATATATATATATCTGTTGCTGTCATTTTTGACGGAGTCATCTGTCAAGTTATTTGCTTTTTATCATAAGAATAATTGTGTCTTTACCTGCGATGTCAGGTTGATTAGGGGTTGTCTTCCCTTGTTTATTCATTCATTGTGTTTGACCTTTAGGGTCAAAGGTAGACAGTTCGGGCGTATGCCCATGGGCAGGTTTTTTAAGCGGGAGTTGAGTTAGACTTCCGGCAAGCCGGGAAGTGTCCTGGTTTCTGAAGGGACGAGAGTCCATTGTGTTTTTCGGGAAGAATCTTCGAAGTGACTGCACTGGCAGTTTTCCCCAGTGAATCTCTGTGCGTTGGAATGACAGCAGAGTTCCTTGTTAAGTTCTGTGGACTCGGTTACAGGTAATACCGACTTTTTCCATTTACTATGCTTTCGGTAGCAGAACATGTTAGAAGATTGCCTAGTCTGTGAACTGCAGCTCACCGGTCCTCCATTACAGAACTTATATGTTGTGCTCAAGGTAGCCATCCAAGACTATTAGTCTTCATACCATCCAGAAATCCAGTGACGAAGATATATTGTGGGAGCCGCAGATTGGCGGCATATTTATGTCTACAATAAGCATTACTGCAGGGTTGATGGTAACCTGCTTATCAGAAGTACACAGCCGACGTCAGAACGAGGCCTGTGTTTTTCGGCTATTATACTACAGCCTAATAATGTGCAATTGGCGGGGAATGCCAAGTTGCACCTACGTGTCAAAGTGATTAAGGGATCTGACGCGTTTAGTCAGTAATCCCAGGGCGACGCCACGAACTGTCCTCATTGAAGAACATTGTATTGACCATGCACGAATATTCAAATGTTTACCAGCTTGCTGAATGCCTAATGTATACCTATCGATTTCCGGTCAGCATGACCTTGTTTACAATGACTGTTTCTGTTGATACCATGTGTGTTCTCGTCAATAAATGTTTTGAAACGTGCCTGCAGTGTCCAAGCATCCTTGACTACTGCATGTGAGTGTATGGGTTGCAGGGTCTACATATATACGAGCCTAAACACATTCGCGCCTTCATTCGCACCCACACTCAGTTCATCATACGCTCGCACTACACACCTAACAACATGTATACTGTCTTGGGCCAGTGATCACCTCAACAAGAGAAAAAGTACAGTTACATTTTTGGTGGACCAGTTACGTGGGCTGTTCTGATTCATTTCAGCTGGACAGAGCGAGAAATTAACATTTCCGTGGACTTATGCTACATTTATTATGCCTCCAGTGTTGTCCAGAAATTTACATTTCTACATGTGCTACATGTCATGAGGAACAAAGTGGACAACTGAGAATAACACACATACTCTATGCTTTCAAGTTTTGGCTACAACAGGACAGAAATAGGTCATCAACTGTTGACCCAGATAAACAGTGCTAGCATTTATGTTATAATGCTACATAAACCACAACAGGACAAGTACTGAAGTTAACATCTAGGCATTTGCTACGTGGACCACAACTGCAAGTCGAGTCCCTTTTTGTAAACGGTACCGCTGGTCGTTTACACGTTTCAGTCAACAACAGACTTTTTTCTACGCCCGAGCATTCAAGCTATATTGTTCGAGGTCAAGTGTTTGTAAACAGTACGTGGAAATTGTAAACATTCTATGTGCAAGTCCTAAGTCGAGAAGGTCATAGTAATTTTTTGTTCGTGAATACCACTTTATGCTACAGTGGATTTGACATTCAGTGCGCGCTTG